>JAHLJT010008446.1:177497138-177515161 GCA_031308135.1 Acheta domesticus | reverse complement strand
ATACATAAAACAGACGCGTTATATATTTACAAGAAAATATTATTTATATCCGAAGATTTATTTGTTTTTGAAGGAGTAGATTATGTTGTTGGATCAGCCAGCATGCAGTCACGTACTCCCATGAAGGTCACATGTTTGTGAATACAGATGAAATCGTAGGTAAAATTATATACATTTAAATTTAAACCTGTCATTGCCTCAGTATAAATTAATTTTCATTGTTTTAAGTATGCTATTTCAAGTAATAAAATTTAATTTATCAGGCATCTAAAAAGAGTTTTCTAAAAACAGTTGTTCTGTACGAACAAGATTGAGAAGAAACCGATGACGTTTAAAACTTACCATTAGTATAATTAGAGCTGTAACTATTTGTTGGTCGTATTCCCCACCATTGTATAGCATCATAATCTTCTTCCACAGTCCTCACAGCGTACTAATTATTAAATAAGGAAAATTAAACTTTTTTTTAAAATATTGGCTACAGAACAAGCGATCATATCGAATATATCGTGACATTTCAAGTTTTGACGTCACTGTAATGCAAATCTGCACATTGTTTCACTTTTTTCCATTAAATATACACACGAGGACGTACAACGATATGGCATTTCTCACAACAATAACACGTAACAGGTACAAACATTAGCCACATACGTTCGTAATCGGAATTAGATTTATCCACGAATAACCAGCAGATTGTCTACCACCTTGTCATCATTGAGCTCCAGTGAACTCTGGGAAGCCCATTTCCTAAGGGGAGGGGGACACTCGTGACCGGAGTATCGCAATGCCGCTCTCTGTCTCGTGTAGCCATGATGTAAGAGATGACGCGGTGTAAGATATTTGTGCAACTGTGTGAATGATTGGTAAACAAAATCTGCCCGACTTTTTCAGTTGCTGGCGTCTTTACCCTCACATGTATGTTTCTTAATAGGGACGTCACGGTGTAAGAGATATATCTTACACCGTGGGGACGTTCCGATTCTACGGATTCGATTCCGGAATCTACCTTTTCGATTCTTGCAGGAATCTAAAAGGCCGGAATCAAATCAAATAAATTCCTTAAATTTTTTTAAATTGATTTTTAGATTGATCACTTACTATATTGTTTGTTATTGAACGTTAAGAATTATTTTCAATTGAAGATTTATTTTCTGGGTGTTGGCAATAGAACATTTATTCAATTATTGTACTACTCCTGATTATAGTAAACCACATATTACAGTTCATATCGAGGTAAAATAATTCACGCAACTTGGCAGTTGACAGACAAAACAAGTAATTACATTGTATTTATACGATTTTGAGAAATACATTTTGATGACAAAAAAATTAATTTGAGCTTGAACGTCATTTAGAGTAATGGGAGTAGAATTTGCGGCTGATTTTAAGGACAGGGTTCGGCTCACTAAAACAACGGCGCACGGTTCACTTGCGCATGGTTCACTCGCGCGGACCACGAGAACGGATCACTCAGGGAGCACTGCTTGCATTGTGCATTGTGCGGTGTGGTGCGAATGTGTAATGGAGAATTACAATGATTAAATGCATAAAATGCGTTGCATTCATAATGTTAAATGCATAAAATGCGTTGGTAATTATGCGTTGGACAGACTCAAGGATGTTTTATGTTAACGCGAGGGCCGAAGGCCCGAGCCTCGTCCTCAACTTGGACACGGGTAGCGAAGCGTCAAGATTCCACACGAAAGTGCGTTGGCCACGTGGCCGTGTGGCCGGGCACACTGTGGCGGCGCCGCGAGTGACTCGTTCGGAACCGAATCGTGCGCGTCAATAGGAGCCGAACCCTGTTCTTAAAATCTACCGAATTTGCATTTGTGGGAGCGCTTATTAAACAAGTATTTTTTCATAAAGATTTCACAATATGTTATCAAGATAACTTAAATACAAACACTTAGGTTTTGATCATCTTTACCCTTGTAGAGAGGGAAAATATCATGCAGACAGATCTTTTCTGAATGCTAGATTCTTTCGTTGAATAGTGTCATGTGAATCGATTCCTTAGGGAATCTACTAATATATCATTGAACATTGCCATTTGACCCTTTTCAAAAATAAATTGCTTCTCTATCGAAAGCAAAGCCAAATTTGGCAACCTTTCTTGTGACTCCTGATATAGATTGATATTGGTACATTTGAAAACCGAGAAACTTCTCTCAAGCCCTTGTTGCATTAAAATGCCGAGTGCATGGCGAAGATACGGTGATGCAATCGGTGCACCGCACCCACGGTGTAAGATATGTGTGTGTTGACTCCCAGTCTATACTGCGATTTTTGTAGGAAGACCTCTCAAGGCCACTCAAATCCCATCTTCGCGATGGAATATGTCACGGCATTTGGCGTCTTTTCTCGGCCTTGCCGGTAGAAGTCGCATGATCGCAAGCACTGCTTCATACGGTCGCGATCGTGCGAAATCTAGCGGAACGACTGTGAATGACACGAAATGCCGTGACATATTCCATCGCGAAGATAGGATTTGAGTGGCCTTGAGAGCTCTTCCTACAAAAATCGCAGTATAAAATGAAGCCTTTGTGAGGCTAGTTCTCACAGTTCTCGCATATAAGCGCTGCGATCTTTGGGTCTCATTGAGCAAGGTCGTGATTGGTCGTGATCCACTCGACAGCTCTGTGGCCAGCTCATTTCTAATTTCAACTCAGTGATTTGTCGCTTCGCGATGGAGTTGGTAAAGTCTAGAGCGAACAGTTACGAAAGTGGGTAGGAAATGTTTTGTAAAACTGTGTAATAGTCACAGTTTAAGATGTCATCTTAAGATGTAATCTTACACCGTGACCCAAACCGATCGTGCGCACCTTACGGACAAGCGAGGAACTAGCTTCAAACTGGCTTCAGAAAATTTGCCCCAAAGACGGCTAGTTGACACATCTATATATCTTACACCGTGACCGCACCGGGATTCGGAAGTCTGGCACCCTTGCAGTCGGGAATCAGCAAGCAATAAAACAAATCGCACTCCGTACTTATTTTATCCATTGAGCCACCCATATCCTAATACAAATTAGCAGTGGCGTTGCGTCAGGGGACGCTAAGATGCTGAGCATCCCTACGTAAAATATTAATGAACGAACTCTAAATATTATATTATCATGGAAGTGAGCGAATCACGTTTAGTATTAATTTTAAAAGTGATTTCCTACGATTGAACTCAGCGCGTTTGTTACAAGCTGGCATCTGATTGCTGGACGCTAAAATGGTTCTAGGGTCTGCCAAGAGATTGCGACGGGCAAGGACGCATGCGCAGACGACGAGGTTTTCCCCCTCCCCTTAGGTTTCTTAGAATTGGAAACAACTCACTTGCGAATACAATTCATACTGAATTTAGTATTAATTCTAATACTTTTTAGTGAATCGCTGCTTCTTGAGCTTACATTAAGTATAAACGCCTGACACATCTTACAAACAAGGACAAGGGATAATGGAAAGATAAGGTATTGACGTGATAAACGAGTGGCTGGGGATGCCCCAACGCCGCAAACACGACTGAAAAATCTTAATGCCCTACGCGGGTTCGCATCCACAACCCAATTGTCCGCGTACTTGTGCGCACTCGCCCCAAGTCCACGTGCCTCGAAGCTCACTGTCTTGATGGTGTTTCGGTAATGTACAAGCATACAAATTTAATGAAAATAATATCAGTAAAAGTTACTTTTTCCATGCATACGTGACTTACAATATGCTTTGCAACATTGAATATATGTAGGCTACATCAGTGAGATTCGACAATATTTGTTGACATAACGACAATGTAAACAAAGTTTCTTTAGATGGAAAAACTATCAATGATGCACGCAGTAAGGAACAAATTTCTCAAAGTTAAATAACTTTACAAAATATGTTTACGATAGACTTAAGACAGGGATTTTACGCGTAGTTTTCTTTCCTGTAATATTCAGAAATTATACTATATCATTAAACATATTTTTTCACATTTCTCGATTTTACGGTTCCCTAATAGTTTAACTGCAGTGAGACTTCGACAATATCCTAATAGAGAAAAACCTCCTTTAATACGGAATATTTCGCGAGAATTTTGGAGCAGTTGATTAAAAAATTAAGTTTGTTTCTGAAAAGAAAAGACTAGACGAAATTTTGTGTTCATTGACACACTTGAATATTTTGAAAGCTCGAGAAACTTCATAAAAGATCATTTGAAGCATCTGTACTCGCAATACATTGCATTATAAAATACACATGTAATGTAAGTATTAACAACGTGAGAGATATCTTAAAAAAGTTACATATGTGTAATTTTTGAAGAACCGATATTTTTTTAAATCAATATGGCACTTATGTGACTTAGTACTTCGCAGTCTATCAGTAGAAAAGTTTAAAAGAAAAATTTTAATCGTTTTCGATAAAATCTTTTTTACGTACTTTTTAAAACATACCCCATTTTCACTCAAAATTACTCGAAAAATACTAATTTAAAAATGTGATTGACACTAATTAAATATTTAATTTGAAGACCTTTGGTGTGTCTAAGTAATTTTTTCTGCACTAGTGCTTGGGCGCGTAGTCTGGCCGGTGCTGCTCTCTTGCGACGAGAGATGATACTATTACGAAAAACCTCTTAGGTCGAATGCCATTATGACTAACAAAGAAAGTGTATATTTCCGCGCTTTTCGCCACCAGCACGCGGATTTGGAGGGAATTTTTGGAGGGAAGTCCGACGCGGTACGTTCAAAATGCAAATTCTGAGCTAGTAATAAAGGGCCAAAGATTATTATAAAAACCAAATCTCCCACCACGGCGCCAAATATGAATCCATTTCGATACGTATGTGCCAACACCTTTTATTCAGAAAAAATTATCTTCAACAGTGTTGTTGTATGAGAGGTTTCGATAAACTTAATATTTTTCAATTTTCGGAAATTCAGAGAATAATGACAATGCCACGTTTATAAGGTTAGTTCACTATATTCCAGGGAAAATATTTTTAAAAAAGCCATTTTCGAGAAAATTTTGAAAATTTCTCAGAATTTCATGTGAAGTACGCCGAAAAATTAAATGATTCGTTTCAAATTAGCAGGATATAAGTCGGGCCAGATTTTCCGGGAAATATGCATTTTACGGGGGAGAAAATTAGACACAGATATTTGGGTGGTGGGGTGGGAGACCACATGTGACATATCACTTTCTTGTATCTGAGAACACCAAAATGTGAATTTCCGGTAAAATTTCATCTGTTTTCCGTAGCGTTACCTAACTTCTCTATACTACGTATACGATATTAGTATTTTCATTTGTACAATAAATGTATGACTTTTTGAGAATTATAGGAAGTAACAAGACTAATAATTTCGTTTTTCCACAAAAAATATTAAAAATATTGTTTTGGGAACAACTAGGTACTCGGAAGGGATACTAGAATATGAAATTAATCCTGAAATAAAAATTAAGGCTGAAATGAAAATGTTCAATTTGTAACAAAACTGTTTTCAGATTTGAAATCATCAAATAAAATGTACTAAGAATCAGTAAAAAAATTGAACAATTGAAATTTCAGAATAAAAAAGTGGGCAAGTGTTGTTTTGGTCTCAGTAAAATGTGAATCTTGAGAGAAGAGAGTTACATTTACTCGAGTATGTCTTTTTATGTACCAAAGGTTTTGGTCTGATTCATTTTCGTCATGAACAATAAAAACTGTAAGTGACGTGTGGGGGAGAAGAATTCAGTGTGCACCTTGTTACCACAGTTTAATAGCACAGTCCCGCAGCTTTTTTTTTATGCTAAAAATGGGCCCTACTGATAGATGTAGCATCACTAGCGCTCCAATTGATCAGTAAGCTGGTCTCGTTCTCGTTCCATAGCTTATATATGCAAGTTCAAGAATTTTACGTCGTGTATATAATGTATATTATTTTGAAAACCTAATTCACATTCTAGTCCGATTTTATCATTTTCTGTTATTAAAGAAAGCTTAAAAATACAAAAACCTATGACTAACATCTAATATTCTGTAAAATTTCTTCCTAGGTCGGAAGAGCGAAATCTGACACTTGACGTTTCAGAAAGGATTTCTTTATATTTTGTGGTTTTACATACGTATTCCAGAATGTGGGAAATTACATGAACATTTGGGTTTTCTTCTGCACAGTTATGTATAGACATCGGATGTTTAGGGAAATGCCTATTTTTTCTAGCAAACTTATTTAATATATGTGCACGAAAAATGCCAAATGATGACATATACGAAGTTTTATAATGCTTATTTTTGCTTATTTTAGCATAAATTCCTTTTTTGCGTAAATACGTTTTCCTTAGAACTATTGCACGTTTTTGCCTTTTATGTATTATTTTTATATACAGTGCTAAGATATCAGAAAATTGGCCATGGTCCAACCTCACCATTCATTACGAAACATTCAATTCACGTATTTGTATTTTGAAATACGACAGAATTCCTGAAAGTATACCAGCATATCTTTCTCCTTTTCCCTATTTCATAAATACTTGCCATATTCTGCGAAAATGTTCGATTGACAATCCACCGAGGGCACCTTTGAGTGGAAATAAATGTAAATTCTCAAAGGTTTCAGTGTTGCAAATCTTGGACTTCTAAAATGTATGCCAGACAAATCAGTAGATGTTCAGAAATCCTTCTCTGTATTCAAACTGATTTTGTCTCCCAATCGTTGCAGATTTGAAATAGCGATCCTTGAAAAGTTACTGGTAATATATTGCAATGGAACTACTAAGAATAAAGTGTAGAAGAGTTGTAAATATGTATGGAGTTTAACAAATAATTTTTAATTTATTGTGAATGAAATTTATGACAGTGCCTTTTTTCTCGTTATTCTAGACATTTTCAGTGCCTTTTAGGCGCCTAAAAGGCGATTTTTTAGTGCATAAACATCCGATGTCTAGTTATGTACAGTTGTACAAATAAACAAGAAACGATAATGCAATCTCTCTCTCTCTCTCTCTCCTCTCTCTTCACACGCACGCACGCACGCGCACACACACACACACACACACACACACACACACACACACACAACACTGAAAGCAATATATGTATTAGATTTCAGTTACATTTATTTATTATCAATGATTATTTGTTAGAGATTACATCAGTGTCATAACACTATCACAGTAATTACATTAGTGGAAGGATTTGCCAGTTTATTTACTGTTGCCAGGAACACATGAAGATGTTACTTTCATATTCCTTATACAGAACTATATACAAAAGCTATATTCAACATTTATGTTCATATTTACAGATAAACCCATAAAATAAAGGAGATAATTACTATTGTGCGCACATTATTTTTATACATTTCAAATTTCTACCGCTTTCCTTTGCTACATATATACATTGATAAGATACTAATCTTAATAACTAGCAGCCTAAATTACTCAAAATTAAATATTACCTATTTATCTTCGAAAGTTGCGCAAGTTAAAGCATTAACTGGCTTCTTTCGAAATGTTCTGCACATAACCTAATATTACCAGGAACAGAAACAACAGATATATACCAGCTTACTGGCCGCTTGCAGGCGCTAGTGTCGCGCGAGGTCCTAAAATTCGCTCGAAGATGCGAGACTGTGTTATTAGACTGTGTTTTTACCAAGTGTTGATACATGTATTTCAGAAGAGTTGTATATATCCTTCGATTAAAACTGCGACCCTTCAAGGTCACAAGCTGACAAGGGGGGGGCACTGTCATCCAATCGGGAGCTTCAATACCAAAAATTACGTTGTAACGAAGCTCGCGATTGGACGAGTGCCTCCCCCCCCCTTCTGCCAGCTCGTGATCTTCAAGAGACACATTGTTTTATACCATATGTAGGTACAAATTAAAATGCTGTTCTTTTTTTGTTGATTTGTGTATCTCGATAGCATTATTTTTTATAATTACTAAATTAAAGAATTCAATTGTAAAAAGGTTTCACTATTAGCCTGTGTTTCTAAAGGGTCTGTGATATTAATTTTCTTCATTTTCCATAAAGGTTGTAACATGTAGTAACTATTATAAATCCTGCACATTGTTTGGAATGTTTTTGTGCATCTATTTCTGTGTGTTAATTTGTTCTGAATCTTACAGGGAACCACGAGAGTCAAACTATGAATCAGATGTACGGGTTTGAAGGTGAAGTTAAAGCAAAATACACGGCTCAAATGTCAGACTTATTTACGGAAGTATATAACTGGTTGCCTTTAGCGCACTGCCTCAATAATAGAGTTTTGGTAAGTTCAATTGTTACATAAACGTGCCTGGAACTTTTCTTGCTTCATGGAGTATTTATGAATGAAAATACCTTACTGCTAATTGGAATGTTATGCTGAGCTAATTAGAATTCACATTTCATTTCTCAAACAATTACTACTATGATTTCTAATTGGCAACTATTGACAACTGTCGAGACTGAAATTAGTTTGATAGTTGGTAGAGAAATAAAAGTAATGAGAAAGAAGTAAGTTTTACTAGGTTCATTATATATTTTGTGTAATTTAACGTTGTATTTTATAAAATTAATAATGCGAATTGAAATTTTAAGACCAGAAAATTCTCAATTATTTGTGGCTTTGAAAATAGTTAGCCATTAATCTACCAGTTAAGTGCCACATTCCGGGGAGTCGCAGTTTCACCCTACCATTACTAGAGTGGTGCGTAGTGAAATACTCATGAAAAACAAATAGGATGTCATACAATTTACCACATACTTTAAGCAATTTTAAAATTATTTGTATTTGAATACATGTATCATGTTTCATCAATTGATATATAATTTTCTAATGAATATTCGTAAGTCATATTTGGACACGCAATCTGCTTTTATTTGATGGTTGAAGATTCGTCGTTTTATTAGGCGTACAGCCACTTGACATTCCTACTCACAATGTGGAATGATGCCTCATAGCGAAATGTAGAGTGCCTCATATCGAAACTTTGTGAGCAATTTCACAACCAATAGAAACAAATAACACAATTAGAAAAAAATATGGAAGACGGTATCTATCGATAGTCCCGTACTGCCTTTAGCTCAACTTGCCGTGTACAAACTATATTCGATTCGTTCAATGTAATTCATTTGGCCTTTGTGAATAGGTTTGCCAGGGCATTGGGTATATTTGCAATGTTGACACATTTTTCATCAAACGCATGGTGGTTTGATCGATGTTTAACGAAGGAAGGGTGAAACTTGACAACAGTAATTTTTGTTTATAAGCGGCTCTATGAAAAGTGTGATGATGAAAGTACTATGAATAAGTGAGGAATAAAATGCTGTGCATCGCGAACTCTGAGAACGAATATCGGGGACAAGTCTCCCAGCAGTCGCTTATGCGATGACGAGAAGCGCGAAGAAGGGAAGGAAGATGAGTGCAGTGATCCAGAAGAACAGAAATGAAAAAACAGTTGAAAAATGAACAAGTGTACCCTGTTCGAATGTCACTGTGCCAGTGATCAATCATGTTAGATGTTTGGCGTACACGTGAAATGAGTAGTTTCCGTTATGATGAAAAAGCTGTTTCGCTTCTAGAAAGAATTTACACCTGCTCAGGTTTAATTCTTTGAAAAGTAAAAGTAATCTTGTTACCAGCAACATCCTAACTTTCTTTCAATCTTTCTGGTTTCTTGGTTTCTTTCTGGATTGTAAGTATGTGAGCATTATTATAAATTTCACTTTTGTTTATGCAACTAAAAAAGAGCCCAATAGGATATGTGCAAATGAAATGAACCGGACATGCATTAGAAACGACGGTGCAAATTACTTATTATAATGTCAGATAGAAAGAGGTATTCGTTTTAGTAAATTGTACGATTGAAACGAATATTTGTAAATCGTACAATTGAACAAGCCTGTCATTTTGCTGAGGAACGCTTCGTTTCTGCACAGCAGTTTCTCGACGATTTCGCTTTTTCTATAATGTGCAGAAGATTGTGCTTAAAGTGAGTCGATGCTCTGAGGATATTTTTAAGTATTATTGAAAACAATGTTTATTTTGATACAAATAAGGAAGAAAAATGTGCGAATGGGCGGAATCGGGATGCACATTTTAACAGTGCGGTCTCGAGCGCGGGTTTGCGACCACGCCCCACATCAGGGCGTGGGAATCATTGCCAGCCGACCATCAGAATGACAGTGCACTTGCTGTTTGCAGATGACATTAATGTTTACAATAGCGCTTCGAATATTGAAAAGATGCACTAAATTCTGTGACATACAAGTGCATACTTGTTCGGGGCGAATCCAGCCAATCATGGGGGGGGGGGCTTCATAGATTTATGTTAAATAATAAACATATTTATTATATTTTATATTATTTGTGTAGTGTATATGATACTATACAATATTATTGTTTAAATAATTACAAAATTTTAACACATTTAAATCAATTTTACGAAGGGAGGTAACAAACGAAAACTCTTGGCCTTTTGGGGGGATGCATGGTCTCCATTGCCCCCCCCCCCCGTGGATCCGCCACTGATACTTGTACAGGCTGCAGCAAATTGGTAAATTACAAAAAACACTTTCTACGGGAATTCCCTCTTGATACCCAAACGCTAAAGGGATTATTTTATTGCTAATATTTTAAGGGATACGCTGGTGTTTTTTACCGCATAAAATTACTCTTTTTATGGCATTGGAACAAAATTAAAATATTACTAGTGACCTTTGACAAAAAAATGCTGCTGAACAAGACGACACAAAATGGTATTTCAAAATGTTGCATGCACACTGCTCAAAATCAATAAATAAAATACTCTCGTTTAACACAACATCAAATTAAATATTTTAAGAAAAACTGTCTTTATGAATACTGCAATAAGATAATGTAGTACGTAGGGATACACAGTACATTTCTTTACAGACCAGGAACATCAAAAAAAGTTCATATTCCATAACGCAGCACGTGAATAGCAAATATTTATTGACAAGTGTCTCTTCCTAGGAGCATTGTCAGCTGTGTCGTAAGAAGTGACTTACTGAGTATAAAAATTAGGCCCAGTGTGATTAAGTCAAAATCGAAACTATTTGACTGTTTTAGATTTTTTCTGAAAGTTCCTGGGTAGTTAACGAAACCATAGATATACATTTTACATGGCTCAAGGAACCAGAGTTTTCTTTCAATTTCTATGCGTAATGGAAAATAGCGTACGTGCATAATGCAAATTTATAAAGATGTTTTTGTATCCCCCCCCCGCTTTCCTGGGTTTCAAAAAAAAAAATGACACCTGGCCGGAAGCTTCACGTGGCCGGAAGCTACTTAGATTTTCTTCCGCTCCTGCGTGCACTGGAAATTAATAATAAAGATGACAACGTAATTAGTTTATTATTAGCTCTAAACTGAATGTTCAGGAAAGAATTCCTATACTCATTTGTATTTTGGCTTATGAATTCTACGAATAATTATAAAAAAATATCGTCGTTGAACGTTAAAATCTTGCGCACTTTCTCGTTGAAAAAAAGAAAAAAAGTCGACATTACTTTATGCCATACCTTTCAGTTTCCTTTAGGGAGTGACGCGAGTTTGGATGTGGTATTGTCTCTCCACAGGCAGTGTGGAGCCCGCCCGCGTGACACCCTTAGCATGTGTTAGTAGTGATCTCTCGAATCACACGTGAGAAACACTGGCAGACTTCGGCTGACTACTGTGCCTCTCGCGTAAAGAAAAGGGCTGTGCTCAGACAAGCTGCTCGTGTGTATCGTAAAGGCACGTGCGCTGGCGCCGTACATTTTGTGTGGGTGACTGGCTTGAAATGAAACGTGACACGGAAGGTGCCAGGAGCACGTAGACCTTTCTGGCGCTTGTGGGCGGGGCAAAGGCAACTCGGCGTGTGTTGTGATTCCACATATATCTGTTTTGAATAGATGTGAGAATCTTTAGGCAGCGAATAAAAAAGCGGTAGATTGGGGTCGTCAACCGTTCGATAGCGGTTACAGTGAATCTGCTAAAAAAGACAGGCTTTGAGTGAAAATAAAAGTTCGTTGTTTAGAAGCGTCCTCTATTCGGAAAAAGTATAGGATATTACACAATGGAATTCTAAGCATATTACATACTTTTCGAACATCCATTTCCAGACATTCAGTAAATGAAATCCATATGGTGAATTTAAATCTGGGAGTTGACTCACCTGTTCCCTTACACATCGTGCCTTCAAGAAACTGTGCTTCAAAGTGAACGTTCTTACGATGCCAAAAGTCACTTAGATATGGTTCAACAGCTGTGTTCAAAATTTTAGAAGTTTAAGAGACTTCGAAAAATTTGAACTACACGTATTAATGTGTACCAGTCTTCTTTGTGCTTGGCAATTGGGTCTCGGCAGAGAGCGTTATCGTGCTTTACTGCGCTTGCCCCGTGCGCTCTTCATGATCTTTCGCGGCAAGAATATTGCATTTGTCTTCTACTTTCTCGCATTAGTTAGTTTTCTAATCTCTTCAGTCTGAACTAGTTTTTCGATCGTGCCTGATTCTCTTCCCAGATACCTTCTTTGGTCGCCCAAAGGACTTTTTTTCAATTTTTCGGCTTCCTAATGCCAGATCTTTAACAAGTATGTCTGGACTATCATGGAAGTATACAGACCATGTCATGTTGTTAAATGGCGTGTACGAATTCAGCACTTGGAACCAAAAGGTCGCCGGTACGAGTCTCACACACGGATTTTAATTTGATGAATGTGTTGTTGCAGAAAACTAGTGAGGATTCGAGAAACTGTATTACAAATCATTTGAAGCACTTCTACTCACAAGTACAATCAATACATATAAATAAACCGGAAATGTCTGTGTGTGCTTTTCCAATTCGCAACTTTTAAACAATTTTTGGGGCTCTCTCTTTTTCTATTTCTAAAACGTATGCCATTAATTGTCTTTCTGTGCATCTGTGTGAGCTGATTTAAGTAAATTGATCAATCTGACAACATGAAATTTAAATACAATATATGCACTACCCATAGGACCGACTTAGATATGACATACACTACCTATGGGACCGCCTTAACGGCTGGTTGGCTGGCTGGGAGGGGTGGCTCAGGGCATCAACTGATGTCATCGTAGTACCACTGACCGGGAGGCGCTAGGCTCGAATCCTGACGATGGCAGTATTTTCGACACGCCAGATAGCTAGGTCGAGTTCTGTCGCTGTGTGAAGGAGAATTCTAGCGGCCGGCTGCTTTGATCGGCAGTTTTCTATGGTTTCTCTGATCAACGCAGGTTATTCCCGGAGCAGTACTCTACCAAACAGGGCCACGGACCGCGCGCCATCTTTTCTCCCCATTCCTTGTCCTACCCCACCCTTGACTTACACACACTTACTCTTACATGCACCACACTACCACACATACCGGGAGTCAGGCGGGGGAGCTTCGGGCTTGTCTCGGCTACGACGATGCCTCTTTGGTGAGAGGTACCTGGTTGGGGAAAACCCGGCTAGCCTACGGTAGGTTCAGGACGGTAGCCGTTCAGGACAAGGATCAAGGATCACAGATACTTCCTGAGCAAAACACATTTACTACACTTACAGGACTAATGATTTAGCATTTGATGCGCCCGAAATCACAATAATCAATCCACTTAACAGCTGTCAGACCGTCTGTGGACAACTGTAACGCCTAAACTGATCAGCCAATTTTCTCCAAAATTGATATTCCCTGACCAATCTGAATAGACTGGAGGCTTTGGGAGTTTCTAAGAATATTTTGAGTGTTGAGGTTTTTTTAAAAATAAATCGGGCATTCATTTTTTTATGCCTCTGCCCGAATTCGACCCATGCTGCGCTTGTGTTGCGTAGTGATATGAGTGCCGGTGAGTTAACTGAGGATCAGAGTTCGGGTCTCGGAGCGGAAAAAAATTGCTGATCGAAAACACTTTTGCTGGTGTATGTAATAGTATAATATTGAAATATTGACGAGAATTTAGAAATAATGCGAAAAAGTATGTGCTCTGGTAGCACCCCTAGTTTTGAAAAAAAAAACTTGTTTTTGCGTAATGCTTGAAATTAATTCAATTATTTCAACATTTTGTAGAAAACCACTCGAATTTTCTCTTCAGTTTTTTTCTCCCATGGATAGAAGAAGGGACGCTTAAACGAATGGCGTGGGTCCCATTTTCGTTGAACTCTCTAAATATTTGAAGATTTAAAAATATGTAAATTATACGAGAAAGTATGTACTGTTGTAGCACCTAGTTTTATTTTAATTTTGAACGAGAGGTAGAAGAAGAAAAGAACAGGTATAAATTTGTTTTATTAGCAATAAGTAAACCAATAATATTATAAAAGCAAAACACAAACAAACATAAAATCTCTAAATTTTATTTAAAAGAACATTCTCATATGCTTCAGTAAAAAGATTAGATTCTAACATGGAATTAAAGGTCTCATGTGTTTTTATGTGTAATGTTTCAGAGATTAACTTCAAATATTTTCTGAGTTCGTTATCCAAAATAGTAGGGCTGTCAAAATTAAATGAATGGGCAAAATCAAGGCGATGTCGAGAAATAAGAGCCACTCTTCTTAATGTTATTGGCATGTTCTTTAATCCTTTGCTTGTGAGCATGTTTTGTTTGTCCAATGCAGGAGACCGAATAATCACAACATTTTAGGCAATAGACTACATTTTGTTTATTGGTTAAATGGATTTAACCTTTGATATTTTTAATCAGATTTCGTTAAAGAGGCGACTTATTCCTAATTTTGCTGCCAAATTCTCTATCAGAAATTTTATTTTACGAAGGTAATTTGTTAATTTTATGGACAAGAGGGAAGGTGATAGTATAACTTTGACTGGTACAAGTTTTACTTGACAAATCTAAAGCCAGATTACCACTAGTTTGTTGATTGTTTTTTATAGTAGAAAGCGTTTAGTGAGATACTTACGGATAAATGGAAGAGGATAATTGTTTTCAGTGATGATATGATATACAATGTTCATGGCATGGTATTTGGAAAAAGAAAGATCTGTTCTATCAACTAAATTATAAACTATGCTGATTTTTCAATGTAGGGTGTGAATTGAAGAAGTTAGGCATGCAACCAGTGACACACTCCTTTTGAAACTAATTTGTTTTGATATGAGAATTATTTAGCATTATAGAAATATCTAAATAATTAAGAAGCCAATTAGTCGATCTCTCTAATGTGAACTGTATAAATTTGTTATAGGAATTAAAACATTTATAAAATTTGGAATTTCATTAACATATAGAATCACCAAAAAGTCATCAACATATCTTTTGTTTTAAAAAATGGATTAATAATAAAAGTAAATCTTATTGGTAAAAGTAATTCTTATCTCCACATGACAATATCTGCAAATAAAGAACTGAATCACTGATAGGAATACCAATTACCCAATGACAAATAAGTCTATCAAATTGAAATTGCAAGAATGCATCTAACCATTAATACAATTTCATCTGATGGAATGTTCAAATTTTCAACTTTTGGGAGATAAAATCCAAAAATTCACAGATATGATGAGAAGATGGGGAATATTTGGGAACATACAAAAAACATCCAAAGATATTATTTCACGATTTGGAGGAACAGATAAATTTAGTTCATAAGATAGTTCAAAATTGTTACAGACACAATATTGTGTATTAATACTGAGAACCAGTTTAAGTATGGAATTTAGAAAATTGCATAAATGATAGTGGGTCATGTCATTAAACAAAACAATAGGTCTCATAGGATAATCTGTTTTATTAGCTTTAAGTAAACTATATGCTCTTGAAATATAACCGGAGGTGGGGTAAATCAAATTGAACACTTTAAAATTTCTCTAAGATTTCCACCTCTTATTAATATCTTGTAAACTTTTATAAAATTTTGGGAGTAAGCTGCAGTTCAACAGGATAGATTTATCTATATTCGTGAACAGAAACTTAACTTTGGGCTGATCATCAAAAAGTTTAAGGGTAGCAAAACCACCTCCCTTGTCACAACTAATAAACAAAATATTTTTTTTATTTATTTATTTACGTCAAAAACAGTTAAAAACTGCGTATGACGATGTTTTTTTAAGAACTTTTTAATTTCATTTAAATAGGAAAGTATCTGTTTATCAAGCTCTGTATAAACAATATTTTGATGTTAAAAAAAAGAATTTAAATAATCAACAACTGACTATCTTAAATTTTATTTATCAGGATCTTGCATTCCATACAATGAAGTCTCAAATGCTTTGATGGTGGGAATAACAAAAGCAGATTTGTCAGAATTTGTAATTGGGAAGTAGAAATTTTTTCCTAACAAAATAGTGTTAGCCGTTTTTGGAATATCTGAATTATCTGATTAGAACCTCGTGTAGTGTGTAACTTGACCAGTTTTTGCTGTTTGACAGAATTATTTTTCTAAAAAAGATGGATCAATCTCAAATGTTAAGTGAGGTAGAAAAAAAATCTAGAGAATCACTACTTACAAAAAACTCAAGATTCATTTCAATGTTTTTCAATTGAGTAGCCAATGAGTTAAGTAAATAATATTTATCTTTAATACATAAATTTAAAATACGAAAATTTAGTTTTGACTTGCTTGTACAGAAACTTTCATTATAGTTACTGTTATGGAGGCTGAAGGAAATCTAAGTATTTGATATGAAATTAGGGACTAATCTGTTTTTATGACAATATAATCAAAACTGTAAATGTGCCTCCCACATCTTAAATTTTGTACTTATATCCATACGCGAAAATTAGTTTGGATGAATGGATTGTGCCTTCTTATAAATGGTGTGTTGGCATTATTACCAGGTACTAAAAAAAAGTAGGCATCTTGTTACTCAAACAGATACAGAGCAAAGTATTTTAAACCCACACAAATCTTAAATTGATATGATTGTCTCATGAATAAACAATAAAAACACAAATATCTTTGTACTTTTGACAATCATTGATAATTTTTATAAGTTTTCATTTCACAAAACGTTTCGTGTGTGGATTTTACGCAATATCAGTTGTTCACATAAATGAATGGACATGTTTTCATCTGAAAGTAAAAATGACACACATTTTTGAAGATAAGAATACAAATTTGAAAATAGGTAACAAAAACGGAATGAAAACTAAAGTTCAAGTTTAAGTGAAAAATGTAAGTACCAAGTACAAAATATACCGGGAGAGGTGGCTCAAGGCTTCGAATGATGTCGCTGCAGTGCCTCTGACCGGGATGCCCTTGGTTCAAGTCCCGACGGGGGCAGGATTTCCGACCCCAGCTTGTCAGCTATTTGAATATGAAATGATGACCCACAGTTTTAATGACTTCTCCAATGACGACTTCCTTCAAACTGGCTTGTGATTTACAATTTTGTTGTCGGACATTGTTTCCCCAAAATTAGAACAAATCCAGCAAGTAAAGTGAAAAAATTGTACAAATATTAAATGCGAAACTAAAACATAATATGTCCAGTACACATCATAAGCATGTAAAATTAAACCATCTCGTCTTCACATTAACTAAAATTCATGGGTAATCAAAGTTCGATAATAATTTTTTTAGACGAAACTATTTCCCCGTGTTCGGTTACATGGTTGTTAGAAAGCCAGGACGATCAAAAGAAGGTAATAATCGCAAATCTGGCAATTCTATTACGATACAAACAAAAGAGTAACAATCCCAATGTGATAGTAGACCTAACAATCCCTGACGTGTAACCAGACATCAAGGAATCTTTTTATTCCAATAGAACTGTATTTGACTCCAAGGAATAAAATAATCTCAAGTTACTAAAAGCAAAGATCTGTATGAAGACGGTCTGAATTTGAAAGAATTCTGAATCCTAACATAATGAACTTGACTATCGTGTTCATGATTTAAATGGATGTACCATTTTAGTTTTGACTGAATTAAAATATCCAAAAATTTGATTACTTTGAAATCAGTCAACTGCACATCATCACTTTCCAAGGAACATGCACTTGCTTCTTTTAACCCTTATCCGGGCAACCAGTGTCTGTTGGACACTGGGTTATATTTACTGTCATATAATGTAAACTAAAATTGTTCTGTGATTACGGTTTCGTGACTTTGTCTCT
>JAHLJT010008446.1:177484559-177497038 GCA_031308135.1 Acheta domesticus | reverse complement strand
GGCTCTTGAAGCTGAAGATATACAACACCGAGCAATGACCTTAGCTTGCCCCACACCATTTGCCAGTTATCTGCCATTTATCGAGCTGTTTCGTACCTCTGTGACTTAACATGTAAAACAATGTTCACGTTCATATTTTTATAATTTAAACAAATATTTAATACCGAATTATAATTTTAAAAAAAGTAAATTGCCACATGGAAAATAAAGTTTTACGTGTAAAATTTCAGGTATTGTTATTATGAATTTTTAGGGTAATATTTTAAACGAGGAACAATCATTCAAATAGACTTCGGCGTATTTTTAAACATTTAATAAAATGATTTTACTAAAATACGTTGATAACTACATATTTGCGAAGGAGGAGGGTCTGTTTTTGCCCCGAGCGCTGGAAAGGTTTAGCTAAGCCACTGTTAATAGCGCACAGCTTGTTTGCAGCACCAGCTGCTATTGATTGGCTAATAATGAAATACATCGCAGGAAACATAAATCTAAACCACTATGTATTTAATAACAGGAAATATGTTTGAAAACACTTTGAGAACTTTTGTGAAGAAAGGAAATATAAATTGACTACATTTATTACGAATCAGAGATTGCAAATGTTTTAAAAGATTGGCGCAAGATTATGAAAAAATTGAATGCAAAAGATATAATGTAAACACGATATGGGATGTGGCAGCGAAAATCACGCAAGATAAATATTTTTCTCGTGGGAGAGAGCTGCAGGAAGTATGTCCAGTCGACTTGTTTTCTTGTAAAGAAATGTTCATTAATGCTGAATGTAAATTTTTATTGACATTTTTTGTTGAATATTTATGACGTAAAAGACTGATATGTTGAGTGACTTTCGTTACCGTAGAAAATTAGTAAAATTTATATTTTAATATGTATTATTGGCTCTTGGGAGAGGGGAGGGGGCTTATTGAGCTTCAGAACCACCTATTTGGTGTGCCAGTGACAGTTATCGATGGCAATATAATTTCGCTCTCTTTTGCCATGTTTTCATTTCTGTTTGAAGTAATATCTGAATAAATGTTAATTATTCATTAGTACGTTGTATTAAAATTATATTAATTTCGAGTTAATCGACCTGCCTTGGGAATGGCACAAAGGTAAGATGAGATGTAATTCGTCGATACGTGCTTGGATGGAATGTTCATTATTGTGAATACGGTATTTAATCAACTATATGAAATGTGAAAATATTTCTGGACTGAAGAAACCTTCAAAATATTGTGATTAGCTCAGATCTGCGGACGCATACACGGGACCTCGCTTTGAGGGCTCCAGTGGGATTAATCGTTCGAACGCGGACGATCCAACCCTACCTGACTTACCTCCCCCGCTTTCCGTAGTTTGCCCGGCTGCTTTGAAGGATGGGAAGGAAGCTTGTGCGAGAAAACAATTTTAACATTTTTTAGGTCGCTTTTTAACTACAAGGTCATGTGGCGACCACTGGGATTGTTTACATTCGAATAACTGTAGAGGGAATGCGATACGTAAGAACAACACGAGTACACAGAAACATCCATGCCCGAGACGGGATTCGAACCCGCGACCCTTCGAGCCGAGGCAACTACGACCCTACAGGCTTAGCAACCTCGGCTATCCAGGCCGGCTTTAACATATGTTTAATTTAGGCATAAATGAGAAATGGGATGGTTGATTAGTGAAGGAATGATAGTCTTGATACAGAATTTACATGGGCGCTACGTAAAAGCTAACCTTACGGTTCATGATGGTGACACCTACTAGATAGTTGCCGGCCTCTTGCCCGTCTTTTGTGGGCACGGGCGCCGGCCTACGACTGTCTCCCGCTGCGCGTTGCCAGGCGGCTTCTATCTGCGTGGGCGGGCGCCGTCTCTCGGCGCTCCGGGGCAGTCACTCGCCCATCCGCGTTTGCACAAAACGCACCAGGCGGTCTCGCAAAGCAGTCTCTCGCCACGGGCAGGCTGGCGCGGCGGAGTTGGGTTATCGTTTTGCCAACTCGGCGCTTGAATACGGCTTGCGCATCGATATTACCTGGGTCCAGAGCAGACCACTAGTTGCATATACTGTTGGTACCTCTGTTGTTCTATCAAATTGAATACGAACGCGTGGCAATGCGCCTTAGCACGCGCTCGACGACATCAACTTCTCTCGGGCTCTCGTCCGTGGCGGAGGAAAGCGAAGCGACAAAGCGTCCGCTCAGACTGGAGGAAAGATCCAGAAAAGATCGTCAGTCGCGGCCTGTACTGCGATTTTTCCATAGCTGTCTCTCAAGGTCCGTCTTCACGATGGAATATATCACGGCATTTCGCGTCATTCTCGGCCGTTGCCGTTAGATGTCACATGATCAAGCCGTTCTTGATGCGGTCGCGATTATGTGACGTCTACCGGTACGCGAAATGCCGTGAAATGACGCGAAATGCCATGACATATTCTATTGTGAAGACTGGCCTTGAGAGGCAGCTACGAAAAAATCGCAGTATAGATTGCTATTCGGGTACCGAGGTCAAGTGATGCACGATCCTGGTCCCGCCCTGTAGATCGTAGTTCGCAAGTGGGAATGGCTGACGGTCAATCACATCGCTTCAGCTTCGTACGGTTTTCGAAAATTGAACGCCTCCGCGGCCGGTGGCATCCTGGCGGGGCAGGGGCACATCTGCTGAGCAGCGGAAGCAGCGTGGCTTTATTTATTTATTTATTTATTTTAATTTTTTTTATTTAAGGTCGCATCAACATCAACATCAAGATCATAAGCGACCACTAGTGGATTTAACGTTATGTAACTGAAGACGACATGGTATGGTGGTGATGATAGGCGGTGAAAGGACGAACACAAATACGACCATGCCCGAGTCGGGACTCAAACCCGCGATCCTTGGGTCCGAGTTCGCTACGACATTACCCTTTTAAGCGATCGCGGTCACAAGGGATCGGCCGCGTGGCTTTGTTGGCGGGGCAGGGCTACGACACTCGCGTCGTATAACTCGTCGTATAATAGCCAAAGTGCGCGATTCCTGGGCCTTGAGCATGGCTTTCCATGTAAAATAAAATTATTTCGATAAGCGCGGCGAAATTTCCGTCACGTAGTAGGTTTCATTACAAAATGAATAGCAAATCAGTGCGTTTTTTCGGGTGTTTAAGGGGAAATCTACAAAGAATCTCGACTATTTATTTGGAATAACATTCAGCACTCCGACGTAAAGTTATAAGTTTTGAAGTGCTATGTTAATTATGTTTTCTTCTTGACGTTCATATCGTAAAACTGTTTTATGGACGTTATTACAATCGCTCTTGTTTTATAGAAATTCTGGAAATTTTGAGGAAGTTGAGATGTAATTTTTATATAATGCCATTTTAAAGTTATGCTATAAATTGTTCTGATTGGTTCAAATTTCGTTTACATTCTGATGTACTTTTGTATGAACGGATATTGTACATTACCGTCTAATCTTGTAATTCCCTTATCAAGTAATAACATTCATGTTTGCTTGAGCTCCCTCTTTCTGTCCGTGAATACCTGTTTGTGACGATTGCTGATTGACCAGTCACGAAACACTTCACTTGCACTTCTCATAGTACGTCACAGTTTTTAACTGCTTTTCGGACGTTACATAAATAAAAACATAATAGAAAGCAAAGTTGTTGAATGTACAAAATTCGAAGTTTTTTAAGTAACGATTTACGAATTCCTTAGAATGAAAGCGTTCGTTTAAGCATCATTCTTGACATAGTTGGTGTATGCGGGCACGAACTATTTTAAAGTTACAGTTAATTTTATTTGATGGTATACATTTACTTCTAGGATATTAATCTTTGGATCCTACAAATGAGAGTCGTAATTAATTTGGAGCAGAAAGTCGCCATGAATGTTACATTATCTTACCATTGCAAAAAGTATAAGTTACGTACTATTTTAAAATTCAAGTGCTTATAGGTTTCCTTTATCGTTTCAATGGAGTTATTTTTTGGAACATTGGAAATAAAATATTTTCCGAAAGTGCATTAGACATTATGGACTCGGTTTCCTTTTCTCTGATTATTGACCAGGAAAGTTCAAATATTAATATCATTACGGGCAGTTACAGGTAGCTACAGTCTTGATTGTAACAGTCATATTTAAAGGGTATTTATGGCATGTATGTGAGAAATTCATGCAACTTTGTAGCATCACTGATTTGATTTCCAGCCAGTGTTACGACACACGGGTGAAACAGCGATGACTGCTCTGTAAGGCGACTGACCCAGGCAGGGCGGAGACTACCCACTTTCGCGTATGTATCTACCCGTAGTCTACGGAGAACTGTGATTGTAGCGTGATCTATGCAATTTAATAAACATTTGTTGACGTGACGAAAGGATACTTACGTACGACCTGTGCATGCATTTAACTGTCAGTGCAGAAAGGAATATTTCTTGCTATAAAGTCCATTAAGTTATGGCTTTGCGAGTAAAGCCCTGTAACGCGAGAGGGGAGGGGAAGTACGATCACGAGCAAAAATGTAAGCACAGTAGCTCTGAACAAGAAACCCAGGTTCATTTCCTTCTCTCTGAATTGCTATGGATACACATTTTTAATTGGTGAAAGTTGACTATATGTAGAACATTATTCTGCTCACAGATGGCGCAAATTAAGACCTTCCTTGCAAATCATTAAAAATGCTCACTAGGAGTGCTTTCTGTAAGGTCGTAGGTAAAGGCACACCACACGTAATGCAGTAGTAGTGGCTGTATAGTTATCAACTGCAGACTGAAAATGTTTCCAGTGAAGCGATAGTGTTCAAACCGAGAAGTAACTTAGGAAAGAAAGGTAAGGAAGTAAGCATTTCAGAAAGGATTATTATAGCGATTTTGCAAGAACACATCGTATGGAGAATTTACACGAATTGTACAGTATTCGGTTTACAGAGGTGAAAAATTTCAATAAACGAAAAATTGATCAACGAACAGCGAACGTTAGCGACCATTGGAACTTTATGGCAGGGGGAAGAGGCTAATATTCCTGAGCTTGAAAAGGAATTCTAAAATTCCAGCCAAGAAAATGGCGCCAGAAATGCAAAAGTGTGGTCATCCCAGCACCACAAGAAGAGTACTAAATTCTTTCGTAACCAAGAAGAAGAAAAGAGAAATCAAAATACTAGAGCAGTGAAAATGTTTCTCTAATAACACTTAACTTTTAGATGTACCCATTGCTTAATTTTTAAAATTTTAGGTCCCGGAATGCGCCTCAAATTAATTATTAAGTTAATAGAAATAGCTATATATGTATAATTAAATTTCTTCAAAGAATTGGTCGGCCCTACCGGGATTCGAACCCGGGCCTTCTGGTTTACGCTCAGTTTACTTATATATATATATATATATATATATATATATATATATATATATATATATATATATATATATATATATCACCAGAAATCAAGCCGTAGGTGTACCTACACTTATTATCCACATATTAGGAAACGTTAAGACACGGTAGCGTTTATATTCTGATCTCAAAGCTTTCAGTTCGTTGTTTGTACGATTTTGTCCTTTCCTGAACCTAAAATATATTTTTTATTGCGTTTGTATCCTACAACATTGATTCAGTTAATATTATTTGCAAACCTGATTTTGGTATATGCTTATACTTTTACGCGTGACTTTAGTTTTAAGTTAATTAAATTGTTTTCTAGATTTTTCGAAATTTCTTGCTCATTGGACCCATGTAAAAATAAGAGAGTACGTTTATTTCGTTATATCCTATTCTTTCTTATAAGATATTAGAATAACAACGATTTAAAATACGTTTCCTTTTCTTTTTGTGTCAATTAGCCCCCAAATATAAAAATTTCAAGAAATTTTTGTAGTGGAGAATTTAAAATAGTTTTGCTGATCCCTGGTGGCCGATATCGCTATGGCAGTAGTGTCGTAGCGATCTCGGACCGACGGATCGCGGGTTTGAGTCCCGCCTCGGGCATAGTTGTATTTGTGTTTGTCCTTTCACTCCTATCATTACCATATCACGTCATCTTCACGGTTACGATCACGTTAAACCCAATCGTGGTCTCTAATGACCTAGAAGTGGATGCGACCTTAAATAACAAAAAAAAAAGTTTTGTTCGTGTGTCGACTGTGTGATGGAAAAACGTAGAGTAGCTGCGATTTTTCATGATATGCGAGCTCATACCCCGTCTTAGCAAGGCACATTCAGGAACCTGTTCAAGTATTGGGGTCTGGGCGTACCCTGCTGAGCCTAGTTTGCGAGTCGGTGTATCAAGAATATGTGGGCGACTAATGACTCCGTTATAATACACTTCATCTAGCTTAAGATCTTTTGATGGGAAATTGTATACAATACCTGGTTGATTAACACCTGCATTTTAGGTTTAGGTCTTTTGATTGTTTACTAACGGCGTGCGCTTCTGCTGACCCGATAAATAACAAGCCTAGGAATCAAATACTTCAATTTATAATAACAGAAACACAGATCTACAAACATTTGAGACTAGTTTTGGTGTCAGTGACGTATTTGTAGCCACTATAGAAGGCGATGCGGAGTGGGGTTGTAGTGGACAGCAACTGTTGTTTCCATTCGTGGTGTAGAGTCGCCGTTCTCTTCAGAAGCAAATGCCGTCTCGGTTGAACCTAGCTCTAAGATGAGACAAGACGGAACGCATAAATACAGAAAACAGTAGTCAAAGGAACTATTTCGTTACTTGCCGACGACTCACAGGCCGTTAGTGTCGACACGATAGTAGTATATGAATGTGTATACTGGTAAATTCATATACGTGCATACGTAATTCAGATAGACCATTTTCTCGAAAAATCGGGAAAATCTGCAAAACTAGGGGAAATTGAAATACAGAGAACAGATGGACGCGTCAAAACTTGTGCTTTGACGTGAGCTTGAGCCTTAGCAGAAGCGTATTTATTGACGTGACGCAGCAATATGTAGAAAGTTATAGTGAAAGTCCTTTAAAAGTTAGTTATCAGCCAAATTATATTTGGTGTCTTTGTAGCAATTTTTACCACTTTTGAGGAGGTGATAATGAAAAATTTATTATTTTGCTTAATTTGTTTCCTTTTGGTTTTTATGGTCCGTATTCTTGCACGCTATTGGCTGAAATTTCATGAGTGGAATAGTTTATGTAACGAGTATTATTGAAAGATATATTTACCAATATTTTTAATAAAAATGGTATTACGACGTAGTATTAGTATTCTATTCCTAACATTATATCAATTACACAGATCTGAGAATTTTTTGCGGCTCAAAATATTTTTTATTTCTATCATACTGAATGGCCTAATTTAGAAAATGACACATATTCTTTAGTATGTGGTATAGATTTTGCACCATATGCATTTGAAATCGTTGCCTTGCCAAGCCTTGTGTTGAAATCGTTTGAATAGAAGCCTATGAGACTGTATTCTTTGGCGACTGTGACTTCGTACAAAACTGGGTCCTGTCCTTTACCATGCGTTGTTTATAAACAGTCCTAACAGCAGCTCTGCACTGTCCGTCCCTTTCACTAAATTTGCGCAGGAGCCCCGATTGAGCCACGTTGTCTCGTTGTCGGTGACCCGGTTTTAAATGTAGAACGTCGTTGGTGGCAATTTTTCTTTCTTTAAGAAATGTTAAGTGTGAATGATATTTTAAGAAGAGGCGGAATTGTTTTTTGATTGTATGTGGATGTTGTGTGATTAAAAAGCAGAAAATAAACATTACTCCAATTATTAAAAATTTGAATCTGGACTATTTTGAAGTGCAATTATGGAATCAGGTCAAAATAATCGACCAAATTATTTGTAAAGCTTCTGTTAAACTAGTGGTGCTAAAACAGCGCGTACTTTGTTGTAGCAGTTTGTTGTTTGTTGATGCTAAAGCAGCGCGTACTGTGTTTTCACCAAAATTACTCGAAAAGTACTCAAATTTTCGAAAAATTATACATGACCTTATTTCAAAATATATCTTTAAGGATGAGGTTATATTAAAGGAAAAAACTCTATTTTTAACATTTTAGTTGTATAAAGACTCTGAAAAAAGTTTGAACATTTGAAATTGTCGAAAAATCACGGTTTTCAACGAGTATGGGACCTGCACCATTCTCTTAAACGTCCTTCACACTATTCAACAACAAAATTTCATCAAAACGATGGAGCCTCTTTTTTTATTTAAAAATGCCCCAGGGGCTTCATATAAAGTACCCCCAGATTTAAAATATCGGTTTCAAATTCAAAGGCCCGACATCAGCCAGATCGATTGGGGAATCTCAGTTTTGGGGAAAATCGGCTGAACAGTTTAGCGTAGCCGCTAGCGTTGTTCACAGGCGGACAGATAGACGTTTTGCCGTTATTCGATTTTTCGGTATCAAGGACCCACAAAATACGGATTCTGGCTACACCGCGTGTTAGAGGATTTTTTGTCTAAATTTAGCAACTAGTTTTATCTACTTTTTCGTTATCAGGGCCCTGTAATAAGAGTTTTTCTGTCGAAAATTCCCCGTTTTTCGCGCAGCATTACATAACTTTCTCTCTATTCCGTAGCGAGGAAGTAAAAAAGGACCGTGTATTTCCCCAAATTTTCTGATGTAATTCTTTATCTCTAATTTGAAAACAAATTATTAGTCTACACAAAAAATGTTAGTACTTCATATGTATTGAAGGGACAATGGTAAAAAGTTCCAATTCCTTTTGTAGTGTAATAGCGTTAGCGATTCACCTTGCAAAACTGCTCTATTTTTTTTTTACTGTTCTTAAACCTGGATTTTGTTCTTCAGTTTTCTAAATATTTTATGCTTCGAATCGCTTAACCGGTCGTGGGAAATCGTTGAAAGAGATTGCCACAGAGTTCAATTTTACTGTATTGGTCTGGTCGAGATCATATTTTTGGAGTTGTTTGTTATCTCAGGCCTAGTAATGAAGTGGGTACCAATATGACTGTTCGCTCTGTATTCCTTGTGCGAACATAGCTCTTCTTGCTGAATTAGTCCAAGCCACATCCGGATTCCGTAAAGGAAATACCTTCAACATGTGGCTGGTGATAAAGTGTAGCGTGGGTCCATGTTCCCACTTAGTTAAAACAGATCCTACCGGAAAGGAAATTTCTGCTAATTCCTCTTTTATTAGTATGTTGGTACTCAATGGAGCTGTCACAAATGCAAATTTCACAAAATAAAATTATTAAATTGAAGATGTTCTGAATATATATCATCGAGAGCACGATACATATCGTAGGAATGAAAAACTTCATTTTTAGTTAAGAGAAGAAATATATTAAGAAAACGGTTAATTTTTACTCGAGCCACGCTCAGCTAAAAATCGTTCTCCTGCAAAACATTTAAAATAAATGCCATTATTCTTGTGCACTGCCCATATAAAGTACGCATCATTTTGAGGCAAAGAACCTGGAGAGGCCGGCGATGGCGACTCAGACCAACTGGTGTCACTGCTGTGCGTCTGAATGGGAGGTTCTAGTGTTCGAGTCCCGAAGGTGGAAAGATTTTGGACATTAGCTAGATCGAATTCAGCCGCTATCAGGAGGAGACTTCTAGTGGCCGGCTGCTCTGTTCATTAGTTTTCTGTGATTTCTCCCATCATCAACACGCGAATGCCGGAACAGTACCCTCACAGACCAGAGCAGTTGCCGCGCTTGGAAACACGAAATAATCAAGAATCTGGGGAGCAACCGCTGCCTTCACGTCGCGAAGTCCTCGGCAAAAGGGTGAGCAGTCAATTACGAAACAGTTCTTTCGACACCGGCATAGTTTCACTGTATTTTAGCTTCCTAACCCCATCCATTTAAATTATTACGCAACAAATTGTGTTGTTCTTTTTTCGGTTTAATTTTTCTTCGCTTTTATCCTTGAGAAATTTTAAAATAATAACTATTTGTTGTTTAAAAATATTTCTCCATAATAAATAATAATAATAATAAATAAATTGATGGAGAAAAAATTGATTACAAATTTGATATAGCTTAGCTTAGCTTGAACGTTTCATCAGGACGTTTCATCAGAACGTTTCATCAGGTTTCATCAGGACTCGCCTTCTCCTTCACAATAAATAATTTTTATTATTATTTAAAATGCACTTGCAAAAGAAAGTTCACGAAACACATTTGATTTGATTTATTTGGTCAAAGAACAGTAAAACATGTATGCGACGAATGGGGGAGAAGCACAATCTGTACACGTTTTCATGATCTTTGGAATCTCTTCCCCACCATAATAACCCATAAATAGTAGAATGTTGAATAAAAGTGCCAACAAATCGAGCAAATCGAACAAAACAAAACATTTCAAAACTAGACATTTTCGCTCCTGAGTTATAGAGATCTTATTTGTATCGGCAAACGAAATACAGATTTGAGTTTTTATTTTTAACAAAATAGTAACTCCTATCCCAGGCTCTACTCCTAGCGCCATTAGCAAAAGAAGCGCTCAACAAAGCTTGTGCATAGTGAAGCTGCATTTTTGTTCAGAAGTGAAAGAAGGGGTCATCTCACCATTTACTCTCAACGAATCAGGGAAACTGGACGAAAACCTGATCGAGTTTGGGGTCATTGACCCACAAGGTGAAGTTCATTACCTGTTACAGGCATATTACGTATTTTTAAGATAATACAATAAAATTGTAAACGAATGCAGTATATACCATTATTAAAATTAACATTATTTTTCTCTTTGGTTATTTTTCTCTTCTAATTGTATAGAAACAGGCAGCAAAAAATATTTTACTTTGCACTTAAATTTGTGTACCGATTTTAGTTGTTTAATGTAATCTGGCAATGTGTTATAAAATAACGTGTATGTATTATATGTGGATTACTTGAAGTGAGTTGTTGATACAACACTTCATGAATGTAATTTCTACCACATGTGTTGTAATTATGAATATCAGTAATGCATGAAGTCATGTCTCCACAGTTTAAGTCAGTTTTGACAAAAGGTCAAAGTAATTTCTATTGCCATGGTATCTATATGGAAAATTGTCCATAAGTAGAAAGTTGAGGTGGCTTAAATAGAAAAAGGAGCCCATTTACGACCTTAAGTCATATTTTATGAACTAAAATGGAATGCTTATCTTGTAGAAATATTTTTATTTAAACAAAATTCTGATTTGGAGTAAGTGTCAGATTTGAAAATTGATGATTCAATGGCAATGCTGAAGCAACGAAGAGGAACTTTACGAGCGTTTAGTCGCCCAGGAAAACACACTCGTGAGGTATTATTGTTAAGTCAGAACACCTGCCTTAAGTACCTGTGAAATGCCCTGGTTTCATCACCCAAAAAGTATTTGAATAGTAATATTATTGTATAACACACTAACTTTACAATGTAAGTTGCATAACGGTGCCCGGGATTCCAGCTAGGAATTTAATATTTGCTGGCGCCTGGCGGTAATGCACAGGGATCCCAGGCATCCGAATACTCTCCTGTTATATGTTCGATATTTTAACCTTCAGTGGCCCAATTTCTCTATCATTCTATCTCTGCCAATTGTGTGGGACGCGGATAGTACTTATTAGGCATTCAACACTGTAGTTCAAGTGTAAAAGACGCAGGGACGCACTTACGAAAACTTGTAAAATAACATTTTGATAATATGATTTGTTTGGAGGGCTGTATGTCTGGATCGATAGTGTCTGTTTTTTCTGGGGGGTTGTAACGCTCTTGCCTTAGCATCTGTTCGTGTACTTTCATTGCCATTGGATCTGACATTATCTATGTTAACATTTTTACTTCAAATCTGATGCAGGAAACCAAATTGGTATATAGTTTTGTACTTAAATAGTATTTTTTAGACAACACGCCTGGATTATGGAAATGTGATTTGATAATAAGTCATCTTTTTGACTTATTAATGTATACAATTCTCTATATTTTAAACATTTAAACGAAATTTCTACTTACGGATTTTTTTCATAAATTAAATAGCCTTAAAAGATATACGTTTTTTCGAAAATATTTTTCTGAAATAAATCTTCGAATTCGGAAATAATTTTTCAACAAGGTATTATGGAGAAATTATTTTTAAAACCAAAAATAATTTTTTATTTCGAAAATTTTGAAACATAAAGCCATTGAAAAGTTAAACTGACTTCACTGTGGGAAATTTGTTATTTTTCTGACTGTTATATTATATTATTTTATTTTTCACAACTTATGTCCATTCTTTCATTTTTGAATGGTCATTTTCATTTGAATAAAATGTTCACATAACATTAAAATAAAATATTCACATTACATTAAAAATACATACATTTTTACTGTTATATTCTTCCTATAACATTAAAATATATAAACATGTTTTAAGAAGAATTTAACAATAAAAATGTATGTATTTTACATGTGATATAAACATTGTATTAAAATTAAAAAAACTGCTGAAAAATGAAAGAATGGAGGTTATTGTGAAAATGAAATTTATTGTATAGAAACAGCGGAGGATTTGAATATAAGTTGAAAAATTTATTGTATATCGGAATCTTTGTTCAAATG
>JAHLJT010008446.1:177434397-177483559 GCA_031308135.1 Acheta domesticus | reverse complement strand
ATTGTATAGAACAGCTGGGGAGGATTTTTGAATTATAAGTTGAAAATTTCTTATTGTATATCGGAATCTTTGTTTCAAAATGTGTTTTCCTTCATTCGCTTGAAGGCACTTTTTTAACAAACTTACTGGCTATGTGTGCTTTAAGGCAGGAAATGTGCCACTACAGGGAATCAGATTTTGGTGACCAGCAATCAGCCTGTATATGAGCATAACAAATAAATTCTCGACTGTTTTTATTCAGTACTAAATTTTATCATTGGTACTTTTTCGACTATCAAGTATAGTCGACGTTTTAAAACGATACCCAATTTTATATTTGTTTACAACCAGATTAAATTAGACTTGAATATTCATGCGTCAGTCGAAAAAAATGCCTTGCTTTAGAAAACAGTTAATGAATAGAAAAATGTACACCTGATACATTAACATGTGCAAAACGAAACCTGACACGTGAACACCACATGTCATTTGGAAGTTTCCTTCGAAGCATCGAAAATTTCAGTTTCCAAATGCTTTTTCCATTCCATTGCGGGTGATTGCGTGCTTGGGGTTGTGATATGCGTATGATAGATTTATTGTGATTTGGGGAATATCATTGAAAGGTATGACTAGTGTCTATAAGTGTACTAACTGTTCGTTGAAGTGAATCCTGTAAATAGTGTGAACATATTTTGACTGTTGACAGACAAAATCTTACTTTGAAAAAAAGTTGGAAGTGAAAACGTTAGGACCAGAGACTGCTGGTTTAAATATAACACAGACCCAAATGCACATATTTTAATGAGTTTATCACCACTTTAACCGAAGGGAAGGAGAGGAGAATAGACTTCGTTTATAAACCCGTTAAGGTAAGGAACAATAATCCCTTTCAATCCATTTTCATAAATCCGTATTTTGTCTGTTGGAAACAATTTTTAAAATTCTTATTTTCGTTCACAAAAATTGTATATATTGTGTCATCAAATAAATGTTGTCTAGATATGACTATAATCCGTTACTTGCACGCCGGTCAAATTCTTAAATGCTCAAGAAATATTCTAAAGAGGGGAAATGTTTATGATTGTTCGAAGACAATTTGCAATCCAGCAGTCGCCACGGACGTTGCATCATACGACCAACTTTTCCTAAGACTTTTACGCCTAGCTCCCAAAAAATCATAGCCCTATTGCATCCCGTTGTATTTCCTCAAGGAAGAGCTCGTCAGGGTATCAGTGCGTTGAAGATAGCTCTTTGCACCAACGTTTCTTGTACGTTGTTCGTTTTGTCTTCCTCTTGTATTGTACTGGTCTGATACACAAAGGAAAGCTTAGTATTTAGGGATTAAACATCAGTATTAACTTTCTTAATTGAGTCTGATTTCTGCGTTCTATATCGTGGGTTTCTCCAAGGCGGAGGGTCAAGGTGGCCATGGTCTTTCCTTAAAATACGTAGAAAGGAAATAATATTTTCGTTCGCATATACAGTTCAGAAGATTCTGCCTTGTTCACACTGTATTCAAGATTTTCTCTCGATTGGTGTATTTGCGCTACTCGTAAATGCAAACAACTATTTTTTTTTCACCTTAACAACCGGCCGGGATGCAATCGACCTATGTTTTCTGAGATAGCGAAAGGTGAATGCGGATTAACAGGGACGTGAATGTGAGAAAACCTGACCGCGGGAAGCAATCTGGCGATTCCCGCCGTCGATGCTTCCACGATCTCTATCTCTTAAGGTGACTGCATAGGAAAAGGAGTTTGAGACTCATGTTACGTCTTAGACCATGAAGTGCTTACAACATATTACCTAGAAGGCTTTCCCAAATGTCTTATTACTTTTTAGTACTGAGAAAGTTTTTCATTGTGACCATAAATGGCATCCATGCAGTTTTTTTCTTTTTCATTTTTCTGGTAATTCTTTCAATGTGCAAGCACAGAAAGTCCATCAAAAACACCTCTCTTGATCTTCTCATGAAACAATGCAGGAAGAACACAGACTATAAAAAGTCAAAGCATTCGCCATCCATATTTTATGCCTTAATAAAATCTTTCATCAAATATAATTCCACATGAACCGAAGGAAATCCTTTCATTTTCAGGTTCCATCAGATTATCCATTTCTGGGGACCTCAAAAAGAAAATATATTTCCTCGTACTATTTTAGTAGGTCAATCACAGTTTACTTGTAGGTAGCATTGCTGTTAAGTAATGTAATTAAGTAATGAAGTATTGTGACTGGGAGGACCCATCTGCCCGCCCACCCGTCCGAACGCCCGCCCGCCAGCCCGCTCGGCCCGCCCCTTACACTAGCAATAAGATTCCGCAATATCTTTCAGCAATTTGTTTCTGCTTCTTGCTATCTTTACACTAGCAAGAGCAAGGCGGGCAATATTTTGCCAGAAAGATCGAAGCAATCTTTCCGGCAAGATATTGCCGATCGTATTACATTAAATTAGATTACATTACATTAGATCTTCTCCGTCATACATCACATACAGATTTTTTACTGTTTTTGACTAAATAAATAAATAAAATTAGGACTCTTCGCTGCCGTGTTTGGCGAAGTGAACATAAGTAGGGTTATGGGCTCTATTTTTCTGACATGGCGAATACGAGGCTGATCTATGCCTAAACCAAAATTTAAAGCATTCGATAATCAACCATCAGAGGGCTTAGAATATTTACTATTTCTTTTATTGTAACTGAACCTTTTGCACATATCCCTTTTACAAAAAGCAAAAAAAACGCATATAGGAATGCAAAATGTCTATGAAATATCATGTTCGTACTTCCCGCGCACGTGATCGTGGTCATCAGCCTTTCCCAACAATATCTTGCTCAGGACCCCAATTCAATCCTAGTCCCAGCAATAGCCAGCAATAACTTTCCGAGGACGAAAACACACACGAATTTACATTACGCCCGGAATATCTTGCAAAAAACTTTGCCAACAACAGAAATTCAGAATAACGAATTTATTTATTTCGAATGGATTTTAAAGTTACATTAAAAGTCGTGTAGTCGCATTGGCTTCTTATCGTAGGTGTATTCGAGTATAAAAGCTCAAAATATTAATTAATTAAAACAAAATTAAGGCCAGTCGTCTCTACGTCTCATTCTTCTCTTGCTGCTATTACAAATATGAGTATTTCTAATAGTGCGAAATTCACCAACGTGCTAAGGCACCGGAGGTCTTCCTAATAACGTTTGAAACCCCATCTCATCTTGTCCAGTTTCCCCTAATTCATTGAGAAAATATTGAGATCCCCCTTTTTTGGCTTTTGGATATAAATGTAGCTTCACTTTGTGAACGTTTTGTTGAGCTCACCTGTTGCTTTTAGTGGTAGGAGTAGAGCTGAGGGTGAGTTTCTATTTAGTTAGTAATGTATAAAATCAAATATGCAGTTCGTTTACCGATGCAAAAAGTTTACTGTAACGCGGGAACGAAAATATCTATTATTGCAAATGTTTCTAATCTCGCGCTTTTTAAAGTATTATTTATTTTGGTTAATTTATTTTTTAAACTTTTATTCATCTTTCAAACTATTTGCAATGTTGGGATGGGATTCTGGAGCTCAAGAAGATGTGCACAGTGATCTCCGCCATGGCACATACCATTGTTACTTTCCCGTATACGTACGTATACACCGAGTGATATACGTAGTATAGGGAAAGTTATATAATGCTGCGCGAAAAAATGGCCAATTTTCGACAGAAAAAAATTCGTTGCCTGGTCGTGATAACGAAAAAGTGGATAAATCCAGTTGCTAAATTAAGGAAATAAATCCCCTATCACGTGGTATAGCCAGAAGCCCTCTTTTGTGTGGGTCCTTGATACCGAAAAAACAATTGAAAGGAAAACGTCCGTCCGTCCGTCCGCCCGCCCGCCCGCCCGCCCTCCCGCCCGCCTGTCCGCCCGTCTGTCCGCCCGCCTGTCCGCCCGCCTGTCCGCCACGCCTGCCTGCCCTGCCTGCCTGCCTGTCCGCCCGCCCGCCTGTCCGCCCGCCCGCCTGTCCGTCCGCCCGCCCGCCTGTCCGTCCGCCCGCCCGCCTGTCCGTCCGCCCGCCCGCCTGTCCGTCCGCCCGCCCGCCTGTCCGTCCGCCCGCCCAGCCTGTCCGTCCGCCCGCCCGCCCCGCCTGTTCCGTCCGTCCGCACCGCCCGCCCGCCCGCCTGTCCGTCCGTCCGCCCGCCCGCCCGCCCGCCTGTCCGTCCGCCCGCCCGCCCGCCCGCCCGCCTGTCCGTCCGCCCGCCCGCCCGCCCGCCTGTCCGCCCGCCTGTCCGTCCGTCCGCCCGCCCGCCCGCCTGTCCGTCCGCCCGCCCGCCTGTCCGCCCGCCTGTCCGACCCGCCTGTCCGCCCGCCTGTCCGCCCGCCTGTCCGCCCGCCCGGTCCGCCCGCCGGTCCGCCCGCCGGTCCGCCCGCCCGCCGGTCCGCCCGCCCGCGGTCCGCCCGCCCGCCGGTCCGCCCGCCGCCGGTCCGCCGGTCCGCCCGCCCGCCGTCCGCCCGCCCGCCGGTCCGCCCGCCGGTCCGCCCGCCCGCCGTCCGCCCGCCCGCCGGTCCGCCCGCCCGCCGGTCCGCCCGCCCGCCGGTCCGCCCGCCCGCCGGTCCGCCCGCCCGCCCGCCCGCCGGTCCGCCCGCCCGCCGGTCCGCCCGCCTAAACCATACGTACGAAATCCACCATTCTTCCAAAATGGATATTCCCCGGTCGATCTGGTTTGAGTCAAAGCTGTGAGATTTTGAAAAAGATTCTATAAAATTTTGGAGGTACTTTACATGAAGCCCCCCCGGGACATTTTCAAAATTTTCTCAAATACGGCTCCAAATTTTTTCTTTAAATTTCTTGTTAGAATTGAGTAACATACACTTATTAAGGTGGCATAGGTCTGACTTTAACGGATAACTGAATTTTCGAAATTGCAAAAGTTTGAAATTTTTTCGTCTTCCTACAAGTACAAAATTGAAGATATAGGTTTTTCATTCAAATGAAATTTGTTCTCCAAAATTTGTTATTTCTTTAAGGTCATGTACATTGTTTTGAAAATTTTAGTAGTTTTCGCGCAATATTGCGTGAAATATGTGCAATTTTAAAAAAAATTACAAAAACAAGATTTTCTCAAAAACGGCTCCAAAGTTTTTCTTTAAACATTTGGTAGGGATAGTGCTAAATGTGCGTTATGAGTCGACATTAATGCCATATTGCTCTATTCTTTTGTTTTTTTCAAAAATTGCAAAAATGTAATTTTTTGACTTGTCTCTCACGTCGTTAATATTTACATTAGTGGCGAATTGTTTACATTATATTTATGAGCACTTGTGATTTAAATAGTGTCAAGTAAAGTTATAGAAAACAACCGTTTTCTGTGAAAACTAGCCCAAATTTCCACATTTTTAGAAACGCTCAAACGGCTAAAAAATGTCTTGAAATTTTTCGATTGGATTGTGCTAATTGCACTCTTTAATATGACGTAAAGTTTATTTTGAGGTATTTTTTTGTTTTTTTCAAAAATTATATAACTGTAACTTTTTGAAAGATCTCTCACATCTTTAAAATGCACATTACCAGCAATTTGTAAACATTATTATATTTGTGAGTAAACGTGCTTCAAATAACTTCAAATAAAGTATTTTGAAAACTCAAAAATTTCCTGTGAAAATGAGCATCAAATTTCGCAATTTTAGTTGCGCTAAAACGCACTCTCTCTTTGATTAGGCTTTAAAATTCTGAGTTCATCTTTACTCCAACCCTTCCCCTAAACCGTAATTCTACGTATGTTTGTAATAACTATGTAAAACTCTTTTTCGTAGTTCATTGGGTTGAGATTGAAAATTTAATCACAGACAAATTAGTATTATAGTGAGAGCTAGTAAATTATCATATAACTAAAAATAACTTATTTCACTTTTTATTATTCGCTTTACATTTTAAAATTATCTCAAATTCTCGTGTATCCTGTATAAAGTGTTTTTAGAAGGAACTGTTATGCTTTTACCTTTTTATTAATGTTAATTTCATCTCTTACCAGAATCTGCTTATATCACTGCATTCTGATCCCTTTGAGCTCGTAACGCGTCAGACTGCTTCGAAGTACTTGCAATTGCAGAATCAGAAGGTTGGGTTTCACTGTAAGTAGTACTACTTTTGAGAGTTCCAGTCTTTAACGTGTCGGATTTGAAACGCGCAATCACGTCAATCAAGCAAACTGATTAATATTAAAAATCACTAAAAAGTTCATTATATGCACCGATAATAAAATATAAACTTCGCGTATTAGTCACATTTCTCACTTAACTTGTAGTTGATCATTAAAAAGGTAGCATGTTTTCAGTCAATTCCAGTTATTTACAATCTTTCATGAGCGCACGCGCTGACATACTCGTGTGTTCATTATATATACCCGTACTTGTGGGATTCATATCGTATACCGCATTATACAATTAATTAATTCAACACACACACACACACAATACAGGGAATTCATTGGCGTAGTGGACGCCAGTATTTTTGTCCACCTCGTATGTTTAGGTGATTTTCATTTACATTGGGTCAATTTGCCCCGATATTCCACACTGAGCGGCATATCATCAGTGAAATTAGTTGAGTGATTTGCTGTAGCTATGGATGAATTTAATTTGTTAGTGGCCTAAATTTCATACAGTTTTGAGTTATATTTGCAGGTATAGCGACATTCTTCAAATTATTTTCACGTAATCCCAATTGGTTCGCAACGTATTCCAGATTGGGAACTGCTGCACTGCAGGGTTATACGCACATGCAGTATCGATAACGTGGTTAGAGGTGCAGGATCGTGTGCACGCCTCATTTCACGATGTCGCTTGTCTGGTCGTATGGACGATTCTGCTCAGACGTCGCCTATCGATCATATTCGAGATTGCCTATTGATCTAAGAGGCTAGGTCATTACTTCGAATTCTACAATGGTCCCCAAATCAATCGCGAATAATTGTGTCTCGGTGACCTGGCGCAGTACCATCCTGGGAAAATCCCAAGGGTGTTTATGAAGCTCATTAAGGGCTGGAGATGGTCACCAAGTATGTTGAACCTAGCGATTACCTTGTAATATCCAGTTCAAAAAAATAGGACCAAAAGCACTTTCAATGCACCCGCATCATTATGCAGCCTCTACCAGCTTGTATTTTGGCAAATTTGTTCGATGACTTCATGAGATGTTCCATCACTGGGACCCAACTCGTGACTCACCAGACTTCTTAATTTACTCTTTATCTTGGGCCTAAATGTGCTCGAGTGAAGTGCTGCTCTCGATTGCATGCTTTTAGTACCGGTACTGAATCTTGTCGCGCTTCTGCTACTATACCCACAAATTGTGCACAAACATGTTTTTGGTACGCCCTGGCATTGATAGTTGGTGTTATTTCACGCAGTGTCTATTGTCTATTCTCACTAGCGATTATGCTCAGACGTTCCCGGCTGCGGTCCTTCAGCCCCTGTTGGCGGCCATTGCACCATTCCTGGCGATAGGTTCATACTTCCAATGCTATAATTGCAGAGAGCCACTAACATTGTAGAACGAGACAATACTTAATGGACAATGGACTTAAGGAATTGGATGTCCCACGCGTCCAACGCTAACTATAATCCCGCGATCAGTCTCTCAAAATGCCCATGTTAGAGACGACCTCTGTAAGTGACCTTTCATCTGACATAAATATTCAACTGCCAGCAGGAATGGTGCTTTGCGCTTTTTACGAATTGTCCATAATATCGCAGCGTGAGGTCCTGCAATAACGCTTTTACATTACTGTCGGAACTTCAGTGAATGTAATTATGAAAATAATTTGTATGCACGCTTCAAAAGGCGACCCAAAATCTTCAAGTTGGCAAACCATATTGAATCAAACGTCGAAAATTCATCTTGAGTGCGACGCCGAATGTCAAGACTCTCCAAAAGACTTGTTTGGTGGTGGCTATAATACTACCCCTCCCCAAACAAATCCAGTGAGATGGAAACAATAACACATACCCTCCCAAAGGTATGTGTGCCTGAGATAAGGTTCAAAATGCCTTTTCTATAGATTTCGACCATTTGCGTCGAAAGATAGAAAGTTCCACTCTTTGTAGCTGTCATGCCAACTGTGTCGAGGAGCCCACACGAGTGCCTAAAACTCTCTCCTGAAAGTGAATTAAAGGAAGAAAAACGCAAATCGATTATCTCTCGTTGAATCTAAACAGCTTTCTCGCAGGTGATGTTTTTAGACGAGGTTTCTCGCCATTGACTATTTATGTCTCCAGGAAACCCACATTTCCCCCAACATCCCTTCTCTTCGCAGCTATGGTAGTACCGCAGTATTTGTCCTTCACTAGAATACGTTGTTCACAAGAACTTGAAGTCATTTCCCAGGTGCCCCACTCTTGTCTTATCGATGTATCATTACCTACGTTTAAGTTTTGGATGCTGCTAAATCCTGCCAGGGAGATAACAATCTTGAAAACATAAGAATCAGGTTGTATAATCTGTATATCCGACAATTCTCTGCTATCTCTGCTATCGTATGTCGGTTTTACCAATGCCGTTCTCAACTTCCGTGCCGTAGTCAAGATATCGCCCTCTGCCTTGATGGAAGGTAACTGTGCCCACGCTGCGCGGCCGGAAACAGGCGCTGGCGTAGCTTAACAGTTCACCTACCAGCTAAATTGGTCCTAAGAGAAAGTAAAGCAAGGTCTTGGAGAGCCTATGAGCCTACTGTCCCAGGGTTGGTGGAAACCTCACCTCAAAAGATTTGTCGACAAATTGGCTCCTCACTATGAGAATATCTCCAATTTGTAACAAGAAAGTGTTTGTCTTAATACTAAGAGGATATTGAGAACTTTCATTGATTTTTTTCTAGTGCTTGGAATATCACATTTGGTTCTAATTGTCTGCTATGCTACGTAACTTACGCAGTAAAGAAGAAAGTATTGTAATGCTACGGCAAAAATCGGCGATTTTTTGACAGAAAAACTCGGTATTGTGGTGCCCTGACATCGAAAAAGTGGATAATTGTTTCCATATATCTAGTAAATTACATCCTGTAATACGTTGTGTGGTCAGAATCCACGTTCTGTACGTTCTTGTTTACCGAAGAGTTGGTTGACGGAAATACGTCTGTCGTCAACACTACTCTAAACCGTTCAGACAATTTTCTACAAAATTGATATTGTCCGATCGATCTGGTCGATGTCGGACCCCCTTGAATTTGAAGGGATATTTTGATGGGGGGTCTTTACATGCAGCTTTAACAATTTAAATTTTTTCAAAAATAGTTTCAAATTTATAATCAAACGTTTCTTCGGATAGTTCAAAGGGTTCTTAAAAATGGCGATGGTCTCATTTCGGTTAAAATCTGATTTTTCGAAAATTGATAAAGTTCAAATTTTGTGGGACTTCTTCCTACAACCACTGTATTGAAGATAGAGATTTTTTCTTGATGAAATCTGTTTTCAAAAATTAGTTCATGAACAAATATTTGAAAAAAGGAGTACTTAGTTTTCGCGTGATTTTTACTTGAAATTAATGAAATTTATATTTTTTCCTCAAAACGGCTTCAAATTTGCTTTTTACTTTTTCTTCGGGTAGAACAAAGGACGCTTAAAAATGGCGCAGGTCTCATTTTCGTCGAACTCTTTGAATTTTCGATAATTTAAAAAGTTACAAATAGTGCGAGAAAGTATGTGATCATTAGTTCGGTTGCTTGCCAAGTGCGAATCGCAGGAAACGAATTGGCGGACCACGCTACATTATTGGCAACTCAGGAGCCAGATACTGATATTTCCTTTGCCCCTCTCATAAGAAACATCACTTCCTTAAACGCACCATCCTTTCCGCATGGAGTGGAATAGTTTGATTCAGAAGTCTGTAAAGCTTTGGACGTTGTCATCTCGGGTGTCTGTGTGTGCGGAAACAAGTTTAGCACATCTTTAGATCGGCCATGGATACTTACGCAGTCCTACATTGGAAATTGTGTACGTGAGGTACTGGGCAATGATGAGACCTCGCTTTCAAGCCCCTTTGTTTTATTTCATTTTTTTAGAGAAACTAAATTTTACGATAAAGTTTGATAGAACGGGTCTTGTTCATGACAGCTAAACAGCCACATTTTAGATTTGACCCTTATAGTGTTATGAATGTGAATTTTATCACTTTTTATTCGTTGTATTGTGTGTATACCATTTGACTTCATTCACGAAATGTTTCTTAAAATAATTTTACGTGAGTGCAAGTGATCATAATTTGACGCGCCTTTATAATCAAATTAAGCAAGCAAACAAGCAAGCATATTTTTGCAATAGTTTCAATCGGAGTATGTTTGTGTTCGTCAAAATTCAAATGCTTGATTTTGTTTAGGATGATAATGATTATATTAATACACAGACACAGCAATTGATAAATATGAATAACAGTGTTTTTGCCAGTATATATTTTGTTTTAATGCATGTTAGTATTTCAGTTAAGTAAGAATATTCAATTAACTGTTTTAAAATAAGTGATGGTCAGAAATTACCTTTTTGAGATGTATGGTAATTATGTGAATTTTGTGACAAAAATATACTCCTGATTGACTTAATATAATTTAGTATGTGCATTCGATAGATAGCACAATTTAATATATTTTATGGGTATTGTTAATGTTGTTTAACGCGAAATGAGTTTCTTAGGTTATGCATGGCGGCCTGTTTTCAAGAGATGACGTTGAACTGACTGAGATACGAAATATTGATCGAAATCGCCAACCACCAGAAGAAGGTACGTGCGACACATAATATTTAGATAGTAGATTGTAATGACATGAACAGTTGTCACAAATGTGACTCACAAACATTTAAATTACCATCTTAATTTATGCTTTAGATCATGATACAAAATTGAAGACATTTTCACTATGGTAATTAATTTCATCAAAATTATATACGTGTAAACGAATAGTGTAATACAGGTCTGTATTCTACAGGAATATATTATTCTTCGGAAGAAAAAAGTCTATTAGGTCCTATATTTGGGAGCTGAAACCTCATTTTAAAGGGGCCTGATTGATGAGTGCTAAAGGATGTGCTCAAATTGAGATGAGAAAATAATGTGTACATTTTCAATTGATCGAAAACATGTTATTCGAATGAAGATATTTAAACAAAAGCTAAAGGAATTATTCCATCACTTCCCGTTAGGTCGGCAGTGAGTGGCAGATAGAGCTCTTGGCGACCCTCTGGCTCGGGTGCGCTCACGTAGTCCGTTGGGAGTTGGCTCAGTGAGACTTCTTGGGCATTCCTTTCGGAGTGGTCTTCTCAGACCCTGTTACAGTGCTTGTGATCATGCGACTTCTACCGACAAGACTGAGAAACACGGAAATGCCACGTGATATTCCATCGCGAAGATGGACCTTGAGGGGCAAAGTTAGAGAAATCGTAGTATAGTTTCTCATTTATGAAGTTAAAAAGGGTTCGTCACATTTATAGAGGAATTACTGTGGCAGATTTGAATCATATTTGTTTCAGTTACAAAGGTGATAAGCAGAAACGGACCGTTTTTAAAATAAACTTAATTTGTAAATTTGTTAAGTATTACATTTTATTACTTCTCGTAAACAAATATTACTTCTCTTAAAATATTAAAACAGTCAATTTTGACACATTTCATTCATGGGTTATTCTGATATTCACACACTACCTTCACCCGCTAACATAGAATTTAACTTGCGCTTTATTTGTGACGCGTACACAGGTTTGAAGTTCGTCGTGCGCGTTCTGTCTCCGGGTTTTCAACGTGATTTTTGGTGAGAAGTATTGAAGAACGTGTTAAACCATTCCAAATTGTTGGAAAATGCTATCTTTCGGAGAAACCCAAGAATGTTAAGTTGTGATAACAAACGCTGACAAAAATCTCGATGGGAAATCAGTCTCAGTTAAACAGGTTTTGTCATTTAAAAATGTAGGAACTGTGTAATATTTTACTAATAGATGTTTCCGGCTTATTCAGCTTTGATTGTACTTTTTTTTCTGTTTGCGAATCGGCCATCATGGCCCACGCAATACGTGCATCCCATCGGTGCTCAGACTTGATTATCGGGGTAGGTGCACGTTAATTTTCTATAGGGGGGAATCAGCATTTTAATAAAAATGTTAGACAGTTTTGAAGTATTAAATTTTACTTAATAGTTGCCCTGTTATAAAAAATATGGGGTATACTGGTTGTCATTTGCGCTCTTTCCCATTAACCCTTTAACGGCCAGTGGGAAGTACGCTGCCCGTCTGAAACGGAATTTTATCAATGTACACATAAAGAAAAAAGTTAATATTACTATATTGTTTTCATTGGTTTTAACAATATTATTTTTGTTTTTATAAGTATTAATAAATTCCTATTTTATTAATACTCATCATCTTGAAGATGTATTTTAAGTGGGTTTTGCAAACATATTCATACAACACTAGAATATTATGGACACTGTTGACGATTGAAATGTGTTTTTCTCGAAACTAGCTCGGTGTGTGTTAGTGGAGTATTGCTGCTAAATTAGTTTTTAACTACAGACAATTAACTGCTAGATACAAACTAATCAACCATCTACGTTTATTAGTACATAACTCTACTACAAATTGTTTATTGTTCTTCGTTTCATAAGTGTGTTTGTTTTATTGTATATTATATTGTATTTTATTTTCTCAAATAAGTTCACTTAGGTAAGAAGTTTATAAGAAGTATAATATATACATCAACTTTGTAATTGATTTGTCTTATCTGAGTAATTTTTATTTTACAAATATTGAAAGTACAAATACATTTTCACATAATACAAATACTATTGATTTAAATCATTGCTTTTTAAAAAAATCATTTGATTTAAATCAAATGATTTAAATCATTACGGCCTTAATTTGTAGAAGTGATATTATTACTATTAGTAAGTATTATTGTGTCGTATTAACAATGTAGTAAGACGTATTGATAAAACTAATGACTTACATAACATAGATCCGATGGGTCTTCTTGCACAATTAATCGCACTTACACTGCATCACACATCATCCTACGCTAAATTATACTTACGTGGAGCCTATATCATTGTGAAAGGAAATATTCGTAACTAAAAATACCGAATTACTCTAAATATATATTTTGTTTAATTTGCTGGATATTTCGAGAATAAGGTTCAAACACTTTTGCAGGTAAATGTTCCAGTCCGTTATGTTTTGATTAGTGAATGAAAACTCCTCGATATCCGATTTTTTTTAAAATTTTGCTCCTACCCTCTCTTCTAGTGAAGTACCCAGGTTTAAATATTTTTTCCAATATCAATAAGTGTATTATGCTTTATAAAAAGCACAACCTATTTTCTGTCTTTCCGCGAGTGATTCTTCCTCTATCATTCTCCTAATGTCCATAAAGTAAAATGTTTCCCTACGTTGAATTCTTTCCAAGTGTTTTCAGTTATATAATTATGTGCCTACGAGTGTCATGCATTGAAAGCTAGGCCTGCTAGTTACGCATTCACGAACACCAATTTCCTTGTGGGATCCCTAACGTAAAGCTTGTTATGGAAGACGTTATCCAATTCGGACTTTCCGTAGCCATGTGTGGCTCTTACAAAAATTTGGATGTTTAAGTGAAAATTATCTAATTCTAGCATCGCAAGGTGGTACTCCCGCAGTATATGAGCGTCAGGTTTTAAGCACTTTTCGCCACTCGTCGATAAGAATCTTAGCACATGTCGTTCTAATCGGTGTACATTTTACGGAATGTATATTTGTGGGAACTTATCTAGTCGCCAGACAGATCTCAATTTGTTAGCAGTCAAAATTGTCAATCAAAAAGTACGTATTAATAAATGCTTCGGCAATTTCAATGTTTGTGGTGTTTCAATAATGGTCACTGAATGTTTCTGTTATTGCATAAACAGATTTTGGAATTCAGCGATTCGCATGTACTTCATGCTCAAAACTTTAATGTTTAACCTTAGAAAAGTAATTGTGACTCATTCAAAACTATACTCAATATCGTGGGGCTCACATAGCTATAATAGCTGTACTCTTCTGCCCAGTACCAACCAATACAAAACCGCCCAAAGAAAAATAATTAAAACGGGTCTACCAGTGCTGTTGGCCGTATCTGCGTTTGTTTATGAAAGAGCAATCAAACTCTTTGGAAGGACGATAAATATAAATCATTGAAATGAAGTCTCTTGGATAATTGCGAGACTGGTAACTTGTCGACGAGTATCAGCTAAGTCGCATTCAAAAAGCGGCACAAGAACGGAAAGATAGCAGCGTGAATTACATTCCAAAATCAATATTTGAGCCGTGCAGAGCAAAAGTGGTGTAAGTCAAATTTTGGAAGATTTCAGTTAGATGCACTGGTAGATTGTTTGAACATTGTTCCATCACGGACTGAAATAGTGTAGTCAAACATCAATATTTCTTAGCTACAGGCCAGCACAAGGCCAACAAGTTACTCCTGCCGCTTCGTGCAATTGTATTTGTAAGTCACAGGTGGGACGAAATAACAGCTTTCAGGGGCTCCCGAGAAATAGATTAGATTAGATTTATTTAAACTGCAATTGAGCATAACCCGGTGGCAGCTAATTACAAAAACATAAATATACACAGTCTCTCAGTAACATAGAATACCAATAATAATAATAATAATGATAATAACAACAACAATAAGAATAAGGTAATATAATTAGCAAATTATATACTAATTATAGTAATAATAATGATAAAATAATAAAAATAATGGTAAAATAATGATAATATAAAAACTGATTCATAAACATTAAATTACATTAAGAGAGAAAAGAAAGAAACACACACACACACCACACACACACACACACACACCACACACACACCACACACACACACACCACACACACACACACCACACACACACACACCACACACACACACACCACACACACACACACACACCACACACACACACACCACACACACACACACACCACACACACACACACCACACACACACACACACCACACACACACACACCACACTACACTCTCTCTCTCTCTCTGTCTCTCTCTCTCTCTGTCTCTCTGCACTAGGATCACACTGCACTTCACTTCACTAAGACCTGAAAACATTTCCTTTTTATTTCTCTGCTATACACTGCACTACACCTCACTTCACAATAGAACACTTATGCATCGCTATATAACCCACTATTCTCCTTCATTTACTTAATAATACCCTAAATTAATTTCCTAAAATGTTGAACGCTTTGAGGAAAGGGTTCAAAGGTTTTTGCAGGCAATCTATTCCATTCCGTAATCGTTCGATTTGTAAAAGAAAATTTCCCGACATCCGTTCTCTGCTCTCTTAAATTTATTTTGTGCCTGTGATCCACTCTACTGATGTATGTAGGAATACATAGCCGCCGATTAATTTCTTTCCAAGCTGGATGACCATTATAAGCTTTATACAAGGCGCAGAGTCTTGCTAGTGATCGCCTGTTTTTGAGTGAATCCCACCCTGCCGTTTTCTTGTCCCTGAAAATAAATTTAGCTGCCCTATGCTGAATCCTTTCCAAGTGTGTTTACACTGCATAATCTTGTGCGGATCCCAACAAATTGTTCCATATTCCATTATTGGACGAACTAGAGATAAATAAGCAATTTCCCTCGCGTTTGCCGTACTCTTTTTTTAGGATGCGCATTACAAAGTGAAGAGATCTCCAGGGTTTCCCTACAACAAAATCGACGTGTTTTTTCCAACTTAATTTACTATCGAAATGAATTCATAGGTACTTGCACGAGGAAACTCTCGGAATAATGTCATTATTTAAACGGTAATGTGTTTCACTGTAATTACGACCCATGCCAAAAGTGATGGATTTACTTTTAGAGCTATTTATGGACATTCCATTATTTTCCGCCCAGTAATATAACGCATCAAGATCCCGTTGCAGTATTTCTTCATCTCTTTTCGAGTTAATACAATGATATATTATGCAATCGTCTGCAAATAGCCGAACATTTGAGGTTAATTGCGCCGGCAGATCATTGACGAAAGCTAGAAATAGAAGGGGTCCAATGACACTCCCCTGCGGTATTCCTGACGGTAACGCTTGCCCCGGAAGATAACTCTTGCCCAATTCGGACTTTCTGTTTTCTATCTCGCAGAAACTTGCTAATCCACGCCACCACCCTGGGATCTATGCCTAAATTCATTAATTTCTGTACAAGCCGATCGTGTGGAACGACATCAAACGCTTTGGCAAAATCTATAACTACTGCGTCTACTCTCCCGCCCGCGTCAATTTCATCCGCTAGATCCTGAAATAGCGTGACTACCTGACTTTCGCATGAATAACCACTCCTGAACCCGTGTTACCCATCGTAGAGCCATTTTTTAATTTCCCATTCTTTCTTAATGTAACTCCCAACTAGATGCTCCATAAGCTTGCAGACCACTGACGTAAGACTTACCGGCCTATAATTGCATAATTTAGTTTTGTCACCACTTTTAAAAATTGGTACGACAAAGGCTAATTTCCAATCTTCAGATACTTTTGAATTATTCAAAGACACGTGAAAAATTCTAATTAGGTACGGTAATATTGCCTTTCCTGCTAGTTTAATTAAATCCGTAGAAATGTCGTCTGGACCCCTTGACTTACCATTTTTCATAGACTTTACTTTATTCCATAGAACGTTTACTTCAATATTAAACTGATTCGCAACCAAAGGCCCTTGAATAAATGGATGGTCCGTACTATTTTTGAAAACCGAACTAAAATACTTATTAAATGCATCCGCTTTTGCCCGATTGTCAGTAATTAGCGTGTTTCCATTTTCGCGAATAACTGGGATATCCTCTTTATTTCCTCTCCTTCTACGAACATATTTATAAAAACCTGTCCAGTTATTTCCCTTCTCATCTAAAATATTCTTTAAATATGCCTCCTGAGCAATTTTCTTTTCGCGCTTCAATTCTTTTGAATGATTTCGAAATATATTCATATGCTCGCTACTGCGCTTTCTGTTCTTAAATGACTTTCTCGTTATCCTCTTCATTCTCCTAATTTTTGCATTGTAGTATTCTGGATCCGGATTATTTTTTAGAATTTTGCACGGAAGAAACTTTTGCAAAGCTTCGTATATAATATCTTTGGACACGCCCCACATTTCTTCCATACCTCCCTCTGTTCTTAGAAAGCGGTCATATTGTTCCCTAAAGAAACCTTGAAGCCCGCCTACATTTCCTTTCTTGTATTGCCGTACTTTCGTTCCTATTGTAATGCCTTTCCTTGAAATATTTCCGTCTAAGTCAAGAAGAACCGCTTTGTGGTCACTAATGCCCTCAACAACTTCACAAGATATGAAAAGTTCTTTCGGCCTAATTAGGTAGACATCCAAAATCGCATCCTGTCGCGTCCCGGTCCGAAGTACATGGATAAAACCCCGGTCCCAAACCAGTCCGTTAACTGTGGTTTGGACTTTCCCTTCGCTCACGACTTTCCCAGTTTACGCTCGGAATATTTAAGTCGCCTCCAATAACAATAGGATGGCTATTTTCGTTTCCCGTTCTCTGAATGATGTTATCTAAAATGTCATATCCATCGCTCGGAGGCCTATACCATGCAATAATTTCTAAAACAGTTCCTGACGTAATAATTTCTATTCCCATCATTTCTAACTCTCTACTGACCCACTCTAATCTAACTCACTTCACTCTAATCTTTATTGTTTATCTGCACCCATCACAGAAGCATCTCGAAAAAAAACATTTAATCGCTTTTAGTGATACGTGCACAGGTCAAAATGGCAACTTCAAAATTTCTCTCGTGGTAGAAAATTGTGGCAAAGCCCTATTTCTCTGTATTTTTGCATCACATTACTATCTCAGACGAAAATTGTGCATGCCAAGTATTTGAATGTGAGTCACAGTTTTCAGAATCGGTTTGTGCAAAGGTACTGAAAGTCAACAAAATAGGTAATAGATTAATAAACAATGTTTCTGTCCAAATATATCTGTAGTAAGTTAAAAGAATATCTTCTTAACACGTTCATAACACTTTAGATAATTTATTTCTAAGCATTGTAGTGTTACTGCATTTTTAGTTTACACGTCATTTTCGGGAATGTGTTTTTTTACTTTCACCATTTTTGCTCTCAACGGCTCGTTTGTTAGACAAATTCATTAGACTTTGCACTTCTGTTTCAAGAAATTACAATTATTCTCCCATTATTATTTGATAAACTTCACTGGTATATTCGATATTGAGATAGCAAATGATGAGGCTCCTAAATGCTCTACTCCTTATGACACTCCCAACACTGCTGCTTATGGCTATTTTGTCTTGGTTAAATGATTCAGTATCACAAAGACCGGGAGATGCGAAAATAATTCAGTCTGCCATTATTTCAGGGCAAGTACACTGTTGCAAGGAGTGCTCCTGCAGTGGTAAACCTTTAGCCCGTTAAATAGACTAGGTTTTTGCCCAGGGGATTCTCCTAGTTGGAATCATGTCCGATTGTCCTCGTTAGTGCGGTTAAGGCTTTCAAAGTGGGACAACATACACTATCCTTCCTGCGACTACGGAGCAGAACTCCAATGATGAGACACATTGTTTCGTAATGCCTGTTGAGAAGTTTCCGACGAAGACTTCCTACTGAACGCAACTGCAGATGCTGTCCAGTGGCTGGAAAGTCGACCTTTAACTATAAACTACTCTGAGGCGCGTTAACGACCGTTCCTGTACTTGTGTGTTCGTGTACGGTGCGAAAAAAACTTAAGATGTCAACCTTTGTCAGTTAAAAATAAATGTCAATTTTAATTAGTTTAATTTTAAGTATTGCTATGTCTGAGCTGCCAGAAGATAATACAAAATTGCTTGATACGTGGGCAATATCGAATTTTAATATCGGATAACGGGCCATCAAAACAATTGCGAGACAGTTTTGATTGCAGAATATTCTGGAATCAGTTCACGTTAATATTTTGTACTATAAGCACGCGGGCGCTCTTATCACACCTTTTTTTTCAACAAAGCTGCAATTTATAGTGGTTTACTTAAAGTGGTTTGTTAGGAACTTCCTTTGTAGTGATTTTAGTATTTGTAAAAAGGTGTATTTTGCTAGATCCATCGTGCAATTTGTGTGTTGTTAATTACGAAAAATCGGATTCTATCTTGCTTACTGAAGGAAAGAAATGGCTAGTGAAATGTAGATTCAAATTGATAATTGCAGCCTGTTTTGGAACGTCACATCTGTGGAGTGAACGAAAGCTGCCGCCCATGACCGAAATGAAGTTTATCGAACTGCTACATCCGACGTAAGGTCAACTAAATATTTGAACGGGTGCCTAGCATATTGTCCAGGAATTGGGCTGTGCACAAAAGGGGACACACAGAGTTATTGATTGTCATTTTGAAACTATTGAATATAGTAAAAATCCTGGAATTTAAATAAATTTTTGTCTTCGATGTCGAAGACAAAAATTGCTTTGTCTTGGGCTTGATGGAATTTTATACTTTGTGATTGTGGCGCGGAAGGTAATGGCTAACTACTACATACCCCGTATCGTCCGGATCATCCTTCATTTATTCGAGATTGTTCTAGTTCTTTTTTCTAGCCGAGGTGTCCGGCTGGCAATAAGCAACACGCGTTGTCGGACACTCAGATTTTTGAGACTTTACTATGCATTATGCCCTAGCTACTAGTAATTTTTTAATTGTGCTTTTGAGAGTTAGAACACGAGTTGAACAAAAAGATAAAGCTTTGAGATGTGTCCTTCGGACACGAGCAAGGGGTGGAGGCCGCGGACTATGGGACTTCCAACGTCGAGCGCAACCTGGAAAATATGCCCTTCGCAGGGCGAGACCTTGAAAACCTCCAGTCAGCAGCGTTCGCAGGGGAGTTCAGCGGTTCCCGGCGAGTGAGGGCCCGGCGGCCCAGCAGAATTTTACACGATCGCTGCACACTAATAAAATAGTCACACAGTACATACAGGTGTCCGGGAAGGAAACGTCGAAACTTCGAAAATAAGCTCTTAAGACAATTCTAAGCATATCTGTGGTCACGGGGTAAAAGTTCTTAAGTCAATTTTTGGCAAAATTGGGTTCACTGCAGAAACTACAAGCTAAGTATTTATATTTTATTTTAGTAAAACGACCGAATTCAAATGTTGCCTCCTTAACGAGAAAAAAAACATTAAGAAATAGCATTTAGCGTAGGAACAAGCGGTGGCTGGAAAATCTAATCCTTGTTTTCTCCAAACTAAGATTTTTGACCTAAGAACTTTTACCCCGTGACCACAGATATTTTGTTTAATAAACTACGTGGATATTCCGAATGGTTGCGCCGCAATGAGCACTCAAAATTGGGTTTCAAAAATTGATTTCTAGGGAAAAATTTGCATTATGGAAGCATGGAAACACTCCAGAAACATGTAAATTGTTTATTATTTACAAGAGAAATGAATATATTTGCTCAGACAGAAAAATTAAGCGAGAAATAAAAAAGCAGTCTAATTGTGTAAATTGGGTGCTCTTTTATTCCTTATATGCTTCGAAAATAAGCTCTTAAGAGAATTCTAAGTTTCGACGTTTCCTCCCCGGACACCTGTATATGTAATATTGTTTAATATGTAACATACAGAAAAAATACCCAGAATCATAGTATATGACTGGTATTTTATTGTTGGTTTCGTGTAATATTAATAAGAAAGTTCGTAAACGCAGGAAGTCCAAATTTGAAGTGGTTTGACTTTTAGAAAAATTCACTCTTTCCTTTGTGGTCCTTTTCAATCCTAGTGGTTTGGAAATCCCCACTAATAATGAATACCATTGCAAAAGAAATTGCAAGTGTGTTTTTGAGGAATTGGATTATTACAAAGTAGACAAAGGAGATCATTGGAATGATTGGTAGAGTTTACATTAAAAATCTTCGTAAAATGTACCTTCTAAATCGTAATTTGAAAACAAATTAAACTAATATTATAATTGCATATTGCGACGCCGGTGTCTCTGACCGCACGTTGGGTAGGCCAGTTGCGACGTCAGATTCCCTCCTCTTACCCGAGTCAAGGTGCCGGCTAGCTAAAGAAGCGGTGAGAGCCTGAAGTAGTGCCGGTGGATGGACGTTGCTACTTTATAAAATGAAAAGAAATTGTTCTAAAAGAACGCAAAATGTAACCAAAGAAAGAAATAACCCAATTATGAAAAAATGTGTAAATCTTCCGCGTGAGCTCAGCGATATTATTTTCCCTTGCCTAATCCTTAATTCTAATACAAAAAAATCAACACAATAAAATCTTAAAATTTAAGATTACACAAAAAAATTGAAGTTAAACATCAATTCAAAAGAAGCCAATGCTTTCTCTGATAATTATTTCAATTTCCTTTTTTATCAAGCAAGAGTCTTTTAATTAAAGGTGCTTGAGGGCAGTGCGGAGGCCGTTGCCCGGCGCTCCACTAACGTCACCATTCAGTTGTGGGCGAACACGCCGCCAGCTGTGGAGAGTCCACTTTCTCCGGTGAATGTCCTCTCTTGTCTCGGAAGGGGCGCATCAGGCGTCTGTCGGTCGGGGGTTGGAGCTGGCTTTCTTTGTGGGCGAGGTGCAGTGGGTCGTCTCCTTCCACTCCGACCAGGCGTGACGCAAGGTCAAGGCAGCTCAGCTCAGCTCCAGTAGACAGGTGCTCGGGTCGCGCGATACTAATCGGTTTATGATCTTCCCGATAGAATTAAAATCACGACACGTAATTAAAAGATGTGTGCAGTACTGCCACGCGAACTGATGCGGATGAATTTGCTACACGTCGTACTAAATGCGATCACGCACAGAGAATTTGTATACCAAAATAAGTTGCATCAGCATATAGCAGAGTATTCGTAGGAATAACAAGACAACCTGTACTAACATCAAACTATAAAGCAGAACTTTGCGGGCACTCGCCCGAAGCAAGATAATAATAATAATAATAATAATAATAATAATAATATAATATTTATTTATTTGAACAAATACACTCATACAAATACATACATTTACAAATAAATATATTTGCACTTGCATTTGTACAAAAGGTTTGATTCAGGAAAAAACCTGTTTTTACATCAAACCTGGTAAACAGACACTCCAGTATGTAATAATTTAATGTACAATCATTTATGAGACTTAAAACAAGAAGAAAAAAGTAGAATATTAATTAAGCATAAAAGCAGAATACAATAGAAGCAGAATACAGTAAAAGTTGAATACAATAAAAGTAGAACACAATGCATGCACTTTACATTTAAATTATAATAATGGAACGCAAATTCAGAACATATGTCAATAATAAAAAAAAATATATGTGCAAAGGATATCTCAGTAAAAAAACAGTAGGCTGACAATAATAACGCATAAGTAATAGTAAGAGACTATGAGTTACCGTAGAAAAATTCACATCTAAAATTCTATTTACATGCCAAACTAAAGGTTTTACGAAGTTTTCAACAAAATATTGGAGTGAAGTATATCGTACCAAATATAAGTAGCATCAAAACAACACTGTAGCAACAGTAGTATATAATTATTTTCCAGACAAGAATTTTAAAATCAGAAATTAGTGGTTAACGAAATCATGAAGGATCGAAAATATTTGGTTGTCTACCATTTCCCAAACATCCATCCGGTAACTGATTAAACAAGTGTGGAGCCAAATAAAAGGAAGAAATGAATAATGATTTAGAATAGAGGCGGAAATGATAACTTGGACGATGAACTGGTGCAGAGTGACCTCCTGGCGTAACCAGTCTCCCAAGAAAGTTACTGATCACGAAGATAAGATGGGTTGCCCAATTTTAAGAACTTTGATAACAAGTTAAATGTATGTAGCCAGATTCCCTGCCTCATTGACCGCCAGCCTGAATTCTGCATCGCCAGAGACAAGCGGTTCGTACTTTCTCAGGTCATAACAGAATCTCAGACACATATTTTGAACACCTTGAAGCCTACTTCCGAACTCCGGCGGGCACTCACGAGCTTGCACCAGGCTTCTCTCCTCCCCTCCAGTCGCCCAAAAGTTCAGAAGGTTCTCCAACGTTTTGCGAAGGGTTGTGCGATTGGCCGAAGGTCCTGCGTCGTACGAAATTCTCCTCCAATCACCCCAGAACGTTTTACAACTGATTTGAGTGGAAATTTCCGTAATCGGCGCTCTCTCTTGCACTGGATGTAAATAGAGTGCCTGGGTGGGCCGCTGCGTTCCTTGAAATTCACTGGGGATGTTGACCCGAAAGGGTGCGTCCGCTTAAAACAACCCCCCCTTCGGGCCGCCGTCGTGGCGCGGGCCAGAGCGTATCTAGGTATTCAGGCGCCCCATGGCAAGCATTGTTGAATTTGCGCCCCTGTGAGGATACTTGAAATTAAGGGTGGTTGTTATTCATTTTAAACGGGTTGTTACTGTAAATAGCGCCCCTTGTGAGTTGCGCCCTGGCACGTTGCATGTCCTGTCCATACCGTAGATACGCCCACTGGCGCGGGCCACTCAGAAATTGCAAGCAGCGCGTGAACGAATTAGCCCTCCTTCAGCCGCCGCCGTGGCGCGGCACAAACAGGCATGAGCTGGTATTCTGCGACGCGGATTTCAGAAGGAAATTCCTTTATTTAAATAATAAATATTCGGTATCATCACAATATCAAGATTTCGTATTATTTGTTTCTAATCAGATTAAAATGCAAAAAGTGTAAATTACCCTGAAATGGAAAAGCTGCCGAAATAACGTTTTCGATCCGGTTTCCTGTCAACTAAGCTAAAAGCAGATTTTGGCAGGTGAGTTGGTAAAGTGCTCCTGTCATTGAACTGGATTGCCCCTTCGCCTTGGGAGAAACGCACCTTCGCGGTCTCCCCTCCCGATTTTGTCTGCCTGATGGCGTTAGTTTCGATACGGAACTTAGAATTTTTGTTCGTAACTCGTGTTCTGATTGTGAAAAGCACTTTCAAATTTTACTCAATGCGTTTTCGATTATATACTATCTGTTGGTAGAATCTCATTAAAATATGAGTGTGCGACATCGTGAGTGTTGCATGTTAATCGCCGACATACGTACGTCTCGTCAGCGATATCGCAGAAGGAACATATATTGTTGAGCATGTTTTGTACTATCTGGCATGAACGAGTGTTAATCTCAGGGAAATTACTCTGAGAGTTGTAATTGTGAACCCACTCGCCTATTGTATTTGACACACGCTTTACTTGCACGAACTTGTAGTCCGTACAGGAAAATGAATTTCAGAACTTCGTTTTTTTTTTTAATTTCATTGTAGGAAAATTTATTTAGGAAATATTTTCGATTTACTCGAACATGTTGGCTTTAAGGGCATCACAAAAAGTACAATAAATTTCATATTTTGTACCTAAAGTTAAAAATAAAATTCAACTTTTGTTGCAATGACCGTACGAAATAATGGAAAAGTAGCGTGATCGTAGAGTTAAATTTAATTAGTTGATAAAAAAAGTTATTGCCTAAACAGTTTTATAATATAATATTGTCATAAGTTATTCTGTATTTTCAGGTATAATGTGTGAATTGCTATGGTCCGACCCTCAGCCTCAAAATGGGCGTGCGCCGAGCAAACGCGGCGTGGGTGTGCAATTCGGACCTGACGTTACCAAAAACTTCCTTGAAAAGAATGATTTGGATTATATTATTAGAAGTCATGAAGTGAAAAGCGAGGGGTACGAAATGGCACACGACGGAAAGTGCATAACGGTTTTTAGCGCTCCAAATTACTGGTAAGTATTCAATTTTTCTGTTTTATTTTTTCTTTGTTTCTGGGATTCACAAGGAATTTCGCGTAAAACAAAGACTTTTGCATTATGTTCCTGTTTTGCATGAATGGCAGACTTTGACAGTGTGATTTTACGTTAAGCTAGTATAAATTTAAGTTCATATTTTATGTTTCTGAAAATGATTAAATGATCGTAACATAACAATGACAGAATTCAGTCTTAATATAAATATTATACTAATATTTAATACGAAATAATATTTCTCTTTTCAGTTTTGTTGTTTTTGTTTTATTGAGAGTTTATTAATTTTAATCACAAAATTATTTATTGTTTTAAACCTTCTGCCAAGAGTCAACCCATAAGCCACATGTCGATATTCCTTGCTGATAGTCATTAAATATCTAGTCTTTCCCAGTACGCTCCACTCTTATCGCCAAGTGGCACACCACCATCTAGGAATTGTGTTTGATTAAGGACTCTATAAAGCCTCGAACGTCTTCGCCATTGCCATTTTTCGCATTAAATCCTGCACGGAGAGCTCTCGCTTCCGTGGGCCGGGCTCCACAGAATAAACTTATGGAAGCCGAGTTACTTTTAATGTCGCTGTAAAGGTGCCAGTCACACATGTGGCAACCCTGACACACACACGCACTCACATTCTATGTCACTCGCACGCACACGCACACACACACACACACACACACCACACTCTCACACACACTCTCACACACACTCACACACACACTCACACACACTCACACCAACGTTTAAAGCAACTGTTACACAGAAGGTCCTGCTGCGATCACAGTTGTCCTAACAAAAGGAACAATGGAATCCAAATGTATTGAATCTGCACTATTTGTGTAAGGAATCGCTTAACTGGAATAACAGCTCCTAGAATATTATACGTATCTGCTGGTGCTGATTACCTTTTGCTACTTCAGAGAAAGAATGTTCTAAATAATCTACCGGAAAAGTGAAGGAATATTAAGAAATGCTATATGTATTTAATATAATCGTGTAGCCTTTTGCTTCTGAATTTTAGTCACTGCTGGATTTTTTAAAAATCTTACAATAGTTATTATTTTAAAATACTTTACTAAACTAGATAATGAAAAGCACAAAATTCAGTTGGTAAATTCGAGTTAAAGAACGAAAAACTATGATTTTAACATCGTTTTAATTCTGCCTCAATTAAAAGGCTTGGGGCAGAGACAGTAACAACACAAGCCACAACAAGCCTTTCGGTTTTGGTGATAAGTGTTTCGTCTAGTTACTGCTCAAATACATTCTCAGTTCAGCCAAAATTCAAAAATTTCGACAATTTGAACACTAAATTAAGTTTTTATTTTAACTTTAACAATTATTTCCACATCAGTCAGCCTTCAAACAGTTGCGTAAATTCTGTGAATGTACATTCCTACTTGAGATATGACAGGATATTATGGATAAACACATCCCAAAGATGTCAGAATTCTGTAGGCTAAAAAATTTACGAAGAATGGGATTCCTGGAAAATTCCTGGAATTCCTTACCAATTTTTGGTGTCTCGAAAGTGACAAGAGTTTCGTGGGGCCAGTTAGGCAAACAGGTGTGAAATTTTCAGGGGGCAAGTGGATGATAATGAGGACCATTTTATGTTTCGTGTTAGTTGTTACTTAATTATACAAAATGAGACCTTTTGAGCCTTCTTTTACATTTTTGGAGATAGAATTCTTCTACGGACCCCTGCTCCGTAGGTTGGTCGATCTGATATGAACATTAACTAGGATGCGATGTCGATGTCAATGTCGATATTTTCAAGCGGCTGAGTTTAGCTCAGTAACAGCATTCCCGTTGACTTATTATTTTCTCTGATATATAAAGATCTTTTTTACACGCACACGCGCACACACAACACACACACACACCACACACACACACACACACACACACAAGACTGGGAAGTGCAAGAAATTGCTTTATTTGGAACAGTCCACATTTTGCGCAAAGTATTGTAGAGGCACTGATAGTCACCGGATCTGCTCCTTAGGTAGCTGGTTGCAACCTGGCGCAGATTTTATTTTGAGACGACTTATAACATCTTTAGTCGTGATGTTGTGGAATAGTAGTAGTAGTAGTAATAATAATAATAATAATAATAATAATAATAATAATAATAATAATAATAATAATAATAATAATAATAATAATAATACTTGTGTGTATAGAAAATGTGCGCTAATTATGTCGCCTTTTAGTTGTCGACGCCGGTTTGACCCCACATTCAGTCGAAATCCTCTTTTGTGTGGTCTAGAAGGAGTACTAAGCGTCTGCTTATCCACTTTGCTACACTTTGTTTTTAAATTACATGATTAAAGATATAGTTCTGCCTTGGTTTGATGGGCCGCGGGTTCGAATTCCACCCCGGGGATGGATGTTTGTGTGTCCGTATGCGTGTTCGGCTACCGATACTACAAAGTTCTAAAACTGTTAATTTAAAGTGCCCACAGCAGTTGAAAAGCCACCTTAAATAAGTAAAAATAAAAGTAAAAGTTATAGTTATTCATGTATTAATAAAAATATCGTGCGAAAAGTTTTAGTTTCAGTCTACGCTAAAGCTGCAATTTCTTGGTAAAATCCTGCATTAATTAATCATTGGTGCAACTCTCTTTTTCAGCGATACCATGGGAAACATGGGAGCCTTCATTACGTTAAGGGGAAAGGAATTGAAGCCAACTTTTATTACGTATAAAGCTGTGGTAAGTAGCTATGTGATATTTCTTTATAAGCTTGCAATGAATATTAGTGTAATTTTTGGGATATGTTGGGGGAACAAATGACTCCATTTGTCTTTTAAACTGGAATGGATCAATAACATGCAAACAAGCATTTTACAGATAACTTAGGTTTTAATTTATGCTGGTTTGAAGAAATCTTCTGCACTTCTGCCGAAAGGATTTTAGGGCTGCGTTATATGTGTAGATGACTTCCTTTGCGTATTGACGTTATTCAGAAGATTAGGACAATATTTTCGTGTGGCAAATGCCTTCAGGTCATTCAGTGCAATTAGGACGTTGTGGAATGTTCTGGTTAAAAGTGAAGAATTCTTAACTTTTTGTCATCTACACATTTGTCATGTCATTGTCGTCAACTTCGTCTTATGCTTTTGCTTCCTGCAGAAGATCAACCGCTTTCCCAACCCGTTCACATACAGGGATGTCATCATCGCCTAAGTGTATTAAATCATCTGCAAAAAAAATAGTATCTGCACTTCGTCTCAAATCAGAAATTTCATCTTTATTTCTTTCACCGTTACTAAAGCCCTGTTCTCTGGTGTAAACGCCGCTCTTAAGGAAATATCTCATCACAAGGATCATGTTCTTTGCCCAGCCAGCTCACTGCATCCAGTACGTTTATCGATTTGCCTAATTCAGTAACACTCGAACCCTCCGGAAGCTTAATGATGAGCGATTATATCACATACTTACTGTAAAAGTGCTTGAAGTTGAAAATCACACCTCGGTCTAGGTACTGTGTACCTGTTGTGTTGGGAAGGATATATTTTGCGTTAAATAAACTAATTCGAGGATGGCAAGTGCCGTTATCTAGAAACAGAAAGGCCTTCTTATTTGTGCTTCCATCGTCTCGTTAAATATACACAGCTTCATAACTGTACAGCACTTCATAACTGTACCTGTCATCCAGGCTTTATTGTTAAACCTCCAGTAAACGGGCAGTGTGTTTCAATTGAGATTTCAGAATTGTCTAGGACGAGCCAAATTGCCTATGACAACGGGAGTTTAAATTTCCCTTTACGTATTGACACTCAGATATTGACACCCAGAAAGACTGGGTCAATCTTTCCTTCGACATTTTCCCTCTTACACATGTATCGTTCTTTTCAATAAGCGGTTTTGTCGGTAACATTCTGAAAAGAAGTCCAGTTTCATCTCCAGTGAAAATGTTTTCACTGTGTACCTTTCAATGATTTTTGGAATTTTCTCTTTCTATTCTTCGAAAGCTTTTACGTCAACATATTTTGCCACACCGCAAACTTTATTAAAAACAATATTGTGACGCAATCTGTTGGTTGAAAACACTTTCGCAGGTTTATGTGGTAGTATAATATATAGCGGAGCAGTTAAAAATAATGCGTGTAGCACCTCTAGTTTTGTTTGCTAACAAAATGGCGAAAATAGACAAAACTCTGATCAAGATGGGGGTAATTGGCTTGGAAGCTGAAGTGTATTCCAGTATTTCTACTTTCTGATATAGTTGTTCAAATTACGAACGTAACCAATCTAGATAAATTCTACGAATTCCATAGGAAGGTAATTTTGAAAGTAAAATATTATCAAATTCTTTTGAAAGATCTAAAAAAAATTCAACAGGGGCTTCGTTTTGATCCATGATTAAACGTCACATTTAAGAAAAGAAGATATGGTTGTTCCGCATATTTTAATTTTCTAAATCCATGCTGGCAATCCAAATGCTGAGAAAGGTTTTTATTCGTGCCTTGGAAGTCTCTAATATTTTTTGCAAGTACTGGCAAAGGGGAAATCGGCCGATAATTTAGAATTTCATTTTTGTTGCCTGTTTGGAAAAGTGTTCTAATCTTAACTGTTTTGAAAATGTCTGGAAATATTCCGGTGCGTAAATGATATGTTAAATATGTGAATTAATTGCAGGCGCGCATGTCGTTAACAAACAATTCGCAAATTCATCTAAACCGGCGGGAAATTATTTTTTAGTTTACCGATTTTTCGAGAATTTTATAGGAAGAAATGTCGGAAATAAATATGTCTAAAATTTTTGAGGCACTCGGATGTGTGAATTTTTTATACCCTTTGTGAGAACAACGGGTATTCTCGAAAAAACGATGATTGAAAAGCCTGCCCTGTTTTCGGGCAGTTCACTTCTCTATCGTTATCTTTGAAAACTTAGTTTCTAGTTGACGTAGCGTGGTGTGTTTTTTTTTCCATTGCTTTTGTTTTGTTATTCGAATTCACAATATTCTCGTCGTGTTTCATGATTTTTTATGATTATTTTTAACAATGATTTATTTTTGGAAGTAGATGTAGAAATCATGCGATGCGTTATGAAATTTAGAAATGAAACAAAGAATTCGTTTGGTTTTACGTGATGTTCTAACCCCTCGTGTTATTCAAACGTTTCTTATCCTTGAAATGTTTAATTTTTTAAAGAGGAAAACTTGTTTTATAGTGAAATGACTACGTCGAGAAATGAATTAAATTCGAGGAGATCCATAACTAAAAGCGATACTCGTATTTCAATTAGAACACATTTTTGGATAAATGAGAAACACTTAATACACCTCGACAATGACCTTTATCTCGTATGGAATATATGCAACAATTGTACTATGGAATATATTCAACAATTATAAGATGATATTGAGTATTCAGGAACAAATGTGCTTATCTGATAAAACATTTTCAAATTAATTATGTAATAATTTTCGAAATTTATCATTTTGTTCTGCCCCAACTTATTTATTGCGTTTTATATGAACTTTTTGGAAATACTGCGTTTCAATTCAACCGGTTTTCAATAGTGGCTTGGATTTGTATTACGTAGCTGTCAAAACACTTTTTTTTAATGCAGCTTCTCTACGTTTTTCCATCACACAGTCGACACACTAACCAAAGTTGTTGTTTTTTTTTAATTTAAGGTCGCATCAACTACTAGATTATTAGCGACCACTATTGGATGTAACGTTATGGTATGATGATGACACGATATGGTGATGATAGAGGGTGAAAGGACGAACACATACAACCATGTCCGAAGCGGAGCTCCAACCCGCGACCCCACGGTCCAAGATCACTACGGCACTACTGCTTTAGCGATCTCGGCCACGGGGCCGACTTTCAAAATACTTTCTGTTATTTAAGGTTTCATCAACTACTAGGTCATTAGCGACCACTATTGTATTTAACAATATGGTGATGATAGGGGGTCAAAGGACAAATGTCAGAATACTTTGTTGTGGTCTATTAGCATTTGATAGGGAAATAAAAACATAAATATTTACACTAATTCAGATTTATTAGGTTCAAAAGTTAGGGTTAATAAAACTAAGATAATTTTCATTTTTAACAAGTACTTGTTTAACCTTGAAAATAATAATTGCATGCAAAATTATTTTCCTTATTTCTGTTGCATACTTACGTGGTTCAGATACGTACGGAGTTATGAATCGGATCGGATATTGATCTTGAGCAATTTTTCCTGTTCCCATATTACTTGAAAACGATTCCAAAGAAATAGTTTGGCACATTTGAAACCACTCTTTTCTTTGTTAATGCTTCGTTGACTAATATTCAAAGCGAAGGGATCCTAAATCAATGTAATGACTGAAAAATTCATAAATGAATTAGATATCTGTAGATGTTTAGCAAAACAAAACTGCAGATGCTACAACAGCACATACATTCTCGCATGATTGAAAATAGTTACGCAATATTAAAATATTGTAATTTCTGCCATTCTAAAAACCCAGTTGTAACTCGAAAAAGCCCAATTTAAACGAAGCGCTTCTCATGCCTATCTGCATTTATTTCGATTGTCAGGAACATGACTCATGTCTTACTTTTAGGAATGAAACGAACAAGAATAAATATGAGTTATAGTATTTACAGAACATAATAAACAAAAGCATGAATAATTTCACACAAGCCTACCTAGGTTACATTTGAAGTGAGCTTTCAATTTTTTAATACCATAATCAGCGATTAAAACTTCTTAAAGTACAGAGTTGTGTTTGTTAGATATAAGTTAAATTTATTACCTGCCTTCAATCTATTTCCTTTCGTAAGATTATTATCTACATCATACACTTATCATGACCGGCAACAATGGAATGCATTTGAAAAATTTTGAAACCTCTATGTAGCTATTTTGCGAACTGCCAACGCTGAAGTGTTTTTTCGATACTTTTTAATGATTTTATATTACGAGACGTGTTAGCAAAGGTGCCAACTATTCACAACAGCAGCTGATTGACAAAGAAAGTAAGATAGTTTGCTTTCTGTTCGACTCTTTCCACTGCGAAGGTAAAAGATCCTTCGCCAGTAATTCCACGTAGGGTTTGAACGCAGTTGCTTGGCAGCGACATTATGCATGCTTTAGCAGACGTTTAACAAAACATCAGGTCGTTTGATTCAGACAAATCTCTATAAATCAGGACGCCTGTTATTTATAGTTAGATCGCGATAAAGAAAAATGAAAACACCCTGACTCAATTCTGTTATGAATTCTGTAATAATCTACAAATTATAACAATTTTTAAAATTTTAACAAATATTATTAAGTGAATTAATGTTTATCTTGGTGCATCCCTAAATGTGTGAAAATGTACTCGAATCACCTCCTGTACAGTGTCTAAATTTAGAAATTCTGAATTTCGTGAACGATTGTTAAAATTTTTGTGTTTTTTTATGTTGCAGCCTCACCCTGACGTCAAACCAATGGCATATGCGAATTCATTGTTATCACTTATTTGCTAGTAGTGGTACAATTCATACTTCAAAAAATATTTCAGTGCAGTTATATGAAGAAATTACGTGTACAGTTTTGAATGGAGAATGTATTATGGTTTGGGCAAGTTTTCATTATCGAAGAAAGTTAAAGAAGAATTGTCACGATGTATCTCCTGCATGCAAAAGCTAATGGAAACGAGTGTATGTATATGAACTTTGTAACAATGAAATGTGAATGATTTCCCAGTAAATTGCAAAATAATTTACTATGTTTTTAATGAGCATTAAATAAATAATACATGATTTTTGTTTCTTTTATTTTGTATGTTTATGACGGCTTTAGTAAAATTGGTGAGTATTTCGTTTCATCTCATATAATGGAAAACAGGCAAGAAAGCACTTCACTTTGTCATGTTTAGATAATTATTTTATAATGATTATACCTCGACATTCAAAAAGCACACAGCGTCCCGGTCTCGCGGCCATCGCTTAAGGTGTACGCAGTTTAGCACGTATACATCCCTACGCCGTAATCTCGTCTTTTCAAAATGAGAAGTGAGTTTTCTCATCGTCGCGAAAAAAAAATTCAATGGCTTAGTGAAAAAAGTTAGTTTTCAATGCGAGAAAAACATCGGCATCAATAAAACCGTTGTTAAAATTTGTTTTAGGGGTGCCACAAACCCCATAAACACCCGATATTCGGCCTTTTTCGCTACTTTTTAGCAAATAAAGAATAAATGTTATTTAATATTATTGTTAACTGGGGCTTTTTGGCTGAGGTGGTGCCCACGTTACCCCGCAACAATTTTATAATCATCAAACATTACTTATTTGACTCAGTGTGCCACATCAGTCCGAATACAGCCAATTTTACTTTAAAACCATAGAAATAGACTCTTTTCAAATGTCCATAGCTCTGTAACTTTTACCCAAAATACTTTTAATTTAAAAAAGATGAAAGTTTGAAATATCTGCTTTAAGAACTTTGCTTCGCACAATTTAACTATTCACTGCAATCGGCTAAAATTGTGCCGCGCGCTATCACGCATAACAACCCACATTTAAGCCGCATTGCTGTGACTGATTTCTTTATTCACTATTAGGCTAAATTGAACACATTTCTAGAGACATCAAACTTGTTGGGAAGTTTGTGGACTTTAAAAAACACTAAAATTTGGAAATCCATGAGCTATTTTTACTTTGTCGCTATCGCGGTTGAGAGAAAGTTATGTATTGCTGCGCGAAAAAACGGTGAATTTTCGGCAGAAAAACTTACAACAAAGCCTTGGTAACGAAAAAGTGGATAAATCCATATGCTAAATTTATAAAAAATCCAAACAAAAATAATTATTTTTGTAGTTATGCGTATATTAAATGTTGGAATTTACGCATACTTTGCAAAATATCATTGATTGGTGCTCCGAATATACTTAACATAAAAATTCCTTGTTTGTTTCGTTTCATATTTTGATATGTGTATTTTATTAATCTGTAAATTACTTTCTCAAAAATAAGTATTTCATTAAAAAATTGTATTTATTTTTAAATGAATAGTTCTATATGAACTCTCTCAGATAAAAATTTGAAAAAAATATAGGCGTATTTCTTGTTCAATTTTCTACAAAACACAATAAGAAAAAAAGTGGGCACTCAACATGTACAGATAAACAAATGTATGCGGGCGAGTGGGCCTGCCCCTGCACTGACGAATTGTGTTCGATCAGTCTTTGATACAAGTGCCGACGAAAATTAAAAAGAAGGCCGTTTGGGAAACCCTGATTAGGGTTTCAAGGAACAATAGTAACTCACATGTTCACTCTTTCTCCAGAAGGGATGGGTGACAGCAAAACGAATTTTACTACTGCTTTTCCTCGTGTCAGCGAAACGAATTTTACTGCATCCCTTAGTGTCCTAGTGATGGGGTGCCTTCCTGACCTTGCTCGTGAAATACAATCAACCACTTGTCAAGGGACATGAGTAAAATTTTCTCAACATCTGTCACAATACGCATCTTATGAAGACAAGAGTGCTGGTGTTTGTTCTGTGAATCGTGTGTACATTGTGCAACATGGGTAGCGATCACCGTATGAGATACGACAGACGTTTCAATCCATTTAATCTTTCTGATCACGGGTTTTAGAAAAGAAAATCTCCAAGACGCGTAAACTACAATTTGCTTGTGAATTTACAGGAGTCATTAGATTGGCAAATTTATGATTCATTTGGGAAGGGAATCGGCTTCCAAAACAGCCTTTTGTTAGTGAAGAGAGCTCTCGTGACGAGAAGTGGCTCTCGTGACATTAACAAAAGTAGCGGAACGTCCAATGAATATAGTGAAAAGAAAGGAAATAACAGGAAGGAAAGGAAATCAAGGAAATAACAATTTAAGCTCTTCAGATAGTTCATCAAGTGTCTACGAAATTAATAAAGAGAAGATAAACAAGAGTTTAATTTCAATTGAAGAAACCTCTGGCAAGAAAAGAATATTGGAACAAAAACGGTATCCCCATGAGAAATTTCAGAAAGTACAGTGCCAACACAGATAATTTTCTTCACATTGAAGATCCTTCGACGTCTATCGAAAAATCAGACAAAGATACTATTTAGAAACTTATCGATTCCTTTCACTCAACAGATGGCATGACGTTCGATATTAAAATTTTGACAAATTTTGACAATTTTTGAAAGTTGGACATACAAACGAACGCATAATAAAAGTGTCTAAAAAGTTGGCTGAAGAAAATGGAATTTTGTCCAGATCTGAAGTAAATTCGGTAAGGCATTAAAACTGGGCATTGTGACGAAAGTTCAGGAATTCTATGCCAAGCGAGTACTTGTATTTAAAGTTAGTTGTGAGGGAGCAGAAAATTTCAAAAATGTCAATCAAATCAAGAATCCGTCATTTAATTATTTATAAATATATTAATATTATATTATCAGGAGAGAATTGAAAGTGAATAGCGCAAACAACATAATGGAATTAAATAGGAAAAAGTGGCTGCAGCACTTAGAAAGAATGGAAGAAACAAGACTGCCAAGATTAGCATATTTCTACAAACCGAGAGGGAAAAGAGATGTGGGAAGACCCACGAAAAGATGGAAAGATACAGTGGAGACGGAACAGGCGTAAGCCTAACCCGTGAAGTGTAGAAGAAGAAGATATTAATATTATTTATATGTATTAATATACATAAATATTACTATTTATAAATTCAATCGTGAAGTTTTACCACCTGAAGAGAATTAAATTACTGCTTCATCCAAAGAAACGGACGGCTAGTAACGCAAGAAATGCGTCTACTGCAGCAATCAATTATACGCTCTTTCGTAAAATATTAATATCTTTTAAAGTTACTGAGATCCCACTTTGATTTTTCCTGGAGATATCATCAATACTCTAGTGCGTTTATAAATATTTTTTTTAATTTTTAGCTCATCGAGTTTACAAAAATATTTAAGTTTCAAAATTTCAAATTTTTTAAAAAAATTGAAAATTTAGGAAATTAAATATTTTGCAAAATCTTAAAAATTAAACATGTTTTTAAGTTTCGAATGGAATTCGAACGGATTTTCTATAATTAGTGTATACAAGTATATGATATTTTTAAGTTAGTGGTGCGCTTCATTTTTAGCAAATTTCATTATACAATATTTCCAAAAATAATAAAATTAGAAAAAATAAAAATACACGTGTTAACCTATTTGACCCATATAACAAATAGAAAAATTAGAAAATAATTTAAAATATGAAGGTCAAATGTTGGTCTTTTTTGTGCGATTTGACGTGGAATGGCTCAAATGAGAGTCGTTAATAGTGATGGCGTGCGGCGCAATTTGAGCCGATTGCAGTGAAGTTAAATTATGCGAAGTAAAATTCTTAAAGCAGAAATTTCAAACTTTAATCCTATCTAATTTAAAAATATTTTGTATAAAATTTAAAGAGCTATGGCGATGTGAAAAGTGTCTATTGCTATGATTTTAACGTAAAATTAGCCATTTTCGGACTAATGTGGCCCACTGAATCCTATAAGTATTGTTTGATTATCATAAACTTGTTGCGTCGTAGCTTGAGTACCACCTCAACCAAACCTTCGCTGATAAAAAACATTAAATAATATTTATTCGTTATTTGTAAAAAAATAGCGAAAAAGGCCGGACAATGGGGTGCTTATGGGGTTTGTGGCTCCCCTCAACTCATTTTAAAATCGATGTGGTGCAAATGTTATTCTTGCATCGAAAACTACACTGTCAGAAATTACATTAAATTTAATGTAATGCACTGTTTCACATTAAATTTAATGTATCGTTTACATTAAAACGATTTTAATGTGCGTGTACATTAAATACGTGTAAATTAAAATCAATGTGGTTTTCATGTACTACAATACATTAAATTTAATGTACCGTGTACGTTAAAACTATATTAATGTGTTTGTGCATTAAATTTAATGTTTAAATTAAAAACAATGTAGGTTTAATATACATCAGTACATGAAACTTGATATACCCTTTCCTTCATTAAAGAGAGATTAATCTAATTCGACATTCACTTTAATGTTTAAATTAATATTCACGGAGATTTGATAAATAATTATGGAATGTATCGAACATAGATTCTGTTTAAAAATTTAGAAATATTTTCTTCCGCTATTTGAACTTACGTATAATAAATTTAAAATATATTTTCGACATGTATACAAAAAATATTAATTTTTAAAATTCGTATTTACATTCACATTGGTAACAAATAAAATAGTAAAAATCTAATAATAAAATTGTAGTGATGTAAACAGTACGCTAATTCTTTAGTTAACAATTTTTTCAAATTCTCCGGAAATATTTAAATTTTTTCAAAGAATTGTCACTGTAACAAGGTCAGAATTTAGTATTCTTAACGGCTACGAATCATATTTCTGTACGTAAACGCGTCCAAAACATGTGAAGAAGTAGTGACAATTATATATAATATATACAATTGTGTAGACTTAATATATATTACGTCTAAAGAAATATGTTCCCTAGACGTAAAGAATATATTATACATATCATAGCGGGCACTACATCAGGCCGAAGAACCTGCATAAGCAATTGGATGTCGCAATGGCTCAGTGGTTAGATCACCTGCGCGTAAACCAGAAGTCCCGGGTTCGAATCCCGGTCGGGGTGATTATTCAGTGAACAAATTTAAATATTAAAATACATTTGTTACTCAGTAACAAGGCCACAACGTAGTATTCTTTATGTCTGCGGGACATATTTCTGAGCGTAACGCGTCCAAAATGGAGGCAATTGCATAAATCCCAACGGGCAATTAATCAGGCCTAAGAACATGTTCAAAGAATTGGTTGTCTCGATAGGATAGTAGTTAGAGCAACTGGGCGTAAAGAAGGTGACCCGGGCAGAGGCATATCTAGGTATTCAGGCGCCCATGGCAAACATAGAATTTGCGCCCCTGTGGGGATGCTTGAAATTAAGGTTGTTGTTATTTGTTTTAACCAGGCCCCTGCTACGCGCATGACTGTAGGTATCGGAAACTGTGGCAAATAGAAGGCCCACCTTCAGTCGCCATTTTGTTGGCAACTGAAGGCGGGAATTCGAATTGTAGTACGGATTCAAATGAAATTTTTTCGTCTAATTTTCTCCCGTTTCATATATTCAAGATTTAACACAGAACCGCATGTGGAATGGTGCAACAAGGATCAATGTCAATATTCTAAGTTTGACAGAATGGGTGGTTTTCTCTTTTGGCAGAACATCACAACTTCTGTATATTTCACTATTTCTAGTAAGGTAATAAGTTTTAAAACTTCGTAATATTACTCATAATTTGGCCAGTACAGTTGTATTAAATCTAATTTGTTTAAACCTTCTTTAATGACATTGGCCCTTTTTGACAATTCCAAACATAGGCCTTTCACTTGACATAAGCCCCACTTAGCTGTATGAAGGGGAGGATTAGAGTATTTCAAGTATATTGCCCATTTATTCAATGTATAACGGGTTAAAAATTAAATAGGTCGTAAGTTTTATCCATTCTTTATTTTCATTTAATAAATAAAGTTGCATAAGCAATGAAAATGGTTTCGACCAGCAAGAATAGCAATTTTTGTGCAAGAACAGTAGAGAACTGTCATTTGAATACTTGTTTTGTTTTTATGAAAACCTATTTGTCATGTATTTAGAATACAATATTACTTAATAATAAAGACAAGAGAAATTACATGTAGGAGCAGAACTATAAACATTGCAAAGACAGAAATTACTAAAATGATTCACGTTCGACATCCAACTTAATGTCACTTTCATTAGTTTTTCCCCTTCATTAATGTTGTTTAGAAATGCTTAAATGCTTCTGTTGGTTGGATGTATGTAGGTATGTTCTGTTGGTAGATCAGTCACAGACAAGAAATTGCTATCCAAGGACCTACAAGGATCAACATTGGTACCAACATTTTATTGATTATTTTCAAGATAAATCTATATGCACAAAAACTGTAGTTTTCAGTTTAAAAAAATTAGTATAATATCTTAAAATACAAAATGCTATAATAACTTATTTATTCTGAGATCCAAATGAACCATTTAAATAGAAATTGTTTATGAAATAACATTTTGAAATCAAATCGGTTGCTTTTTATCTAATAATTCACATTCATATTTTCAATTTCCTAACATCTCTATTGAAACAAACATCCTATTGGCCCTTCTTACGCTGTCACAATGACAAAACAATCTTAGGCTATTGTAAAGATTGGTAGTGAAATTAGGAGATAGGATCGACTTTTGAATTTGGCTTTTCTCACACTGAAAGAAGGAACTTTAAAGCACATATTGGACATACATACTAAACATCAGTAAAAGCTGTCACTGGCCCTTCTTGCACCAAGCAACAGATTTAATAGTGAAAACTTTTTTCTTATAGGACAGGAATATTAATATCTTAATAAAAATACCACGAGTTTTTTAGGAAATCTGTGACAGCTATCCATCCAGCTTTATCATATATTAATCATTTAATATTCAGCATTAACAGTCAGCAATTGAATGCAAGTAATTTCAAATAATACAAGTACTTTAAAATTCAACACTTAAAAGTAACTGCACACTTCAGCATATAGGAAAAATGGGGGAAATTATGGTAATTTCAATTTAGCTGATTTGTTTTCCAATTATTCTATTTTCTTTTTAGTGTTATACATCTCTCCACGTACAACTAGAGGTGTTATTTTAATAGTAGTTAAAATATCGAGAGAAAAAACAACAGATTTTTGTCTAACTCCATCCCCTATTTTTATCATTCAACTTCAGAGCTTTCTTTCTTTTCATTTCCTCCAGAAAGAGAGCTCAGAGTAATAAGGCATACACTCTGAACAAGCATGGAAAAGAAAGTAATACCCAGAAAGCTAATAGAGGTAATAAAAAGCATGTATGAAAAAACTCTCATATATGTGAGTCTTTCGAATACAAAGAGAAGAGAGTATTTTAAAATAAATCAAGGGGTTAGACGAGGGTGTCCACTATCATCTACATTGTTCAATATATATCGACGCACTTCTCTTCGAATGGAAGAATGATATACACAATGAAAGAATTTCAGAAAGAATACTAAAATCAACATGCTCTTGTTGATTTGATAGCTCTAAAACTATGCAACATGCATAGTTTTGGTCACTAACTGTAAAGATGACCTCCGGAAGTTAACCTTTAAATTACAAAGGAGGGCAATGTAATATAATTGTAATATATCGATCAACAAAATAAGGCTATGGCTTTCAGAAGTAAACATCCCATAAGAACAAAAATAGTAATAAACAACATTACTATCGAACAAGTATCAAACTTCCAATATTTAGGATGCAATGTAAGATATCTGAATGACATTGTCGTGCAACAAAAGGTATCTAAATTTCAAGCTATCTGCGGCACTATCAAACGAACACTGGGAAAGAAAGCACGCAAATTACTACAACACCCTCGAGAAACGTTCACGATCACACAATTTTTTCTCAATATTTCTTACTCTCCACAGTACGCTCACAATTTTGCCAACAAAATGGCGTAGGCGTACCCTTTCAATCTACAGTGGGAACACTAGCGCTCATGAACACTCTAGTTCTTCTTACTAACTCTATGGTTTTAACGGGTATACTGTAAGTAGCGCCCCTAGTGAGTGGCGCCCATGGCACGTGCCATGCCTGCCATACCGTAGATACGCCACTGGACCCGGGTGTGAATCCCGGTCGGGGTGACAATTCTTTGAACAAATTTTAAATATTAAAGTTAGTACACGTACAGTAAATTTCTTGCACACATACGGTAATTTTTATGTAAAAGTACATTAAAGTAAGTATCATGTACGTAAATTAAATTGAATGCGCATGTACAGTAAATTTAGTGTACGTGTACAATAAATTTAATGTACACGCATACAATAAATTGAATTGTACACGTACATTACATTTAATGCACACGTACTTTAAAATTACTGTACGTGTACATTAAATTTAATTTACGTACATGATACTTACTTTAATGTACTTTTACATTAAAAGTAATGCGGGAATTTCTGATATAGTAACTTTTTTCAGTAAGTCATTGAATTCTGTTTTTTTTATTTATATATTATATTTATATTTTCTGTTTATATATACAGGGTGAGTCACGTAACTTTAGCACCTCCTGTAACTTTTGAACGGTTGAAGTTATTGCAATGCAGTTTTCACGAAAGTGCATGAGAGAAAGGGGCTAATTGATACGTGCATTAATTTCTATTTTATCACTTGTATTTTACGAGATTTTTTAGGTAACTTTGTTTTTTCAAATGGAACTATTCATATTTTTTCAGTCCACCATGACGAGCGTAAAAAGACGAATCCAATGATGTACATATTGTCATATGTTAGATAAGGATTTTTTTGATTAATTGTGATTTTTGCGACCGGGGTTTAACGGACGTTTTGAATAGTCCACCACACAAGGTCATGCAGCGCTCCACCAGCACACGTGCGCCCGGGGAAAGGAAGAGAAGGAAAGGGATCTTATTTGAAAATACGAAACATAGTATTCCAAGTATTCACAAAACCATTGCAGTTTTTTCCTGAACTGTGCTTTCCATCCTTCTGCATTTTCACATTTTCGTCTTTCTTTGATTGAAGGAATTAAAGGATGGAAAATAAGAATTTGTCATAAGTTTGTATTGTAATAAAATTGTTTATAACTTCAACTCCATTTAATGGGATTTCATAAGATACGTAGTAATGGGATCTTGAAACAAAGCACAATAAGAATAAATAATTAAAACTGTACAAAAATATATTGTATATTTTGAGCAAACAATTTCAATGTTAATACGAATATAATAATAACTTAGGGATAGAAATAATCTTATTTCAATAAATACTACTTAAGACAAATCCGTATTTTCAATCCCTAAGAAACCCAAATTACTGAAAATGGATTAAGATGAAAAGGAGAGTTCAGAAAAAAGTGCAACAGTTTTGTGAATATTTTTCGTATCCTCAAGTACTAAAATCCCTTCCCTTACCCGACCCCGCGTTTGCTGGGGGAGCGCTGCGTGACCTTGTGGGGCTGACAGTTACAATGAAAATATCCGTAAAACACTAGTCGCAAAAAAATCACAATTACTCAAAAAAATGCTTATCTAATATATGACAATATTTATATCTTTGGATTCGTCTTTTTACGCTTGTCATGATAGATTGAAAAAATATGTATATTCCCATTTGAAAAAACAAAGTTACCTCAAATATCTCGTAAAATAAAAGTGATAAAAGAGAAAGCAATACACATATCAATTAGCCCCATTCCCTCATTCACTTCCGTGAAAACTGCATTGCAATATCTTCAACCGTTCAAAAGTTACAGGAGGTGCTAAAGTTACGTGACTCACCCTGTATATATAATACACACAAAATCTCGGATTACACTTCTTACATTATAAATGTACAGTTAAGGCTACGGTTTCAAGGGGACCTTAAATCGATGAAGTGTCAAACCAATGGCGTAGCCTTACTTGTTATCACACGGAAAATAATGCAAAAAACCTGTTCCTCTCCCTCCCTCTCTTTCCCTTGCAAACGTATATCTATATTATATGTGCCCTCCTCCAGAAAAAAGCACAAAATTCAGAAGTTATTTTTGCTAGAAATGGTCGGAGGCGATTGCTCAGGCCGGGTTGTAATGAATAAGCATGTAATGAATAATTGACATTGGCAAAATATGTACAATTGTATATTGTTTTAAAAACTCTTTGAGGGAATGAACTGCACCTGTTACAAAATACCCTATCTTGTTTTCTTTAAATATACTAACACCTTAGTTTTTTGCCAGACAAGCTAGTTCCGTTGTCATAAGTTTGACCTCTGCGATTTCTGATATCCAAATAAATGATTTTCTACTTTGTGAAAATTAATTCATCTTAAGAGATACCCGTTCTCTCGTTTTTCACTAACATTACGAATGCCTATTTCGTACCCAGACGAACCAACAATTACTTATCTGATTACATGACATTGCTGAGACTAGTTTATGTTTTTTAGAACAATCTAACATCAAAGAAAATATTTAGCCTGTTTGGTGAGAAGAATGCCCTTTCTTATATTGCGTGCTACAATATCTAAAAACTCGTTCTGGGCGTCCGGAGAATAACAGCTGTTTTGTTGATAATTCTTATGAAAGTCCAATAATTTGTATTACTTTATATTACTTTTAATTATATATTACTTTTGAGTCTGCCTACAAATTATTGGACTTTCATAAGAATTATCAACATTAAAAAGGCAGTCTTTCACAAAATATTTTAATATTACTCTTTACATAAAGAAAAACAGCTGTTTTGCCTTTTAATGCAAATCACACGATGTGTTCGGCCAATGTGTTTGCGCAAGCAGGAATGGAAGTGTTAAATAATAGATTATACGCTTCCCCTTACTAGTTTGCGTGGCATCTCGGGCACGTTCTTCCATGTTGATTTTTTTCGTATTTGTGCTATGCAAGTTCATGATAAAAATAAATTTTAAACACAATACAGCAGTCTGCCTTGTCTATCCTTATTGAAAATATTGACAAAACATTTTAAAAAAATATTTATTACGTAATTATCTTCAATGTCACAAATAATGTAGTAAGGATTCAAGTTTTGCCAGATAGGCAGTATACACGTCTCTCCACTGTAGGTGCCTTTAACCCTACCCCAAAGAGAGATGTTTTTTTTCAGAAATTCTTTCAGAATATATGAAGATCATCAGTCTAAAAATATCCAATCGATTTGTTTTGTGGAGATGAATCGAATGAGCTATTGGTCACCTCCATATCTATCTTAAAAACTCCCCACAAGAGAGTTTTAGATACTAAAAGTACCAAAACACTTTTTCGATAGTCACGTGTTATAGCCGGGTGATGATGTCTTTCCCATTGGAATGTAAATCCGGCGCCGAACTACAAGTCTGCATGGATTCCTCCAGGTATTCCTCCAGCGGGACATCGCCCCATCCAGGGCAGGCACTGGTCTTCCGACATGTGTAGTAGTGCAGTGTACTTGTGTACGAGGAGAGGATGGAATTAGGAACAAGAAGGTATGGTTACGCGCGGTCCCTGGCCCGCCTTGTCAGGGTACTGCTCCGGTTTTCGCCAGGTATTTTTGATCGGAAAAGTCACGGAAAACTACGGGTCATAGCAGCAGACCGTTAGAATTATCCTCATGAGAGTGGCTGAATTTGACTTAGCCACCGTTAGATCTCGTTCTCTAGGAGCTTCCGGTTAGAGACGTGCACATAACACACTTCTCCCCGTAGCACGTCACAAACAGTTTTTAACTATTTTGACTTTATAGCTTTTAACAAACGTAAAAATGCAAAGAGTGTTATTACTGCGGAAGCCAAAAGTTTAAAAATCTAGGCGGAGCCTAGCGGAGCGAACAACTCATTGTTTCCATCGCAGTGTTGTCAAAACTATGTGAATTCTACAACTGCATAAAAATATAATACAAACGTTTTGTGAACTTGTATTGGAAAAGAAGCCTGGTACCATACAGCTATATCAAGTCACAACAACGACACGTAATCCACAGAAATTCACGGCACCCGAACGGAATTCCATTGTTGCATTCCCTGCATTGTCGATGCCCCCTAAAGAGCTAGCAATTTTTATTTCAAATATTTCAAAGTAAATAATTTCTAAAAGATAAATGTGTGTAAATGTGAATGTAACAAATGTAAATATAACAAAAGATCGGATGTAAAAACGAACAAAGAAATAATACACAAAATTGCAAATTCTAATTTACGACGCGTCCGCCTGTCTGAAGCGCAGAAACTTTGCAGGGCTATTATGTTTATCACGGCATAGAAAAACTAATCGTATTTTCAAAAAATTAAGCATCACCTTATTTGAACACGTAGTTTTGATAAATACATTTCATTGAGAAAACCAGCTACCATCTATCGCCACCCTAAGTACATTTTTTGACATTTTCTCAATTTTTCTTTTTCCTAATAGTAGAACGGAAATACTAATTTTAAAATGTTTAAGAATACAAAAACCTCGTCTTACATGGCAATTTTCTTGTAAAAATGTGTAGCCGTTTTAAAAAAAAATGGCGTTTAAGCGCTACTAAAAATGCGAATTTTTAAGCTCTTTTTCACAGAAAATGTTTGAGTTTTCAAAAAAAACTTAATTTGAAGCACTTACACACACAAATATAATAATCTCTACAAATTGTTGGTAATGTGCATATTAAAGATGTGAGAGATCTTTCAAAAAAATACAAATCCGCGAATGTTGAGTGTATCTTTTAATAAAAAAACATGGGTTAGCCTCCTGGATATCAAAAAACTGTTTAAAAAAGAAAGAAGAAATGATAAGCAATTGCAGTAGAACAGAGTAGGTACTAGTACAAACTCTGTAGGTACTAGTAAAAATTCACAATTAATACCCCAAAGAGATAAAACAATATTTGAAACTTATTTCAAAGTTGAAAGTGATTGGATATAGGATTTGGTTATTTTTTGTTTCATCACCCTACTCATTCTAATATCCAGGACATTTTTCTCCAGGACGTAGTTTCGTTTCCATTAGTTCATCATTACGTTCGAAGGGGTTTTCTTTGCTGATTATTTCCCGAAGCTACTCTTCAGTGAAATCATTGCAATGAAAGATGCACAGATCCTGATATACGTTTCTGTTCATGTGGCCAAAACCTTTACCTCCAACTTGACGCTACTGAATTGAATTATTTTACAATTTTTTTTTTTCTATTAATGTGAATTGACATTTCTAATTTGAGATTTTTGCAGAACGTGATACTTTGAACTCTGGTGTCTGTCAAGATTCCCAGTTCGGTTCCCAAATGACGCTGATAAAGAAATGAAATGTGCTCGCTTAAAAGAAAAAGTAACAATGAAAGACGCACTCGCGAATATTGAAGTCGCGAATGTTAAAACTGGTATCATTTCTCTAATCGCGAATGTTCGGAACTCGCGAATAGCGAATCCGCGGATGTCGAGGGATTAGTGTAATTTGCGTTGATCACAGAGAGACGAACGTTCAGACAGACGGATGGACAAAGGGTTTTGCCGACAATCGATTTTTCGGCGTAAAGGATCAACAAAGATGAATTCTGACCTACACAACGTTTTAGATGAATAAATTTAGTAAAAAAAATATGAAAAAAATCCACTTTTCGTTAACAGGGACTGACAAAAAGTTTTTCTGCCGAAAATTCGCAGTTTTCCGCCGCACGATTACAATACTTTCTCTTCTTACTAAGAAAGAGAAGGGGCAATCGATGAACCGCCTCCACGTGGTGTCCCCTGGGTAACGCTAAAGGTTCGCAAACTAGTGTAGCATTACTTCCACTTACTTATGCTACACTTCTTTCATCTTTCCTGTACGGTCTCTCTTGATCCCTTGTTGTTTTCGACCCCGATGCTATTAGGTCCCGAGGGCTAGAGTGTTATTCTTTTCCGAGTCTTCTATTTACTGCATCTCTGCTCTTTTCTCTCTTCCTTCTTCCACTCTTCTCATTTATATTTTCCTTATATTCAGGGGTAGACGAGACTCCGCAGGTGTAGTGGAACCAACTCGTCTGAGGGAAACAACCCTATATAAATTCTGCTAGTCTGGGAGCAGAAAGGCAGCAGCCCTTCCACCGGACTTTCCCTGCGCAGCGCTCGTAACGTGGTCAGGGGAGATTTAATTACTGAGCAATATTAATTACTAAGTGATAGCCGACCTCCTACCTGTACGAACCAAGCTAAACGTTTAAAGGACAAGCGAAAAGGAATAGCGGATTTTACAAACATCGGATCCTGGAATGTTCGTGGTCTCTCCCCAAAAACAACAAGAATTAGAATTAGAAATAAAAAATGCGAAAATGGACTTAGTGATAATAACAGAGACAAAAAGAAAGAAAAAGGAACAATGGACTTTGGATCATACAAAATGACATATAGCGGCGTCCCAATAGACAAAAGAGCTACGGTTGGAGTAGGAATACTAATACATGAAAAGTGGAAAAGTAAAATATTGTCTTACAGTTGGGTAAATGAGCGAATAACTACTTACAGACTAAAAGTTGAAAGAGGATATCTAAGTATTATAGCTGTGTATGCGCCAGAAGAGGGTAGGACGGAAGAATCATACTATTTCTACGACAAATTACAAGATGTATTAGATTCAATGAATAAAAATGATTATATCCTAATAGCAGATGATTATAATGCAAGATTCGGACAACAACCTATCCCAAAACTAATTGGAACAAATGGCGAGCCGACATTGAACCAAAATGGAAAAATTTTGAGAGATTTTATTAATTTTAACGGTCTAAGAATAGAAAATTCCTTTTTTAAACATGAAGATATACACAAATACACTTGAGCAGCCAGAGGAAGTCGCTCATTAATAGATATTTTCGTAACCAATGGAAAGTTAGGAAAATGCTTTGAAGATGTAAGAGTACTAAGGGAGAAAGATATAGGATCTGACCACTATCTTGTGAGGGGTAGAATAGGCCTCAAAACAAGATGGTTTCAAGGTGGTAAAAACAAACCGCACCTAAGTAATTTAAGTTGGAAAAGTTATCTCCTAAAAGACCCTTCCTTAGCAAGACTGTACCAAGAAAGAATAAAACATTATTTAAAAAATACAACAATGAACCATGATATAGAAAATGAATGGAAAGATCTCAGAACCCTTATTGAAAAGTTGCTGAGGAAGTACTAGGGAAAAAGAAGAAAAACGTCAAAAAGAAAGGACTCTATACATGGAATGAAGACCTAAAAGAATCAATAGCAGAGAAAAAGAAATTATACCTAAAATGGTTAGCCAACAAAGACCCGCAATCCTTAGAACTCTACAAGATTCAATGCAAGAAAACAAAATCCCTTGTAAAAAACGCAAATAAAGACAGCTGGGAAAAATATATATCAAATATAGAGCATGATATTCATGGGAGGCAACTGATGGCCTACAAAGCAATGAAACACCTGAATAACAATGAAAAAGATGCTGCAAAATTACAGATATTAGATAACAAAGATTGGCTAAAATACTGTAAAAACCTAAGGCATGCTGATGAAAAGGAAGAAGAAAAAGAAATATCTGATACGCCAGTCCTTCATAATGCAGTGGAATAAACTAGAATCTATTGAATTAGAAGAAGCACTAAGAAATACTAAAAACAAGAAAACACCAGGTCTCGATAATATTACTTAAATATCTCGAGAATTACTTAAATATCTCCCAGCTGAAGCAAAATCTGAGCTGTTAGATCTATTTAACAATTGCTGGACACACAACATAATACCAACGGAATGGAAGACTTCTCTAGTCATTCCTATATTTACAAAAAGGATTACGAACGGTGTGTGAAAACTATAGAGGTATAAGTCTGCTGAATACAACTTATAAAGTGTATGCTAAAATCATTAATAATAGAATGAAGAAAATAATGGAAGCAATAATTCTGGAAGAACAATCAGGATTTAGAAAAGGGAGATCATGTTCTGATAATGTGTTTGTGTTAAAACTATTGATTGAAAAGAGACGAGAATTCAATCTACAAACATGCATGGTCTTCATAGATTATGTGAAAGCTTTTGATAACATTCTGAGAGGAAAATTATGGTCAATTATGGACAGAAGAGGCATACCAAAGCATCTAATTGAAGTTATTCGAAACATGTACAAAGATACCCAAATTAATGTAAGAATGAAATCAGGTAAAATTCTCAAAAGAGTTTATAAATAAAGGAGTGAGACAAGGGTGCTGCATGTCACCCACACTTTTTAATATTTATCTTGACGATGCTATCAGAATACGGAAGGAGAAGATGAAGTTTTAAATTTTACCGATAATTTTAATAATAAAAAATTTATAATGACATTTCTGTTTGCGGACGACCAAGTGATGATATCTGATAATGAAGACACTCTACAAAGAGCTCTATATGAACTGCAGATGATCATTAAGGAACATAATTTAGAGATATCTGTCCAAAGAACTAAGTCAATGGCATTCCAAGGGAAATACCCAATTAGATGTAAATTAGTGGTTAATAGCCCAAATATCGAACAAGTAAGTTCATTTAAGTTCCTGGGTTGTTATCTGCCTTACAAACGAGAAATTGATGCAGATAAGAAAATTGAAAAATTTAACAGAATGTGTGGAACTATTAGAGGACACTAAAAATTAAAGTCAGGAAAGACACGATCATGAAATTTTATAAAACCTTAGCGGTTCCTTATGGGCTATATGGACGTGAAATCTGGACCATGGACACAAAATTCGAAGTAGGTTCAGTCTGCCGAAATGAAGTTTTTAAGGGGTTGTATTGGTGCCAGAAGGAGAGACAGGATCCGCAATGAAGAGATACGTAACTACCTAGGAATTTATAATCTAAATGGCAAAATTGACGAATACAGGAAAGCATGGAGAG
>JAHLJT010008446.1:177324746-177409159 GCA_031308135.1 Acheta domesticus | reverse complement strand
AAAAGAAGATGCAGCAAGTCCTAGATATATTTTTGTTAACCAACCACCAATACTTAATAAAATTTTTAGACCAGAAGATGATCCTATTTTAAATTATACTTTAGATGGAGAACCAGTTTTTTATGCACCTGTTATCCCATTAATATGTATTAATGGTAGTGTTGGGGTGGGAACAGGATTTTCATGTAACATCCCCATGTTTAATCCTTCTGAAATAATTGATGGATTGAAACAGTGGATTAATATGAGAGAACAAGGAGAAAAACATGTATTTAAATATAAACCATGGTATAAGGGATTTACAGGTAAAATTGAAAAAAATGGATCTGGAAGGTATATTAGTTACGGTACTTTAAGTAATGAGGTAAGTAACAATGGAATGTATCAATACACTGTTTCAGAATTACCAATTAATATGTGGACAGACAAATTTAAAGAAATGTGTGACCAATACAGAGAATCTAATTTAATAAAAACATGTGATAACTACTCAGAAGTCACAACTGTTAATTTTAAAATAAGTTCAGAACATGAATTAACCATAGAAAATTTAAAACTCAGATCTTATATTCATACTTCAAATATGGTAATGTTTGATCATGAAGGAAAGATACATAAATACGAAACTCTGAATGGCATCATGCAAAGATTTTGCAAAGAAAGAATTAAAATTTATGAAAAAAGACGACAGTACATGTTACAAAAGCTAAATAAAAGCTTAACTATCTCAGAAAACAAAAAAAGATTTATGGAAGATGTTATGAACCATAAAATTAAAATATTACTTCAAGAAGATGAAGTTGTTCATCAACAACTTTTGGACATGAATTATTACAAGGATGATGAGGGAGAGTTTGATTATCTTCTAAATATGAACATAGGAGGATTTAGAAAAAAAAATGTTGACAAACTTACTTCTAAAATAGATGATCTTAAGAAAGATATTATGTGGTACACTAATACCAATGAAGGACAAATGTGGCTTAAAGATATTTTAGAATTAGAACCATTCATCTAAGTTTTTATAATTATAATAGCAAAATGCTATTATAATTTAGTTAAAGTTGTATTTGTCCATATTCAATAAATTTATTTAGGTGGAACTTCCTTCGGGACTCCCCACCATTTTAAAGCCATACGCTAATAATAAATTTATTTATAAAGAAATAATTGAATAATTAAAGCAGATGTCTCAACAAACTTTTAAAGAGAAATTTATTGAAGAATTAAAAAAACACTCAGAACACGATTTTATAAAACCATTGTTTTATATAGGAGGAGATAGAGGAAGACATTTGAATAAATATAGAACCTTGTTTGGTGAGTTTCCAAATAATATTTTTGGAAGCTCGTTGCGCATTACATAAACTTAATCGGCTTTTTTGGTAATTATTTGGAAGTTAAAAACTAAATGCTTAATGAAACTACAAGTGTTTAAAAATATAATTTTCCAAAAGCCTAGTCCATCTAGAACCCTCAATAAGGAAGTTTTCGAACCCTGAAAGGGTTTTTTCAATCAAATCAAGGCTTTTTCCCCGTGAGTATTCTTCACAGTGATAACTGAAAACACGCCTACGTACTATTACCTTATAGAAATCATCCTGAACAATGTTTTCCCCCTATTAATGTTTTTGTGGTGTACTGAACTGTGGCTCATGTTCGTCAGCGCTGTGCATTTTAATGCCCCAAATACCGGATCTGGTAATTTCGCTGCCATCTTTACATGTGTCAAAAATTAACAGCTCTCTCCTTTCTCAATAATCTATGGAATTTTGAAAAAATCTTATCCCATACGCAACGCCACTCGACACTCTTAAGCAAGGAACGCATTAGGATGGCCCGGCCCGGCATGGCACAGCACCCGTCCAAATTTTTCCCGTGTACCCATTGCAAACGACCGGCTCGGCCTGACACCGCCCGGTAGTAGAAAGGCTCACCCAGAATGCTTCCCCGGTAATTACATCCGGTGAGGCGGACGGCCAGGGCGGAGCGTCTAGTGGCCTTGGGGGGTGTTGACGTTCTGCGCCAGGAATTATCGGCTGCAGCGATTTGGAAGCGCATGCTATCGAGTGTCGTTTTCCACCTTCCTTCCTCGCTAGTTCCAATGCAGTCACAAATACTGAATGACTCACGGATATCAAGGAAGAAAATAAAAAATATTTTGTATACATGTTTTTTTTCTTGGCTCGTGGGGCCATGTCTTCACGATGGAATATCTCACGATTTTTCGCGTCGTTCTCGGTCGTCCCGCTGAGACTCGCATGATCGCGACTCTATCGAGCAGTGCTGGCGTTCATGCGACTCCTAGCGGCACGGCCGAGAACGACATGAAATACCGTGATATATTCCATCCTGAAGACAAGCCCCCACGCGCCAAGAAATAAAAACCTAAGTATAAGTTAATTTGTGACATTTATCCCAATATTCAGCCACGGAAATTTATAATTCACCAACTCAAAATAAATTACTAGTATATATGCGAGCAGGTTTAAAAGTCCTATGTTAAATGCAATAGAATGCGTATAGTGCGATTTTTCTATCTTCCCCTTTCAAGCCCCTATACCATGACATCGATGGAATATCACACGGCATTTCGGGTCTTTCTCGGTCCTGCCGCTAGAAGTCGCATGATCGCAAGCACTGCTTGATACGGTCGCGATCATGTGATATCCAACGGCACGACTGAGAAAGACGCGAACTACCGTGACATATTCCATCGTGAAGCCTTGTGGGGGAAAGTTAAAAAAATCGCAGTGGGGTCATTCCATATTAAATCAACACAGTCATTTTACATCACCATCTCAGATTCAAATGAAATTTGACACATAGGTAGTATGCATGGAGAATAAAATTTTAATTAAAACTGTGTTGATTTAATATGGAATGACCCAGTGTAGTATTGGGGGTATTCCTACGTTTGTTCATGAAATTTTTGACCCCGATCGTATACCAGGAGTTAAACTATTTGCTATTTAAATAAAATCAGCGGTTTTAATAAAATCGGACTTTTACCATGTTTATAAGTGATCCGACCTGTAATGTTCGAACAACAAAATTCAAGAAAAATGTTTAAGAAACACTGAGATAAACGTTAAAAAATGTGGTACGAGCTTCTAATAAAGTACACCTATTTTTAAAAATTGTTTAAAAGTTGTAGGGCCTGAGGTTGAGCCAAATCCAATGGATGTGGAAAAGGTCTGACGGTTTCGGACTAATATTGGGCACAGAATTTGTTTCCACCGATAAGATTGTCCTCATTGGTCCCACTCTTCCTCCGCCGCAGCTAATCCCAATTCCTCTTCGGAAGGATCAATTCTAGCATCAGTTCTTCACCATCGCTTCTGGAATAAGTGACGCTCCGTGTCGGGCCGTCCGTAAGGCTAGTCGCAAACTGAGACGCAGGTCCGTGACGTGGCGCAGGGTGACTCGTGGTGAGTTGGTGCGAACCACTCTGCCGCCTACTGGACCCGCGCACGTTCCAGCGCAGGGTGGCGTGCCGCTGTTTCCGCGCGGGGAGGCCCTGCGGTGTCTCGTACGCAGTTTCCTGCGAAGGTTCCCCGTGACTTTGTTGCTGATCTCGGTTGTGGCGCGGGATGTGGAGGTTAACGGAAGGGATCCGTGGGCGATGCGTCAGAAAGATATCCATGTCATCGTGGATTTATCGAAGCAAAGGCGCCGGAAGAGCTTTGGGACCCGAGTCACACGCCAGATAAAATAAAATTCGGAGAATTGGCAGATGTTCGAAGGAATGAAATATGCAGATAAAAGTTGGAGGGCAGGTGCCAAAAATCACATAATTCTTACATAAAGCTGTAAATGAAATGTCTGGATTTCAAATTCTCCAAGGCCCCACCTCCCGAGTAAAAACAACTTACGTACAAATACAATGTTGAAGCCTTAACCTTTCCCCAATAATGAATTAACAAAATAACTGAAATTGAAAATAATAATTAACGAACTGTATGAATGATACAAATATCTCAAGCTAGTATTTATTAATCAAAGCAAGTTTAGATTTTATTAAAACGTAGTTTCACTATAAACAAAAAATACATGTATTAACAAAAACATATGACTATGTAATTGTATGCATATTCTTAGTATTTCAGTATTTGCCTTTTGAAACACTCTCTCTGCCAGGGAACTATTCCTGTAGTATTGAAGCACGTAGCAAAGATCTGTCGAATTACAAAAGCTTTCTGTAAACTTAGAGTGAAGTTAGATTGTAGTATTGGCCGGAGTTGATCCTTTGGCATTTCCTCTATATTCTTGGCTTCACGTACTTCAGGTACCCAATTCCTTAAATAATTATGCAACACACAAGTTGCAGTAACAACAATAATAACACTATTCACTTTCATTTTGAATGGTGCTCGAAAAATTCTAAAATGTGAAGCAAGTACGCCAAAAGCATTCTACCGTTTGGCGTGCTCTTGAAGGTCTACAATTGAACATCGCGGAAATACTCATCTTCGTCAGCGCTCGTACCGAAGTGATCTGCGGCTCATCTTGCGGTGATCACCGCTGTGACTCCCTCTGCCGTGAGGAATTCGGCGCCAGTCACGCTGCGTCACGTCAGGGACCTGCGTCTCATTTTGCGAGTAGCCTAATGGGCGGTCCTAACGAGTTCCCTGCTTTAACCGGTTATATCACAGGAGCACACTGGTTGTTGGGCGTGAAATATTGTTACGTACAACCTGGGCCCCTAGACGGTCAACAGAGTGGGGCCCTCCTTTTGGTAATTTAACAACGACAACAAATCATAAAATATTCATAGTTAAAGAATTTTCATAATTATTTAACAAGAGTTTCCACAAGTTTTATAACTTCCACTTAAAATTATTATTACAGCAATCCAAATATTTTGAATTCTGAATCAAATAAGTATATTTAAAAAAAACTATAAAAATTGCTTTTCTACATTTATGAACTAAAAAAATATTTAATCTCTTACTGGGGCCCTTATTGTATTGTATTACTATCATCTGGGCCCCCTCTGAGGCTGAGCCCCACGACAGCTACGTAGAAGGAAGTCCGCCTTTGTGTACGATGAGGAAAGTACCGTAAAAGCGAGTTACTTTGTCCAAAAAACGAAGTAGCTATTATTTATTATTATTATTATTATTATTATTATTCCTCTACATGACGACTAAAGATGTTACGAGGCTGCTGAATATAAAATCTACTCCAGGTTCCAACCAGCTATCTAAGGAGCAGATCTAGGGACTGTCTATGCCTCTACAATACTTTGCGCAAAATATGGGCTGTTCCAAATAAAGCGATTTCTTGCACTTCCCAGTCTTTGAATTACCTAGGAGTTTAGACAAGTTCTTACATAAATTTTGCGGAACAAATCCCAGAGCTCCGATAACTATCAGGACGACCTATGCCCCACATTCGACTGCTCTCGATTTCCAAACTCGTGTATTTAAGACGCTTCTCTGCCTCCTTGGTAACGACGTTTTGATCGCAAGGTACAGCAACATCGACAAGTAAACACGATTTTTTTTCTCCAAATCCCGGATAAGTATATCCGGTTTGTTTGCCGCTATCGTGCGATCAGTTTGAATTTGTCGGTGTTACAATATCGTACACAATCAAACAGACGTCACCGGTTTTGGTGAGTGTTCGTACCACTTGGGGCATGTGTTTGGAACTTCGAGGGCGGTACAGATCTGCCAGTGGAGGTAGCTACACACCCTGTCGTGTCTTTTAAAGTATTCGGTCTTTGCTAGGATTGGGCAAGCTGAGACAATGTGATCAATGGTTTCTACGTGTTCCTGGCAAATGCGGCATTTATCGTCTTGAGAAATTTTCAGAACTGCTATCGTAATGTCGTGTTCTCAAGGCCTGATCTTACAAGTGCTTCTGATTCTGGCTTCGTTCTTCCCCTTTTAAGCCACATAAATGATCGATCTTTATTGATCTGTGCTCTGTCCACTCGTTTCAAATATTGTCCGTGGAGTGGTTTGTCTCTCCACGATTTCTTCAACATTTTCTGTGTCTCACATTTCACGTTAAGAAGCATCAGAAGTTCAGTGTCTCTGTCATTCTGTGTGTCTTGCAGAGTCTTGTTCGCAATGCTTCTTGCTACACTAATAATGCGTGTTTCCCATCCTTCGGTCAGATTTCATGACCTGCCTCATTAGAGGGATAATAATAATTATTATTGTTATTATTATTATTATTATTATTATTATTTTAATAGCTTGATAGAATGTAGGCTCGCTTCACTGGTGGCGAAGTCTTGTGGAATTGCCAATATAACAGCACGGACAAAGAAATCGATTTTTCCGGTACCTACCGGTTTAAATCCATTCCAACCATTTCGAGTATGTAAACTACCTTGATTACAGAGTATATTTTGAATTATCTATTCCTATTTTAAAGTTAATTTGCTTTTGAACTCTTTTTAAAACGTCTGAAATAGTAAAACTTTAACAGTGCTTCCAAAAAAAAATTCTACAAAATACCCTAATTTCTTGTCTGTGAGAAATTTTCCCGTTACATCCGATTTCATGCTATGAGTATAGTGAGATTTTTATAACTTTGGTCACTATGGTCACAATGGAAAATCATACGGCATTTCGTGCCTTTCTCGCTTGTGCCGGTAGATGTTGCATGATCGCAAACACTGCTTGACACGGTCACGATCATGCGATTTCTAGTGGCAAGACTGAGGAAGACGCGAAATACCGTGACATATTCCATCGTGAAGACAGGCCTTGAGGGGCAAAGTTACAAAAATCGCACTATAGCTCTAGAAGCGGCATCAGGGAACGAAAGTAAATCCTTGACCTGGATGATCGAAAATCTCCTCGATGTGGACCGTAATAATTATAATTTTGCTTTATAATATAGTCGGTGGAGAATAAATTCGGTTTCTTTCTATTTACTTATGTTCCGCCTGTATCATTTTACGTCACTAACGCTGAAAAGTAATGGAAAGTCAACAGCATCCACGAACAGAAGTCGCCTCTTAATTAAAATGTCAAAAAGAAAAGTTTGAAAGTGCCAGTTTAGAGCATAATTAACTTTTAGAACTGCTACAGGGTAGTCACTCTCTTCCTACCACAAGTTTTCCCAAATTTTCTCGATTTTCCGGTACATTTAAACAAACTGTTCCTGATAAAATTGTTGAGTATTTCAACACTATAGAAAAAATTAAATTTAAACAAGACCTAGGTGCTCATTACTAATTTGTCACCTTTTGATATCACAATGAAAAAGACAAATTAACAAGAGTTAACAAAAATGTGTGTCAAAATAATGTACCAGTATTATTTAAAGGATCAATTAAAGGAATGTAATATAAGTGCCTCAAATATTTTATCGCCTTCTAAAGATTCTACTAAACATTCTACGATTGTCCAAGCCCAATGCTATTACAAGACTTTTCTTAGTTATCTAAAAAGTGGCCATCGTTTTCTAAAGAATAAATGTTTAATTTTCAGATAGTTAATTGTAATAATGTACAGTGGTGCATAATTATGTGCTAGGAAGTTAAATCTGGACCTGAACATGTGTGTTATGTCCCCTACAATCATGCTTGTACATCTACAAGCCAATTGTGGAAGGATATTCACTTCACAAATATTCTGATATACTTTCTTGAAAAACTTGTTAGAATTCTAACTGAACTGCATCATAATTCGGAACTAATTTACTCTAGCATATAATTTTGCGACTGTCAATTTATAATACAAAATTTTCTTCACTTACAAGGAAACTGTAATAAGATGAAGACCCCAGTTGGATAATCCTATATCAATTCCTCCAGCAATACCTGTTAATCCAATGTTTTTTATGTAAGAACCCCATTGTAATACTATCCTCTCCTTGGATGTGCAGCATTCCCATATATTGCGGCAGAGGCCTGCCAAAATAAATTTCACTGTCAAATGGCACAACACCATCGACAGGGGAAACTGTAGATCCTGTAATGAAAACAGCAATTATTGTTACAGTTACAAGCAAAATTAATGATGACATTCATGATTAAGAGAAATTAGAACCAAACTGGAGGTGAATCGTAACACAATTTTGCATACACATAAAAATGTATGGGTTTCTTACAAGAACCAAAACTAGTCCAAATTCGAGATTTTTCAGAAGGCACCAAAAACTTTATAGCGCACATGTGCACAGTAATGAATTTATTTCTCTCCGCCTTATATCTTTCAATATGATTGGCACTTGCCGCAAGTAAATGTCCCACAAGATGGCGCTAGTATGAGTGATGAGTAGATATTTTTCACTGAGCATTTCAAACAATTTTACAGTAAAGTTAAATAATGTAATTCCGCAGTTACATGACGCATTTCATTTCTTTCCCATGTAACTTAGAACAGATAGACAAGATGATACAAAAATAAGATAGAAAAAGAAAACGAAGAATAAGAGGTTATGATACATGCAAATCTGTGAGGAAAACTACAACAACAACAACAACATAATAATAGTAATAATAATAATAGTAATAGTTATAATAATAATAATAGTAATAATAATAGTAATAGTTATAATAATAATAGAAATAGTTACAATAATAATAGTAATAATAATAACAACAACAAATAAGTATTTGACTAGTTTTTAACAGTTGTACCTGATGAGGGAGACAAAACAGTCTCCGAAATGTCATATAGCATAAATTAATAAAATTATGATGTAAGAAGATTTTGAAGTATTTATTGTGGTTGTCAAAAATTTAAGAAGGGACTGAACAACCTTTAAACCGAATTAATGTGACAACCAAATTAAAACTAATCTTAATAGTATTTTTGTTACTGGGGTAATTGATAGTATTCATGTCAGCTTAATCTTAAGCCAGCTAGCCATTAATTTCGCATGATTTTTATAATTAAAATAATCTTTGTGGAATTAATTAGCAATAAAATACTTCTAAATATTGATACATTTGGTTTATGGGATTCTTAAGCTAGTTCAGCCTTCTATTTTGCCATCTTAACCTAGCTCGCCATTAATTAAACCAAAGTTTGCAGAGGAAATTAATTTTTGTAATATTAATTAGAAATTAAATAGTTAATGCCGACTTATTTGTTGGTGGCCGATTGTGATGGTGCCAGCTTAATCTTAAACAGGTTCACCCTTAATTACACAAAGATCTAAAGAGCAATAAAATAGCCCTAAATGGTGGCGTATCTTTCTGTGGTGACCGGTTATGATGGTGCCAGCTTCAGAGAAGTCAATTTTCTTAATGCCGTGGGATAATTTGACGTCTCAAGGGCTTCAAGTACTTTTCACCCTCGTGTTGCCCGCCATCTCCTCTTTCCGACGCATCGATAGGAATCGCGTCACCGTAGGCAGTGCCGGCGCTAGACATGTGCAGACCGGGCAATCACCCGGGGCCCGATGGGGAAAAATAGTAAAAAATTGAAGAGGAAATTAGAACTCGAGAAAATCGTTAACGTAATTTATAAGTCGCGGTACAGCTGTCTGATGTTTCATAAAATTTTCAATTAACTTTTTACCTCAAATATTTAATTATAGTATACTTATAAGGTATGTCTCTATGAAATGAATTAAATAGCGGTAACATCAAAATAGGTTCCACTGAAAACCATATTATTATGTGTTTAACAAGTGATTTTATTAAACACTAACTACACGCAATTATTTTTAGCGCTTTAAGATCACCGTGGAAATTGTCTTATTTGATCACTAAATACTTTCAGTGAAAACTAAAAATATATGTACCAAACCTCATTCTAGCTTAAACCTAATTTTTGTAATTTGTTGAAATAAAATAACTCACAGTTTCTTGATAAAACTTTGACTTTTAAATTTTTTCTGGGGGGGGGGGGCTACGTTTTAGCATTGCCGCATTGCCCAAAATTGTCAAGGTCCGGCACTGACTATAGGTCAAAATAATGTGCAAAATTCAAGGAATTGATGTGTTTTTTTCTTTCTTACAGTCCATTATTAACATGTTTTAATTGCGATGGAAAGATACTAGGTGCTTGCCCGTGATTGTTATTAATGATACCCGTAATTGAGAAGTAACATTGCCATTAAACACCCTGTACTTCTTCATGGGGAATTCTAAATTGTCCGTAATTTAAGGTATTCGTCAATCAGAGGGTAACTTCAGAAATTCAGTGGTGTCATTTGGAAGAAATTTTACTCTACTTCTGACATGAACAGCACATAAAGAGATGAAACGTTTTTACGTTGTTTTCACTGATTGTGCAAAATCATCCGACCACTTGGATAGAGAATAGCTAAAAATCCAACTAACCGAAACCGCAGAAAATTACCGATCATGAACAAACTCTGACCTACAATTATGAAGGGGAATGTGGGGTAATGTCGGACAAAAGTAGTTTAGGGCACTGGGCACTGATGGGATCACGTGTGTTTCTGGAAACGAATTAGGTTTGCAAACCCCATATTGGGTGAGTACATAAAGCAGTTTGGTCAGAGCGACACGTGTGACGTCTTTTGTAGGTTTTTTGTACGAAAATAACTTTGGAGCATTGAAATTTCTCTCAGGTAAAGTTTATACATCTTTCATGGTGACTAGTATGTTTACTAAGGTGTATTTGTTACGTTTCAGCAGTACATTGTCGTTTGTGCAAGTTATGTGTTGTATTCTTCTTAAGGTTGAGGGTTGTTCGGGTGGTCTCGAACAAAGTTGAATCGCAAGGTACCAGGCAGTTCATTCTTCGTTCTCTCTCCATTTTTCGTATTTCTTGTGTGTAGGTTGCTAGGAGGTAATATTCGAATACTAATATGGATTTTATCCGAGTTTCAGGAAACTATGGGTAACATTCGCGGGAAATAGGAGGAAATATATGAAGATAGCTTTGTGAAGGCCTTTTCAAAAGAAATGTCGATAAGAGGCTAGTGCCAGATATTTTATACCCAAGAGCACACTAGGCGATCGGGTAAAAATACTAACAAAAGGAGGCGAGATAACAGTCAAGCCTATTACAGATAATAAAGGCACATTTAAAAGAACATTTGACAATAATCATTGTATTTTCATACAATTACGCAAAAACTTTGGATATTCAGCTCATTTCGCTAAGCAAATCAGTTTTTAAAACACGCCTACCAATTTGCACAGACACTAAATATCAACCATCACTTCAACACAGATGAAAATTGCCGGGAAAAGATTTTTCATAAGATTTCATGAGAAGACACCCGGACCTAAGTTTGAGAACTGCAGTCAACAAGTCTGCAGCGGACAGTTGGGTTCAATGAAGATCAAGTCCCTATATTCTTTGACAAGCTTGCTTATAAACTAATACAAAATGACAAGCTAACTTATGAACAATTGACAAATTCGGCTTGTGTAGAATATTCAATGCGGACGGAAACAGTGATTCATGAGTTTACAACAATAAGGTGAAGGGCAGGTCTGTGAAAGGAGAAAAAAAGTTGGGAAACTGACCTCTAGAGAGAAACGTGACCTTTCATCTGCCCATAAATGCACCAGGTGAGTTTATCCCTCCATTGCTTTTTTCCCCGTGTGGGAATCAAGAGTAATTTAAATAAAATGCTCCTTTAGAAAGTATTTTTGATGAGCAAAAGGGTGGATGGCTCATGAAGGAGGGCTTTCTAAAAAGATTCCAAAGATGTATTCAACGAGGAAATCCCATTGCGAAAAATCTCGTCTTGTTAATCGTGGATGGTCACACAAGTCACAAGGACCTTGATGTGATCATTTATGCCAAGGAACATCACATTCACATTCTAAACATACCCCCATCCCATATGTCTCAGAAACTGTCTCACCAACCGCTAGACAGGACCATCATGAAACCCTTCAAAAATGATAGTTGTGAAGCTATAAACTGAATATAAAAAATTCAATATTTCTTACGAGACTCATGCAATGTTTGTTTTGTTTCTTAATTCAAGAACTCGTATTTTCCCATGAAACCAATTACTCAATTTTTTCTTTATATTATGCTATGTAATTTGCCTCAATAAGGAACGTATTTTTGGTGAATAGCTAAAACTCCATTAAAACTCGGTTTACCATTATTTTTTTAGTTTTCCGATACAACCCTCCACTTTTCAGTCATGTACATTGTCAACGAATTTTACTATCTCCAAACAAATACATTTCACTTTAAAAACAAAACAGCTTTGATAGAGTGTGTGAGTAAGAGATTGAAGTTTCATATTCTGTATTTAACGAATAATTTCAACTAGGTAACCTTAAAGAAATCATATTTAAAGGTGACCGATGCCACCCGACCTTCCTCTACAAATTACAACCTGACATGTTCGAATCCTGTACTACAAAAATGAATGATGCACTTAAGGGAAATTCCTTGAGTCCATTGCTTTGCAACTCTGCAGGAGCTAAAAATACAAAAAATTGCGGAAGAAGCGAGACTAGGAATTTCAACTTATTTCTACGCAGACAACCTGATAGTGGGCACAACAAACTTCGAAAACCTGCAGAAAATTTCATTGAAAATAGTGCGAGAAACACACTTTCAAAGTAATTCAGTTAAAACCGACGAATTTCTCAAGAGGAAGAACATTAACTGCAGAAAATACCCACAAACATGGAGCAAAAGAAGTCTCAGATTTCCAATACTTGAGAATCACTCAATTGAATGGCACGCATGTTGAAGAACAAGATTTTAAGCTTCCTTTACGCTATCAAAAACGCAAAAAAAAAATTAATAAAAAAAAATGGAGTCATTTTTTGAAAAAATGTTGAGTATGTTTTCGAGGTTTCATGTAAAGTACGCCCAAAAATTAAAATATCCGTTTCAAACTCAGAGGGCTTCGAGTCCATTTAAATAATCGAATAATATCAATTTTGGAGAGAAAACAACGGCCGAACGGTTCTGGCGCTGGCATTGACCAGACGGACAAAGATGTTTTGCCATCAAATGAGTTTTCGGTATCAAGAGCCCACAAAACATGGATTTTCACTTCAATGTGTTAAAGGGACTAATTTATCGTAAGAACACGATTCATCCAATTTTTTATTTCCCAGGGCCTGGCCCAAGGATTTTTCTGTCGAAAATTCGCCGTTTTCTGGCGCACGATCACAATACTTCTTACGAAGGGGGAGCGAAAGAGAAGAAGGGCGAGAGAGACAGAAAGAGAGAAAAGGAGAGAAAGGAAGAGAGAAAAGGAGAGAAAGGAAGAGAGAAAAGGAGAGAAAGGAAGAGAGAAAAGGAGAGAAAGGAAGAGAGAGAAGGAGAGAAAGGAAGAGAGAAAAGGAGAGAAAGGAAGAGAGAAAAGGAGAGAAAGGAAGAGAGAAAAGGAGAGAAAGGAAGAGAGAAAAGGAGAGAAAGGAAGAGAAAAAGCGAGAGAAAGGAAGAGAAAAAGCGAGAGAGAAAGAAAGAGATATTAAAACATGAATGGCCAAAATGATGGATTTTTTTTAACAGTAATGGTAAGAGCTAGGAATTTGAAATTACATACTCAAATACAATGTTACATTGATAAGTTTGCTAAATTACACTTTTTTTTCACTTAAATACTGAGGAAATTATACAACAATAAAATAAGGAATTTTTATTGAACTCTAATTTTTTTCATCAGCACCACTCCACTTTTTTTTCTTTTTTTTTTTTTTTTTTAAGAATGGAAGTTTGAAAGAATTTCTAGAAGGTATTTAAGAAATTATTGAAAGAAGGCTAGAAATTCCACATTTGCAGACTTTTTGCCCAAATAATTTCTAAAATTAATTTATAAAATAATGGTAATAGTTAGAAGACTGAAATTACATATAAGAAACAAAGAAATGTTGGTAAGTTATGAGTCAAATTTCATCTTTCTTACTAAAAATTAAGGAAGCTATTCAACATTAAAATCTTGACTCCTAATTTTTTTGGTGACTGCTGCAGACCACCCACTAGTTCAGAAAAGTGAAATTGATATTAGTTTCACTGAATAGAGGCAGAAAAAGTTGCAGATATAAGCTCAATTTCACTTGTTACAACCATTAACAAAGAAGGAAATTTTTGCAAAATTTGCCAAGTATATCATATTTGCAAAAATCACATAATCAAATTGTTTAATGACACTGCATGGGGTGAAGTAAACCTTTGAGACCAAGTGCCATGGAAAGACCATGTTATGAAATAAATCCTATTAGCACTGAACATACTATTGAAATATTAATAAATAGCTGCAAAAATAATGCAGCATTTGGCATTTTACATTAAAAAAACTTGGCTCCACCTGTCAGTAAGTAACCTCATTATAGGAGGGAGGGGAATTTAATGAAATCTCATTTTTTTCTTTCCACTTTAGAACAATGCCATTTAGTACAGATATTCATTTTATGTTATGATAAAAGGAAATTACCCTTTTTTATACATTTTTTTTTGCATTTTTAACTAATAAGTCATTTTTTACCTTTTCCGTAATTTTTAATGCATTTTTTGCTGATTTCATCAATTTAAATATAATTTTAATGGTACTTGCTTCAAATAAGATTTACGAGATGCAACAAATGTTCTCCACAGAATTTCTGAGTAGCCTATTCAATTTCTTCGCTCAGAAATTGTAATGCCCACAGTTGCACGAAATCTAGGATTCCTGTGATGCCTATCAGGCATTGTCAGTTCGGCCAATTTCCAAAAACTAAAGACAAACGTTTCCTGGAAAAGGACAGTCCAAACCGAAAGTCTGCAAGCTGAGTGCAATTGAACACATTTGTTCACATCACAAGAAGCCTTGATTATATCAGTGACGGAACCAGCTTGAGTTGTTCATCCGAACTGGTTTTGATCACATTTTTTACGTCATTTTTCTTTGGTTTTAGGGCATTTTAAAAGTATTTTAAGAGCATTTTTTTGATCCTTTTTGGCGACGTTTTAGGTCATCAAATTCCACCCCCTACTCATTACCCTTGAGAAAGTAAAAGGCAGATGCAGCGGTGGATTTACCATTTTCGAGGCCCCAAGCTAAAATATTTTTGTGACCCCTTTTTTTACCGGCAACAATAACATTTTTGAGATTGGAGATTTTAACCTTTTACTCAAAATTAATTAAACAATTAAAATATACTTTCAGACAATAATTCTATTCAAATTTTCAATTTAGAAATTGATACAATTATTTTTAACATAATAATATCTACATGTCAAACTAGCTGCAATATAATTCAACCCTATATTAATCATTAAAATAAAAATAAAACTGAATAAAAATGCAGTTTGTGTGATATTTTGTTCACAAAATCAGAAATAATGTTGTCGAAAGATAAAACCTCAGAGTTTACCGTTCTCACTGAACATTATTGATAGTGAAATGAGTTTGTCTTGTCCCATAGTAGCTCTATACTAGCTTTTAACCCTTTTAAGTTTACTAAATGATCTTTTACCTGTACAATTTGTAGTAATTAAATTTTTGTAAATTGCAAGGCAACCTCAACATGTCACTGAAACCTCAATGTTTGTGCTTTAATACGACAAACACCGAGTATATGAAAAGAGACCATTTCAATCAGCCACTCAGAACACTGTGACGGATTTAATCATACATTCGATTAGTTCAAAATGTAATATAAGAGAATGAAAATGCCGGTATTAGAATAAATCAATCTTTTTAACTCTTTACTTTTTATCTTTTGATGATTAAGTCCTTTTTAACTCCAATTGTATGTTTATCAAATTTATTTAATTTTTATTTCTTTATGAGAACTAATTATATATTTGTATAAGTATATTTTCATACAATTTTTGCAAATTTGGAATTTTGTTTAATAATGTTAAACATTATTAAACTGGCCCCTTGGACTCTGAATCTCTCAGTTGTACCTTATTTATCGATACTGGCAGTTGTAGCTTTTTCTGCTCATCGGCACCGCCACTGGCCACATGCTTTAAAAGAGCCATAGGTGGGGCAAAAAGAAGCAGATCTTATCTAGAATATATCTCGGTAAAGCAACCATTTCTGCTAGAGAACACAGTTCCTTCTACCAATTAGAGAGGCTTGTAAGGGGTTCCTCACAAAGTTATAACAGAAAAGAGAGGAAACCTGGACAGAGATCTTTGCAACAGATGCAACAACTGACAGCATACAGGCAGAACCAAAGTTTGAGAAAACAATACATGATTACACAATTAACGGTAAACATTTTTCATCACTTCGTTAGCACAGCCATATTGTACCATTACCCAACAGGCACCTGTTTATGTGAATTCCATGAAGATGAGTGTGACTGATATCGTATTGAAAAGTACAAGAACAAATAAATATCTATAAATAAATACCTACACAAAACTAAGCAGAGGAAATTGAAGTTTAGTGAAGAAATGTGCAATATCAATAATTACTACATGCAGTACAACTTCAGTTAACATCAATGAACCTCATTGTAAATATAAAAAAAAAAAATTTTAAATTTAAAAAATTGTAGATGGATATCTAGAAATATCGTTGTGAATTTCATTTCTGAATTGCAACAAAATTTCAGGTACGATACCACACCTAACACTCATTGACTCTTCCTGCCAGTAACTGTATTAACTAAATATGTTCTGAGAAATTGGAGAAAAAAAAAAACAAAAAACAAACAAGTTGACCAGTTTACTACATTAACATCAACATATGCATAATATATACCCTAAGTAAGTTTCAAATAAATTTCAATTCACGTTCATGAACCTCTGTGACAAATAAGGCAGTGTAGGACAACCATTTTTCCCCATTTTGTTTTGTTTTAGATTCTAAATCACAGGCAGTTCTAAATTGAATCTGGACACAATTCTTAAAAACCACAAAACATTCTAGCAAATGAACATCTGGAGTCTTATTTTTGCCCCTCCCCCATAAATATTCAATTTTCAGCTACAAAATGATAATAACATAAATTCATGAGATTTATTTCAAGTATTTTAAAAAATGTATTATTGTAAATGAAAATAACAATTAGCTTGCAAGTTATAAAAACATATTACACACTCTTTCTTGCACAGATTACTTCTAATGGATACATTAAATTACTTTTATATCCTACGTCCAGTCTCTAAAAGGTGTATTTAAAAAGGTACGAGATGTAATTCAAATGTACACTAATATACAATGATAATTATTTTAGTAATTAGTAGGCTTTACTTCCACCAAGAAGTTTTCCCAGATTTGGAAAATACACATAGGTTTGTAAAATACACAGTGACATGTCCAAATAAACAAAGGCCTCGCAAAATCTAGAAAACATCTTTTTAGTGAGTAAGAATAACACAATGAAATTGCCAAATAACATACATCAGATAGTGCATTTGGAGATTACTCATAACATGTATTACCATAAGAATCCATCGCTGATAAAATACTATGCCAATTGAAAGGACCAAGTACAGTATTATGCAGCTAAGTGATCTGCAAATAACTGAAAATGTGTTCACTAGTGGCACAGACTGATCCACCTGTTTCTGTTCACTCATATTTTGAGCATATGACACAACTTATTTTTCCCTCTTCTACACTCGTACACACTTCAAGTCTCTTTGTACATAAAAGTGAAACACACCTAATTTGCAATTCTCAACAAAAACAATAACACCCCTTTCACTCTCTTAAAATTTCTTTAACAATCTGCATCTTTGAATTAACAGTGCACACTGTTGGTTGCGGTTGGTTGACGGCACAGAAACAAGTTAATGCGCCTTCCGTGTTAACAGCGCTCTACGGGCGAAACCTTCACTTACAGCTGATCACAAAAAGGCGGTAACTTTTGGAACTGTGTCAAATTATTCTTAAAAAAATCAGTGATCTAATATGAAGTTATTTTATAACATTAGCAAATTCATATCCTCCAAGATCACAGTGACTAATATGATATCTCATTGGTAGTTAATTTCGTATATATGTTAATATTTGAGGCGGTAAAAGAATAATGTTGAAATTATATCCTATTCTTGAGTGTAAAACAATACTTCTACGGTTATGACTTTAATCCAAATGAACATTTTCAAAAATATAGAATTCGTTGAAAACGGGACAAGCATAATTTTGTTGCTGCGTTTTGCCCTATCCGAAGGAAAATATTAAAGAGGAAATTGGAACAATTTTTGAGAAAATAATTGTTTAAAAATTGCCTATATTTCACACAAAATTACTCAATAGCGACTCATATTTTCGAAACATTGTATGTGATATTTTTTCAAGATTTATCTTTGAACAAGAGATTTCATTAAGGAAAATATCTTTATTTTCAATGCTGTAGGAGTGGGGAAGATGCCGAAAAATGTTTTAAGTTTCGCAATTAAAAAAAATAGAGATTTCAACAAAAATGCCACTTGCATCATTTTCAAGCGTTCGTTATCGGAGGCCAAAGTTTAATAAAAAAATTAGAGCCAAAATGTTGAGGTTTCATGAAAAGTACCCCCAAAAATCAAAATATCCATTTTAAACTCGCAGGGCTTTGAGTTCGTTTAGATCGATCGGAGAGTATCAGTTTTCGAGAAAATCGTGTGAACGGTTTAGGCCAGTGGTTGCTAACTCAATGCCCTGTGACATCACAGAAATCAGCTCTCTTGTTCTGAACCGACCGATCGAGCAAAGGTAGAGCTAGTCGCGGCGGTAAGCGCACAGTGTTCCAATGAAGGTACGGAAGTGGAAGAAAAGGTTCGCTTGGAAAATCGATAATTACGATTTTTAACTGGTAATTATTATTTAGAATTTTATTATTTAATAACAATATGAAGAATTACATAATAGAAAATACATTATTACATAACTCAAAACAATATCCGACTCTTTATCATTGCCAGTACTGTAATTCCACTTCCATTCTTCTATTAGATACAATTTTTGGAAAAGACAGTTTTCATATTTTAGGACAGTAATATTTTATACAATAATATTTTATTCAATTGCATATAATATAACGAATTTGTTCTGAAACAATAATTAATGTTAACAAATGGGTAACAAATAGGCTTGATTATTATTGATGTACAGTTTTGTTTCAGAAAGCTTGTAAATCTTCGTGATTTTCAGTATCGTTTCCATAATCTTCAATCTGCAAATTCCTTTACTTATTCCATGATTGCGAGCTATGTCAATTCTCAGAATTTATTTTAATTTTGCAGATTTCTCTGGGTCGCAAAGCTACGTAATGCAACTGTAGGTGGGTCTTTTTAACATACTGCAGGTCTTTCGAACGCCCAAAACACTTCGCTTTTGTTCCAGTATCTACAAAAGGATACCTTTCTTCCCTAACAGAAAGAAAATTGACCGGTGTTGATGGTTTCCCTTTCATGTTGCCTGAAACGCTGGCAAAGGCCCACTGTTTTCGGTACCTGGCGACCGCCGTCTGCTCCTTCATCCCTCCCCCATTTGCTCGCACCGCTTCTCCGCGTGCTTTCTCTCGGAGGGGAAACGGTGCTCCGACGTCATTTCTTGTCCAGTTGGCAATCACTGGTTTAGGCGCTAGTGTTGACCACAGACAGACGGAAGAACGACAGACGTTTCGCCGTCAATCGATTTTTCGGGGTTACAAGGCCCACAAAACATAGATTCTGACTAAACGGGAAGTGATTTACTACATATAGAAACAAGATTTACCCACTTTCCTTACCAGGGCCTCACAATACCATTTTCTGCCCCCCCCCTAAATCAACGGTTTTGGCGGCAGCAATACAATACTTTCTCCTCAATATGTATGTTCGAAGTGAGGAGAATAACTATTAGTGATGAGAATAACGTAAAATTTACCTATCGTTTATATTAATAAACCACATTTTTTACTTTCTCGCCTTATTTCGTAAGAAGATAAAGTACTGTAATCGTGTGCCAGAAAACGGCGATTTTTTCGGCACAAAAACTCTTATTGCCGAGCCCTAGTAACGAAAAAGTGGGTAAATCTTGTTTCTATTTAAAGTTGATAACTTCTAACATGTTGTGTAGTCAGAATCAATGTTTTGTGGATCAATGATACCGAAAAACCGATTGACGGAAAATGTCCATCGTCCGTCCGTCTTCGACCAACGCTAGCTCCTAAACCGTTCAGACGATTTCCTTCAAAATTGGTATTTCCCGATCGATCTAAATTAATTTGACGCCCTGTGAGTTTGAAACTGATATTTTCAATTTTTGGGGTACTTTGCATAAAGCCTCAAAAATATTTTCATTTTTTTTAATTGCTCCAATTTGTTTATTTAATCTCTGTCATCGGACAGATATAGGCGCAGGTTTCATTTTCGTTACGTTGAATTTTCGAAAATTGCAAGAGTTCAAAATATTTTTTGGCGTCTTCCTACAACTGAAGATCGAGATTTATTTCCGTCAATGAAATTTATTCTTTACAGACATTGAAATAAGGTCATACACAAGTTTTCGAAAATATGAGTAATTTTTGCGCAATTTTGCATAAAATGTAGGCAATTTTTAAACAATTATTTTCTCAAAAACTGCCTCCAAATGTTTGTTTTTTTAATTTTCTACTCATATGTATTAAAGAACGGTTAAAAAATTGTGCTAGTCCCATTTTCGGTGTACTCTTTTGAATTTTCGAAAACTGCAAAAAGCTAACTTCGCAAAAGTACAATAAAGATTTTTGTCTTAAATAAAATCTTTTCCAAAGAGTCAGATCTTTAAAAGAAGTCGTGCACACGTTTTTTTTGAAAATACGAGTTGTTTTTCGTGCACACTTACGTAGAAAAGAGGAAGTATTGTAATACGGCGGCGAAAAGTGTCGTTTTTACGATGTGGAAAGTACAGTGAAACGTGGCAATAGCAACGACACATAAGAGTATGCGCAGATCCATTGTGCGCAATTCAATTTTGTATCAGTTGATCAAATTACTGCTCATTATTTTGTTGAAAATATGAAGCTTTCGCTGTTGATAAAATGGCTCATTACTATATCCGATAGAATGGTACCGGCGAAGGCAATGTAACACAGACGGCCTAATCATTTAGTCCCACATACTTCTAGAAAATACGTGAAAATGTAAAAAAGACGATCGGATAGGATAAAACATATATTACACGTACCTATTTTATACCTGGAAGCTCTGTATGTGCTATTGTATTTTCGCCACCGCTCTCGTGAATAAACAATTTGCAAACACTCTCTTATCGACTTATAAAAATAATTAATATTCATTGTCTCTCAAAAAGTTAGAAAATCCAATATTTTGGATATATTTTAGACATTCATACATTCTGAGATTTTTATACCTGTACCTATTTGATAAACTGATGATATTTTTATTAAAATGTAAGTAATTCTAAATAATATCTTTCATGCTGGTCTGTTAAAGTATGTTAGGCTGTATATTATCTTACAAAACTGGAGATAAAGCCAGTGACCTTCTATGAAAAGAAATAGTTTCTTATCTCACACCAAGATAAACCTCTTCCTGCATACTAACCAGTATATGGTTTTGAAGCATCCAGTTACATTATGAGTTTCCATACACAGTCACTGCACTTTACTTCAATGGATTAGAAATGTGTTGTGTTAAAAGTTCAGTGATTCCAAATCAATTCCAGTTCTGTTCACAAAATTGTTAGTTAAAAGTCAAATATATTCATTATTTGAACAGTGTTTCATCATGGAATCTAATGATTTAATGAAAAGTAAAGAAATTCTCTCAGTGGCAGTTAAAATTGGAAAGGATACAACATTGTACAAACTGAATCAAGGATTACCGCTACAAATTATTATCAAAGAACTTTGTGAAGAAAGGAACATTGAATATATTCCAAATTATTATGCCTTGCAAATTACAGACACCAAGGAGGGAAATATCAATAAGTATGTAACAGAGGAAAACAGATATTCCTACATTACAAATGCTTCAGAATTGCGATTAATATACTCTGCAACAGAAATGTGTAAAATGATTCATGAAAAAATTATTTCTGAAGATGAACTTGAATGGACTTTAGAGAAGTTATCTAGTCTGAGTAAAGATAAAACTTTTTCAGAGGAATTTGTAGCAAAATATGGAATAAATACTCTTGTTTCTTTAATGCAAAAAGCTAAGCCACCATATGAAATGATTCATTTATGCCTGGAAGCACTTTTATCTTTCTACGGTTTTAATTTAATAACAAGTTTTGACAACATTCCTTTAGAGTGTTTGATTAATTTTGTTGTATCATCTCAAACAGTTCCAAAAGAGGTTACTGAACATTCTTTACATTTTCTCAAAAATATGCTGACATCTAAGAAAGTACCAGCAAATTTGTCAAAATGTATAAATAATAAAATTTCTATTAATGATGTTATTACATTTTGGAATCAAAATATAACTCACTGCAAGAAAAAGCATTGGCTTATCTAAATGTTTTACTTTTGTTATCAGACAGTAATGATTCTTGCATTATTACTCAATTAGAAGAACGAAAAGTAAGGGAAATCATATGGAAAAAATATCGTTATGAATTCTGTAGTATCTCAAGGTATGGCCCATGAACTTTTCATATTCCAAAGTATATTTTTGAAAGATTTAACTTCAAAATTAAATACATATATAGAGGCACACAGTGATGAAGCCATGCATCTCCAAGAACTACACAACATTGATTACTCTCGTGAAAATCATTTTAAAAGGGATAGTGTTTTGTCATTCTTTGAAGAACATTCTTCAGATAAATTGTCACCAGAGCCATCAGCATCAAGATCATCAGCTTATGAAAGTGATGCCGAAAAATATCACTTTCCTATAGTTCAAATGCCTAAATCAGAAAACGAAGATGAAGATGAGAAAAATTATACATTTTGTCGCTCTCAATCACTGGACATCAGTGTCCTGACTTTAAATTGCATGCAATATTTTTCACGGAAGAAGTTAAAAACTTTTATGAAAGTAAAATTAATGGAAGAGAAAGTTCAAAAGAAGCCTTTTCACAGCATCTGTGATCGCCTGGTAAGTTCATATTATTTTCTACATAATGTGTTGTTATTTTATTCATTTCAATTGTTTGTTAGTTTACACCTGTCAGTCGATCTATTTGTTTGTCCACTGCCCATCAAATGTCTAATATCAAATAACTCACAACTATCCTCTTTCTGTCTACCTATCTATTTAGGTACTAATTAACCTGTTAATTGCTTCATACATATCGCTAACTATCTGTTCATTTATTTTTAAAACTATTCATCTTCCTATCAATAATACCACTCACCTAATACCCTACTGACAATATATCTTATTTATCTATTCATTAATTTTTCCACTCATACTTGTAATATACATCACACTCTCAATGAAAGTGCGTGCTTCTTATTTTCAAGTTGTTTTCTTGGGTTAGATTCACATAAGTTATTGTGGAAGAAGGAAATTATGATCATAATTACTTAGAAAAAAATTCTCTGGCTTCTTTATTTTTAATAGATTAGCATTGGTCATGCAAGATTAGTCTGTACTGTTGCAGAGACATGATTCTATTTTCCTACTTAGGGACCGTCCATAAATTACATAATGCAGATCTGGAGTATTTTTAATACCCCCTCTCTCCCTGTAATGCACGCTTGAACCCCCCTGAATAATTACGTAATGCTTGCGACAACACCCCCGCTGGTAAATGTAACGAGTGAAAATAAATAATAGCACAGTAAAAACAATATTCATTTTACTTCTGTTGTATATTACAATAGATGGTCATTAAAGTAAACATTAGTTGGCAATGCTGATTGCACCTAACAATAAGATTGGAATAAGTTTTGAGTCAAGGAAGGACAAATAGGTGAGGAAAGTGCATATGCGTTGGTGTTGTTGACACATGAGCGTGAGTCTACTGCGCCAATTTAAATGGATTCTAGAATATACTACATATCAGTTTTGAATATTTTCTTGGTAATCCTACTGTTCAATAAAAAACTGATAGAAAAATATTTCCATTTATTGCAACAATTTACATTTAAACTTTAATTTATTTAGGTTTTAAAAAAATTATTTAGTTAGTATTTTAGTACCAGGCTGAAAAAAAGGATTTATTTCAGCAAATATTAAAAATGTAAAAGAATAAATTTCAATGCTATATAACATTAAACTAATACCCCTACCCCTATGTAACAGAGTAACGTAGCCTCAAACCCCTTCACGCACTCTTTGATATTATGTAACTTTGACTGCCATGTGCATCATATATGATGCACAGTGGATTTTAATGACTGCCCGTGTGCATTATATACAATCTCATCTAAAATCGCTTTGTACAGGAAAATAAAATTTTATGAAACATTGTGAATTAATTTTGAGTGAAATTCTAAGGGAGAGTGGTCTTGGTCAGAATCAAAAGTTTATGAAACATCCCCTGGCAGTCAAAGTGTTAAGACATATTTTCAGTTTAAAAAATTCAAACTTCTTGTTTTAAATTTTAATTTCTTTTAATGTAAGTTGACAGAGATTCTTCATTAAGGACCTAATTTTGATTCACAAATATTTTAAATTTAAAATTAATTTCAACTTAATTAACACCTCTTAATATTTCCTCATAATAGGAAAAAACATTTCTATTAATATTAATAAATTTCAGTTCTGTATTATTTGCATCATAAAACATTTTATATCCTAGGATTGGAAGAATAATATCTATTATTATTAGAGACCGGAAAAATATGTTGTTTTAAACGTCAAAAAATGTACATAAATATGTAATGAAAACAGTAAGAATATGTAAGAAATATGTAAAATCCGATATAATATGTAATATTAAAATTCTCTAATTAAAATCATTTACATAGCAAGAAATTACATTTAGAAAAACTGCTCACTTAACATCATACAACTTTCTCATCAGTAGTAAAAGATTAATCTATTGTAATCCAGGACCATAGTTTAGCAGTCGGACTAATCGCAATAGAAGCCATTGCACAAACTGGCGAGATCTCTACGACCAGCAGACATACACTGTAGCATCTTCACTCTTCACATACACTCTAGCATGTTACACGTTGGCTATTGCAAATTTTTCTCGGAAATTAAGGTTACAGATCACAAAACGTGGTGTCAATGATATTTTGGAGGCCTAGATTTCCCCAATAATGTAGGAAAAATGCTGATTTAAAAATCAACATCTTTTCATAAAAAAAATATGGAATTAAATTGAAGAAAATCGATAAAATAAGAAAATATATTGTGAAAACAGCAAAATATGTACAATATGTAATACAGTGCTAAATATGTAAAAATATGTCACAAAAAAATTCGATATTGTGTTAGGAGGACTGTGATTTGCGAAGATTACAATTTTGTGAACAGTAAGTAGAAAGACAAAAAATATGTAATTACATAAAAATCCGGTCTCTAATTATTATGATGTTTTGAAGTTTTATGCTTTAGAAATATGTCATTCTCTTAGTTTGTCTCCATCAGTTTACTCTGGTAGCCTCATCTGAGAAAATTATAAGTAAATAAACCTTAAAGCAGCACATTCAAAGATTAAAAAAGCTTTATATAGTTTTAGGGCTTTCATTTCTCCTATATTGTTTCACGTGACAAAATAAAGAAAAGTCAAGGATATTCTAAATTAAAGTTAATTTATGCTGTGAATTGATCTTGATTTTCTCTTATCAGGTTCTGTATTACTAAATCTTCATTTTCAACAAAGGAAATGATTACAACCAGGGGCCTGGGATAGTTGATCTATGGGGGCCCCTTATTTCAAACAAAAAATTCCTTCCTCCCCAATTCATAAAAGAATTAATTTCTCCATGCATCAAAAATAACTTATAGCATTTAATTTGGTTTAGAGATTAGTATATTTTTTTATTCATATTGAATGAAAAAAGTTTCAGGGCTCCAATTAAGTCGGGACCTGGGGCAAATTGCCCTGGCTGTCCCCCACCTTCTGGGCACCTCTGATTACAAGGCATTGGAAAAGCTTTATTCTCTAATAAATACTTCTTACAAAGGGATTATGACTTCTTTTTTTACTATCTTCTTTTATCCTTTAACGCAATATAATATTAGTTGTTCTTTCATTTATATTTCAACGGTCTTGCACATGTTCAGCCTGCTCTTCTTACTGTTAATAGAAAATTGTACCTTTTCTTTTTTTCCAAAAAAATTGCATATTGATATTAGATTGTCAAGTTGATTGAGATTTTAAAGACCTACTATAGCAATTGCCTTTTTTTGGCAGTTTAAAACTCACATTGTTAAACATTTAGATAAAAGGTATTAAAATAGGACCATTAGAAGATACAGAACTGGATACCATATTTTCTTATCTTTTAAGTATGGTATTCTGTAAATGGGTCAGCAAAAAATAGTATAAAGTACTCTCAAGTAAAATGTTTTGAGCAATGATTCTTACACATTTAAAAAATTCAAATTTTTTCTCATTACCTTGGCCACTGTTCCTAGACTACAGAAAACATGCTTTTTATTTTCATTTTTAGTGATTTTCATGCTAAGATTTCTTCAAATAAAAAAAATCATGTGTTTATGATTAGATTATCATACTAGAAAATGAAGATTCGTAGAATTGGCTATTTGGATTGACTGAAATTAATGAATATTATTTTGGCCATTTATGAGACGGATGATTTATAAAATATGGAAAAGCAATAATTCATAATTTTTCTAGTTAAACTGATTTTACACACATTTATTTCATTCAGATTTAAAATATTAGTATTACTGGAATAACGGAAATTTTAAAACAAAATGAAATAACAAATAATAATATTGCTTGCCTGAGGTGGATCCAGAGAGTCAAATTAAAGTGGCAGAGAACATAAAAAATAAATTAACATATAATTACAACTTTCAACACTCCTGATATACTCCATGTTTGTACAATAATTCAATCCTATCATTGGCTTATGCAAAAAATTAGAATCCTTGAGAATTGAAGCAGTACCTATCTTTATTTTTAATTTTTTTTATTGACAGCATAGCTAATGCATTTAGTGTTTCATGAATGTTGCCTTCCACTTGATGTCCTAAAATAAATGACACAGGTGGTTTGCTTGTTTCATCACCTTGAACAGAGATATTCTGCAGTATTTATTTCATTCATAAGTTTGGTTCATGAATTGTTTTGCAAATTGTTTTGAATTATCTTTGAAATTCCTTTAAACGACTTTGCATTTACAAAACGCCTTTTAAAAAATTGTTATCAAGAGTTGATATATAATCAATTAGTCCAACTGGGTGAGGTGGCTCAGGGCATTGACTGTTGTCACTGCAGTGTGTCTGACACGGAGGTCCTAGAGTTCGAATCCCAAAGGTAGCACGATTTTCGACACTAGCTACTACCTAGCTAGGTCAACTTCAGTCACTATCTGGAGGAGATTTCTAACGGCCGTCTGTTTTCATCGGTAGTTTTCCGTGGTTTTTCCGATCAATACCAGGCGAATGCCAGTACAGAAACAAACAGGCCACGGACCATGGACAATTGTTCCTTCCTCTTCCTTGTCCTATCCTCTCCCCTTACTCTGATATGCATAACACTACCACTCATGTCACGAGAACAGTGGAGCTGTCATGGCTAGAGTGCCCCGCAGGTGACATACCTGGATGGGAAAACCCCACAAGCCGACTTGTAGGTTGGCACCGTATCTCACCATTCAGCTGGGGAGGAACACCGCCACTTCCCATAATAAAAACACGCGTAACACTTTCGGGTCTAATGACCAAAACTGTTGACGCGCCTGGAAACACTGAATCTCGGGTATTTGATTCCTCTCTTTGGCAGTCACAGCAGCGCAAAGAAAAAACTCTGTCGCAAATTTTTATTGCCTCAGCTACATACTGATATATTAAGGGTTCTCCAAAAAGATGTTACCACACATGTGATTTATATCTAGTCTGCTACAAATGAAAATTAAAAACTAGTGGTGCTACAGAATGGCACAGACTTTCATGTATTCATTTTCTATTTCTTTTGGTCTCGGCTAGCTATTCAGACTTGTCACATACTCTTGCCAGCTGCCATCTATCGCCACCCAAGTGCATTTTTTTTGACATTTTCTTAATTTGTCTATTTCCTAATAGTAGAACGAAAATATTACTTTAAGAATATTAAAGAACAGTAAAACATCTTCATAAATGGCAATTGTCTTGAGAACATTTTTAGCCATTTTGGAGAAAATGGCTTTTAAGTACTACTTTAATTCGAAATTTGAAACTCATTTTCACAGAAAATTGTTGACTTTTCCAAAAATTTCACTAGAAGTCATTTGAAGCACTTCAACTTACAAATACTATAGTGTTTAGAAATTGCTGGAAATGTGCATATTAAGAAATGTTTGAAAAAAATTATATTTGTGTAATTTTTAAAAAACCAAAAGAATAGAGCAATATGGCGTTTATGTCATCTCATAGAGTATATTAGGCCCTATCACCACCAAAAGTTAAAAAAATTTGGAGCCGTTTTTGAAAAAAAATGTTTTGTAATATTTTAATAATATTGCACATAATATTGACCGAAAACTACTAAAATTTCAAAAAATAAGTACATGACAGCAATGAAAGAACTCACTTTAAAGAACACCATTTCATATGAACGAAAAATTTTTATCTTCAATTTTGAAGTTCTAGGAAGAGGTCGAAGAAAATTCGAAATTTTGCATTTTTCGAGAATTCAGAGTTAAGCGTGAAAATCGGACCTATGTCACCATTATAAATTTATTTTATTCTATTCGTACAAGAAATTTAAAGAAAACATTTGTAGCCGTTTTTCAAAAATTTTTGAAAATGTCCCAAGGGCTTCATGTAAAGTATCCCTAAAAATGTTAATGAATGTTTTTCTACATCGCAGAGCTTTGACTCAGGCCAAATAGACAGGGTATTTCCTCAATTTCGAAAACATCGTACTAGTGGTTTATGCGCTAGTGTTGTTCACGGACGGATGGTCAGAGGTTTTGAAAAGAACCACTTTTTCGGTAGATCAGGAGACCTCAAAACGTGTATTTCCGTTGAAATCTTGAAATCGATTTTCCGCAGCATTACATCACTTTCCCTATACTACGTATATTACTCTATATACGTATGTATACAGGAAAATAATTGTAGTACCATATAAGTGGTCATCTTTGTGAACAACCTGAATATAGGGCCTACATCTACTTGAATCCAAAAGTTTATAGAAATTAGAAATTGTATGCGTGCCATCCAATCGTTGATTGATATTAATTTTTACAGAACATTTAAATTCATCTCGGAGGTTGATTTTTGTTGTATTTTTTCGGAAAATGCTTTATATCTTTAATGCTGATTTTAGTCCACGTTTCGATCCACGACCAAATAGAAGGCAAAGAAAACAGGGATGTGTAAGGAAGCTTACACATGACATTACACTTACACTCACATGCACTGCACTACCACCCATGTCGGGAGACCAGTCGGGAGCTTAGAGCTTGTCGTGGCTGGAGCGGTGCCACCTGGTTGGGGAAAATCCTCACAAGGCGACGAAGGTCGACGCCCGATCCCGCCAGCCACCGAGGAAAGATCACCGCCAAATCCCGCGATAAAAATATACTACTCTTACGGAACTAATGACCTTAGCAGTTGACGCACCCGAATCACCAACCAATCCCAACAAAATTCTAACAGACAGTGCTTACGACACAGCTGACGTCATACGACATCAAGGCTTCAACGAAGAAGCCGTCTACCAAATACTAAGTTCCCTTTCCCGAGCGCGCGTTTGCTGGTGGCGCGCTGCGTGGTCTTATGTGGGGGACTGTTTCATTCAAAATATCCATTCAACACTAGTCGCAAAAGAATCAAAATTACTCAAAAATGCTTATCTAACATATGACGATATGTATATCATTGGCTTCGTCTTTTTACGCTCGTCATGATAGTCTGAAAAAATATGGATAGTCCCATTTGAAAAAACAACTTACCTCACATATCGTAAAATATAAGTGATAAAATAGAAATCACATATCAATTACCACAATTTTTACTTCGTTAAGCGAACGAACTGTAACCTTCATAAATCACGAGAGCCAAACTCGTGACGAAAAAGCGCCTAGGAGAGTTGGTGTGACGAAGATCTGGTGGACTGAGCGAGGAGACGATCGGACGAAGACAGAAGAAGGAAGACTTGTGGAGACGTGCTGGGGGTGACGAAAGAGGATCCTTTAAAGCGTAGAACGACCACCGACCTCACTTCTGAAGTAAGCGGCGCGCTCGGGGAAGGCATCGGCGCCGTATGCGCAATTTCATCTTCGCTGGAGGAAGAAAGGGCGTCAACAGAGGAGAGAGGAACGCTAAATATTGGGAATTTTGTTTCCGTGTGGTGAGTGGGAAAGGAAAGGGGAATGTAATTTTCGAAAATTAATGTAAAGATACGTATTACTGCAATGCTTTAAACTGGAAAGTTTTCAATATATGTGAATAGACCTTCTTTAGATTGCCAGATTAACGAACCAAGAGAAAAACCAGTAGTTTATTTCTAAGAACTGTGTTATTTTAAAATTGAAACATTTGTAAACTAGAATTAGGACCTACTTTTCGAGGGGAATGCACTAAAAATATTATGTAATAATAAAAAGAGGAAACATTTGTTAATTCTATGTTGAAGAACGTTAACAAGGTTTGTTTGCGGGTTCGCAATACAATAGAGGGTAAATTTCAAGGACAGGGTTCAGCTCCTATTGACGCGCACGATTCGGTTCCGAACGAGTCACTCGCGGCGCCGCCACATTGTGCCCGGCCACACGGCCACGTGGCCAACGCACTTTCGTGTGGAATCGTGACGCTTCGCTACCCGTGTCCAAGTTGAGGACGAGGCTCGGGCCTTCGGCCCTCGCGTTAACATAAAACATCCTTGAGTCTGTCCAACGCATAATTACCAACGCATTTTATGCATTTAATATAATGCATGCAACGCATTTTATGCATTTAACCATTGTAATTCTCCATTACACATTCGCACCACACCGCACAATGCAAGCACAAAGGCATCTTCCCGCTCCCTGAGTGATCCGTTCTCGTGGTCCGCGCGAGTGAACCGTGCGCCGTTGTTTTAGTGAGCCGAACCCTGTCCTTAAAATCAGCCCAATAGAGTAAAGGTATTACTGGTAAATTCCATATGGAATCCCATTTTATTAAGAAATTTTTCAAGAAGTGATTTACTAATGGTATGATTAATGAGTTTTCTGTGTTTAGTTAACTGAATGTGCTTTTCTTTTCATTTCAAGGATCGCATTTAAAGGATTTGAATTTGAAGGATTTCCACATTTTTGTTTTATCAAAAAAACGGCTGTGTTTCATTCGCATAGGGTTAATGCACCACGTTTCTCCCTACCAAGATCCCTCAGCTTTCAGGTCAATTAAAAAGACATTAATACTATGGCGAAGTTAAGTCGCAATATATACACACAGTGACTTATACAATTTTAGGTTCCGGAACGCACCCCAAATTACGTATTAATTTCACAGAATAATGATATATTTATACGAATAATTTAGTAATTATTACCGAGGTTCCGGAACGCCGACGTAATTTCGCGATAGTAGTAATAATGTTTTTTTTATTTAATGGATCTGAAGACGTAGGGATCTTGTTAAGGATAAAGGTTGGTGAATTCGTCCTACGCGAGTGAAACAAATCACCATTGATTTGATAAAAAAAATGCGGATTTCTTCAATCCTTCGTAGAACAGAAAGTACATAAATGACTGATATTTACTGAGTAAGTCTTTTCAAACACCTTTTAGAAACTATTTCCCGAAAAACTATTTTCAAAGCTTCTATAATGGGATCCCATGCCAATTCGCTTACATTTGAATTTACACTTGAATATTACAAATAATTTCGCTCAACTCTTCCAATGAATATATTCACAACACTTATTTCCCTTTGTTCCTCATCACTTTCAATAAAATTTCCCTTCCAAAAATGTCTGATTATATTTGTCAAAGAATTCCTCAGTTTGAAAACAAAACTTTACATGTTATTAAAATGTTAACCATTGATTTTACCTTCTCTAGGTTCGTAAACTTTAGAATTTGGAAATCACATCAATTGCACCAGATATGTTACAAGCCATTCCCATTCCCAAATCTCGTTCCTATTCTGGCGATATAAAACGTAATTTCACAGTTTCTGAATCGCTATACTCATAACAAAACTTTGTAATACTCAACGATCGCCGTCTTGATGCGCCGGCTGTCGGGCTTGCTGCGAAGATCGCGCGTGCTCGCGCCGTCGCCTTCCCTCGAACACACAGCTGATGTGTGCGAGGTCCGGGTCACCACGAATTCTCCTGCGTCGCTTTCAGCACGATCCTGCTTGGCCTCTCGTCCTCGTGAAGCCGTCTTCTCACCACGTCCTCTTCCGGCCTTCTTCCGCTCCGTCTCGTCCACAGCACCGCCACTCTTCTTGAGCGCTTTTATCACGATTTGGGCTTTCGTGAATTTAAAGATAGTTCCTGCTTTCATAAACGAAAGACACGTTGTTCACAAGAGCAGTTATTTCCCAAAGTTCACTTCTCATACAAATTACTAGATCATAAATGCCTCGATAAATGTTCTTGTATTTCACTTTCAAAAACTTGGAATTATTCAACGTATTGTTTCTCACAGTTCATTCAAATTATTAGATATTAAAAATCCTACTTTCTTGCCCATTTGAAATAGTGCACGATGATTCCACGGCCTTCCAACTGCCAATCGTTCTCACGTACTCTCTACAGATCGAAATCACAAGTCCTGTATAGTTCCTGCCTGGATTTCAGTTGGTCTGGTCATGCGCCGGACATGCCGCCACCCCGCTGTCTGAAGTGACGCTTAATCACCTTCTCCTACAACGTCACATTCCCTCCGCACCGCTAAATTTTTGCGCGCCAGTTCGAACTTCTGATAACGCGTGATGCCCTAAAAACTCACGTTAGGCCTTTTCGTTACAATAGGCATATAATACATTGTATTGTATGCATATATGTATTTATATTGTCACCGCGTCCATTGTGGCCTGACTTCATCAGCATTCAAACCGGGCCGCATGTCTGAAAATCGCACGCCTATGTAGCGTTCTATGCGCCCACAGAACTTGGACAAGCGGCGTTATCAGTCGTGGCTGTTGGGAGGCGGGGGGGGGGGGTAGCAAGGGGTGTGCAGGAGGCGGGCGGAGGAAATCAGCGCATGGTGCCAGAAGTATGTATTATGGTATGAATGGTAAAAGGTTTTGAACCATAGTATATTAAGCAAACATTATCTCCATTTGTATGTTTCTTCTATTTGTTTTCTTGCTTTGGGGATATATTACATTGATGTTGATACTATGTCATGAGGGCAAAATATGCTCATGCATACTTTAGTTCATTATTAAAATGTGTTTTGTTTTCCCAAATGTACTTGAGTTTCTTTTCATTGGAAGAGCGTGAGGGCAATTCAAACACGAACCTCGCTCTTAGTCTCCGATTTCTCATTTTTAGGAAATCAAGATCAATTTGCTTACTTTGTACAATGACCCAACGGACGGTACGGACAGATGCTGCCACCCGCACGCCAGGCAAAAAACGGGGGCGATTGGGACGTCACAATATATATATGTGTGCGTGTATAGTTAACATATAGTGTTAGTGATTCCGGATGCGTCACCTACCGAGGTCATTAGTCCTATAAGTGTAGTTTTATCTGGAGGTGGTGGTGATCGTCCCCGCTGGATGGCGAGATCCGGAGCCGACCTACCATCAACTAGCGGGGTTTTCCCAAACCAGGTATTTTCCACCAGAGGCACATCCACAGCCAAGACAAGCTCTAAGCCCCCGACGGGACTCCCGGTATGTGTAGTGCATGTCAGTGTAAGTGTGTAAGGAGTGAGGATAGGACAAGGAAGAGCAAGATCGTGCACGCTGCGTGTTCCGTTTGTTATGGTACTGCTCCCGAATTCGTCTGGTGTTGATCGGAGAAACCACGGTAAACTACCGACCAGAGCATCCGGCTGCTAGAATTCTCCTCCAGACAGCGACTGAATTGGATCTAGCTGACAAGCTAATGTCGAAAATCCTGCCGCCGTCGGGACTCGCACCTAGAACCTCCCGGCCAGAAGCACTGCAGTGACATCAGTTGATGCACTGAGCCACCTCTCGCGGTAGGGTTGTATAAAATTCCACTTACGAAACATTGAAAAAGTCGGAGGCGGCTGGTGCATTTTTAAGTGGAGGAAAAACAAAGAAGTCTACTTCAAATGGAACATGCTACCAAAAAGTACATAAGTTGGCTTGCGATGGGATAAGGGGAAAGATTAATGGTTCGAATTGCCCATTCACGCGGGCTTCTATCGGCCCAAGCGTGGGCCCAACGTGGCCATATGTGTTTGCACAGTGCGCAAGTTATTCTGCCCGCGTACGGACGCGACCTGGCCCATACTGGGATGTGACATCGCCCAGGTCCTGTAAAGCTTTGATATAGTTATCAGAGACGCCTGTAGATACTGCTAGAGAAGGACGAGATACTTCCTTGAAGATTGTAACACGCGCTTCCTCATATGGCTGCAGTAGAGTTGTGGATTATAGACAAATAAGTTACGAGAGAAGACAAGTCGGTTGGTAAAGACATTTTGCTCAGCCTGAAGCACCTTAGTGTATACAACTACTGAGCAGAAACGGCTCGTGCTTAGGTTGCATGATTGCACAATCCCTACAAAATTGAATAAGGTCTTATAATACCGATCTTATAATACAGGGTGAGTCACGTAACTTTAGCACTTCCTGTAACTTTTGAACGGTTGAAGATTTTGCAATGCAGTTTTCACGGAAGTGAATGAGGGAATGGGCTAATTGATATGTGTATTGATTTCTCTTTTATCACTTGTATTGTACGAGATATTTGAGGTAACTTTGTTTTTTCAAATGGGACTATACATATTTTTTCAGTCTATCATGACAAGCGTAAAAAGACAAATCCAAAGACAAAATTATTGTCATATGTTAGATAAGCATTTTTTTGAGTAATTGTGATTTTTTGCGACTAGTGTTTAACGGATATTTTCATTGTAACTGTCAGCCCCACAAGGTCACGCAGCACTCCCCCAGCAAACGCGGGGTCGGGAAAGGGAGGGGATTTTAGTACTTGAGGATACGAAAAATATTCACAAAACTGTTGCATTTTTTTCCTGAACTCTCCTTTCCATCCTGATCCACTTTCAGATATTTTGTGTTTCTTAGGGATTGAAAATACGGATTTGTCTTAAGTAGTATTTATTGAAATAAGATTATTTCTATCCCTAAGTTATTACTATATTATTATTAACATTGAAATTGTTTGCTCAAAATATGCAATATTTTTTGTACAGTTTTAATTATTTATTCTTGTTGTGCTTTGTTTCAAGATCCCATTAATACGTATCTTATGAAAACCCCATTAAATGGAGTTGAAGTTATAAACAATTTTATTACGATACAAACTTGTGACAAATCCTTATTTTCCATCCTTTAATTCCTTCAATCAAAGAAAGTCGAAAATCTGAAAATGCGGAAGGATGGAAAGCACAATTCAGGAAAAATCTGCAATGGTTGTGTGAATATTTGGAATATGTTTCGTATCTTCAAATCTCCCTTCTCTTGCCCGGGCGCGCGTTGCTGGCGGAGTGCTGCGTGACCTTGTGTGGTGGACTATTCAAAATGTCTGTTAAACCCCAGTCGCAAAAAATCAAAATTAATCAAAAAAATGCTTATCTAACATATGACAATATGTGTATCACTGGATTCGTCTTTTTACGCTCGTCATGGTGGACTGAAAAAATATGTATAGTTCCATTTGAAAAATCAAAGTTACCTAAAAAATCTCGTAAAATACAAGTGATAAAATAGAAATTAATGCACGTATCTATTAGCCCCTTTCCCTCATGCACTTCCGTGAAAACTGCATTGCAATAACTTTAACCTTTCAAAAAGTTACAGGAGGTGCTAAAGTTACGTGACTCATCCTGTATATTAGGTATATACATTTCCCTTTTAATGACATTCAATAAGGCACTGCAGTGACATCAGTTGACGTAGATGAGTACCTTAAATATAAAATAAGAGAAATAAATTAATAAATAATCTTCGTTCTCATCTTCATTATTAGAAGGCATAAGCTCCACTTTCCTCAAGTTTGAAGCAAGTGGGACGTCTGCAATTGTTATTTTTCAAAACTTGTGCTTGAAGTGACCATTATTGCCACAGTGGCCCCAGTGGTATCTCTTTTGTTATAATCTTATTCCTGGCTTGTCAGTGGAAACAATTACCTGTCTTGTCAGTGGAATGTTTTTGTGATTCTACTACAGTTCACTACGATTCCGTCAAATGACAGAATACAGGAGGGCCAATTTAACTTGACAAATCAAAGTCAATATCTAACGTACAAAATGATGTCAAAGGCAAAAAATGAATATCTCCAATTTTAGATCTGTCAGACCTAAAATCAAACTTTCCCACTCGACCCTTGAGGGTGAGGTGGTAGCCAACTTTGAAATCTTAAATGGGAACCCCAACTTTTTATTGCAGATTCAGATTTTACAATAAAAAATATGTAAGTTTGGTCTAAAACAGTCTTTGTTCGTGATTATTTGTATTCATGTACGTCCAGCGGCTTCAAATCGTCCGCGCTGATTTAACCACGTTAAATCCAGTTCTTTAATGTGAAAATGGGGGTTTCCATTTAAAGATTCAAAGTTGTCTCCCCCCACGCCTAGGGGGCGGGAGTGGGAGATTTGATTTTAGGTCCAGAAGATTTTCCAATTGCAGATATTAATTTTTTTGTCTGGAACGTGTCCGGATCGTCTCTCTCGATCAAACAATGTTTTAGACCAAACTTATGTAATTTTTATTGTAGACTCTGAATCTGCAATAAAAAGTGGGGGTTGCCATTTACGATTTCAAAGTTGGCTCCCGTCTCACCCTCAAGGGGCAAGCGGAGAAGTTTGATTTTAGGTCTGTCAGATGTGCGTCTTGCAGATATTTTTGTACGTTTGACGCAGATTGACTTTTTTGTACGTTGCATATTTTTCGAGTTATTTTGATTTGTCAAGTTGAATGGGCTATCCTGTATAATCAGTCCAAAAATAAATTATATATTAGCTTCATTAATACATTTTTAGTTAATTGAAGAAAGAATAGAAAGCTTTGTACTCCACAATAAATGAGTGCCGACCTGGCTAGCCGAAACAGTTAAGGCTATAAAACGTTCTCGGCTTGAAGGGTGGCGGCTTCGAATTTCACCTCGCGCATGGATGTTGGCTTGTGTGTTAGGACTCTAGCAACCATCATGTAACACAATTCAACCCTCTTCCTTGTCTTACAGATTAATGATCGTCAAATCAGGTTATGTAAATAGTTGAGATGGGCCGATGTGGTACCTCCGCATTCAAACGTAAGAGGAAAAACTAGTCGAGAAGGGCCCACGGGCTACCTGTGGCCGCCGAGCAGGATGGATCCCATCCCTGCACAAGCTGCATGAGAAATATGGAAGAGAAACGGGGCGGTACGTCCGGCGAAGGGAGGAAAAGTCGAGATGGCGAAATAGCTTTAGACAGGTTACGACTTAGTAAAAACAAATTCATCTTTGTAAATATTCCATTGATTTTATTGCATTAAGATATTTTTGATAGAATTAATTATAATTTCCAGGTCGTCATGCCACTGAACCTATAAATTCTGAAAACACTTGGTCTTTAGTTTGGATCTGGCCCTTGAAATTAATAGGTGCTTCGACGAAGAAGTAGTTTTCTGGGTAAGTCATTGGTTTCCAATATGTGTCTTAGGAACATTCTGGAAAGCATGATACTTTAGAGACATATAGTTAATTTAAGAGTGCAGATGGCTGCAGCAGTAATTGCTCTTTGCTTGGGACGAAGTTACAAATCTCTCGTAAGGCATGGATTATTAAAAAAAATTGTAATTATATGAATCTCCATTTGCTGTTAGTGAATTCCTAGACTTCCTCGGCCGCAGTCATTTAATACTTTGCTCTCGTGGATGACCCACGTCAGAGTCGGTGGAGCTGACGTTTCGGAAATTATGTTGTGGCTTTCTTCTGAGCTATACTGTACGGAGACGGGCCATCGCTCCCTGCCAATACGGTCCCACCATGTGGAGAGACCCTCGCCCCCCGCGGACGGCCAATGACGTGGCCTCTTATTGGGCCGCTTTTCTTTCGGCATTCCCACCCGTTCCCGTAGCACGCAGATGCATCTTCCGGATTTCTATCCTGTTCACCTTTTATCCTCCCCCTTCTGCCCTACCCTTGTCCCTCCACATCATTTGGTCTCCCGGGATCGCACTTATTCCTCTCCGTCAATTGCAGGCCACCTGCCCTCCTCCTATTGGTCGCCGCTGCGGCCAATCGACCCACGCTCCCCTCCTATATATTGCGACATGCTAACCTCTCGGTAGCAGTATAGCTCAGAAAAATAAGCAGCAATATAGCTCAGAACAAAGGCCATAACAATCATGATGGCCGAAGCGTCAGCTCGATCAACTGCGACGCGGCTCACCCGGACAGTCAAGTATCACATAGATCTGCTGATACTCTCTCTTCAATTGGTAAATCAATATTTTTTGTTATAATGATATCCAAAATGTCAGGTATTGTATTACTGTTGTCCGAATAATATGTGGGATGTAAGGGTGCTAATATACTGAGCTGGTGTGTTGTGGCGAATGAATGAAGTTTAATGCCTTGTTGGATGGTAACATTACATTTCCAAGACTGGGTTTTACTGTTTAAGTCACCCATAAAAATTATGTTGTGGTTATTGTTGACTATTTCATTATATTGTGAAAATGGAATTTTTTTATTGGGAGGTTTACATGCTGTAAATAGGGTAATATAATTATTTCCAATTTTAATATTTACCTCTATGATTTCTAGATCCGGTGAATTTGGACAACTAGTTATCATAGGTTTAATTTGTATTAATATAATAACTCCACGGTGCTGTGTCCGAATGTCTGTCATTCCTATAAATTTTTTACACATTTATTTAAAATGTTTCGTTTAAAAATAATAACACTGAAATTGATACAATATATTGTAAGTTCTATGTCAATACTAATTTACAAGCGAAATATGGTCTTACAGTAATACATTTCAATATTAGAAGTTTAAATAGACGCTATAATGCTTTACTTTTAAATATTAATTCACTAGAATTGAAACTTGACATCATAATTTGTACAGAAACTTTTAAAATACAATGTCCAAATTATTTGTCAATAAATAACTATGAAATGTTTTATGTTAATAGCTGCTTAAATATAAATGATGGAATTTGTCTATACATAAAACAATCTTGAGTTACACAAATCAAGAAATTAACATTGGTGAATGAAGGGCATTCATAAAAGCATTGTAACCAGTGTGATAAATATCCATATAACGTCTATTTAAAGATCTCATAGTGTTGTTGTTTCCTAATGTATAGATAATTTACATCAGTTACATAGGTAATTTACAGTAAAGCTGATTCAGAGAATCATTTCGTAATTGGGGACATAAATCTAGATATATCTAAAGAAAATACCTACACTAATGAATATTTGAATAATTTTCTCGAATATGGTTTTCGATCATTCATAAATATACCAACTAGAGTAGACGGTAAATCTGTCTCTTGTATTGACCATATTCTTGGTAAGATAACTTCTAATTTAAATGTCAGTTCATTTATTGTGACTTTAACCTGACAGATCACTACGCAATATTGATCCAATTAAATTGTTCAAATCTATGCAAAACGAATAATTCTGACTAAAATGTTAAATACAAGACCAATAACAATCGCTTGCTAGATGAAGTTAATAAATTTTATTGGAATCTGGTTTACCAAGAGCAATATATTAATGTCACTGTTTTCATACGGTGTTTACATGAGGCTATTAATAAATACAAACAAATCTATAAAAATGAAATCACACTTAAAAGTAGAAAAGAGTGGATAACTCAAGATCTTATCAAACCGCGTAGAACCAAATTTAAGTTGTACAAGAAGAAAGAAAATCCTCAAAAAGATCACTTGAGATTCAAATATTATGTATTTAAAAATTAACTTCCATTACTGTTAAGAAATGCCAAAGAAAAATATTATAGGTCTAAGCGAATTGTAACTCAATTTAATTCTAATCTTAATTTAATGTGGAATTTTATAAATTCCTCTCTAGACAAAACAAAGATACTAACCTACAAAAACTTACGAAAACTATGTTATTTGGGCATTTGCTTTTACAAGATGAATTATCTATCGTAAATCACTTGAACAGCTTTTTTGTAGAAATTGGATCCAAAATGGTGGATACGTTTGACAAAATATGATACATAACAACGTTCTGGAAAAATATTCCCCTCTCAGACTCTATGTTTTTATTAAAGACAAATGACACAGAATATTCAATATAATTGATCATATGAACTGGAAAACATCAGTTTAAATAGATCAAATCTCAGTTTGTATTATAAAAGGTACAGCTAATTCTATTTTAAAACCTTCTGCTTACATTGTCAACAAATGTATAGACAATGAAATTGTACCAACCATGTCAAAAAAGCTGAAGTTATACCTATATATAAAGCAGGTGACGATAAAAATCCAACAAAGTATAGACCTATCTCGTTTATTTCTAATTTACCAAAAATATTTGAAAAGGTCTTGAAAACAAGAATTAACAGTGTCATAAAAAAATATAACCTCACACATCCGTTACAATTTAGATTCCAGGAAGGAAAGAACAGAGGATGCAATTAAATTTTAACAGATGAAATAAATCAGGCTATAGACAAAATTGATCCATGCGTGACAATGTTTCTGGCCTTGGCATAAGCCTTCGACACAGCCGATCACGAGATGTAAAAAAAGCTGTACAAACTTGGTTTTAGAGGAAAAATCTATAATCTATTAAAAAGTTATCTCTCTGATACAAAGACAATGGTTAAAATAAATGATGTGGTTAGTGATGAAATAAATGTAACTTGTGGTGTTCCACAAGGAACAATATCATTTAGAGATCGCAGGTTAATGCACATTTTCCACCACATAACTTTCCCGTTAGTATTAAAAGCTTCATCTTCTGCTATGCAGGATGGTAGTTTAGCCGCCAGACAAGGGCAATAGAAGCCCTCGTACCAACTTGCGATATCTGCGATAAGCACAGCAACGTGCAGCATTCTCATCGACGTGTTACACGTCGGCGATCGCCAAAATTAAATTTCAAGATCACTAAACCCGGCGTCAGTGATACTTTTTACGCCTAAAGGTTAAAATGATATGTCGCTGACGCGCATTCTCGCCACTGAGATAACTGAAGCTGGCGCGCTCGACTCTAAGAACTTCCAACGCGTAGCGCATCTCGATTCGACAGAACTCAGTAATAATGTAGAAAAGAATCTGATTTCTTTGAAAATAGTTCTTTTCTTAAGAAAAATATGTAAAACTTTGAAGAGAATTGATAAAATTAAATAAAAATTGTGAAAATAGCAAAGTATGTACAATGTACAATGTTGTATAGAACTAAATATGTAAAAATATGAAACGAAAAAATTAGATATTGTGTTAGGACGGCGACGATTCGTCAAGATTACAGTTTTGAGAATAGTAAGTAGAAAAATAAAAAATATGTAATTGCATAAAAATTCGATCTTTAGTTATAAGGAATAAACGCTTATTTGTTGTCAGATAATTGTTCAGCATTTTTAATTAATTAGATTTATCATTTAAAAATGAAGAGAATTCAAGTTCAACAGAAAGAAAGAAGTTTATTTTTGTTTCAATAAGGTCCATTCACTAGCAGAATCAAACAAAAAGAAACTATCCTCGTTATCTTCTTCATCTGTATTTAAATTATTTTGAGTATTTCTTTTTTAAAAGAATCTATTTTATGTACTTAAATACGTCTCTAAAATACATGTCCAAGAAACTCAAAAATGCGGTTTTGCAAATACAAAATGTATTTAAAATACGTATTTCAAGTACAAGTATTTAAATACTGCCCAACCCTGTCGGTACACACTAGAGAAAGGAGTGATGGGGGCTCTGAAATAAATGAATAGCAATGTGCAAATTCTTCGTCTTTCGTTTAAGTTGGAGAAGCTCTCAAGTAAAGCCAAGAATCTTTCATATTTATTTTCTTCTCTCAAACCATGTCCCCTTTCGCACAGAACACTCAGGCATATGAATGGACCATTTCTTACTACACTTCCACTCGAAGCAATCACATAACTCCTTCCACTTGGCCAACCTTATACGAAGGTGAGTCAAAAGTTCCTGGAATTGTCGTCTATAGCGTTGCCAAACGAGCGTCAGTTAGGGATTTCCATTGTTGACGTTGGAAACATACCCTGTGAAACCGTTGAGCTTACGGATGTGCTGACTTGTCAGTGAGCTGTGCCGCGCATGTAACTTTGAGACGGTTTTTGGGTTCGTCGAATTTTAAAATGACGGCCATCCAGCAAAATGAGAACATCAGATTTTTTGTTCTGCTAAACAAATCACTATCTGAAACTCTTGCGATGTTGACGATAGCCTTCGGGAGAGATGCGATGAAAAAGTCACAAGTGTACGAGTGGCATAAGCGTTTCCGTGAAGGTCGAGCTAGTGCTGAAAATAACCTGCCCAGCGCCCACCGATCCAGTTCCGTCACAAACGAAAACATCGAGCATTTTCGTCGTATCATCCGTGCGAACTGAAGAATGACAAATTGACGAAATGTTCATTCCAGATGGCCAAACTGTAAACAAATAACTTCTTCGCTGCCTACGAGGTGCAATCAGGAGGAAACGTTCAGAAAAATGGGAAGGGAAAGATTGGGTCTTTCACCATGACAATGCCCCTGCCCATAGGTCATTACTGGTGACAAATTACCTCCCTAAGTATAATGTTACCACCCTTGAACACCCTCCCTACTCACCCGACCTCGCATCGGCCGATTTCTACCTGTTCTCCTAACTAAAATGAAATGAAAGGACGACGATTCGCTAATTCTGAAGAAGTGATGGAAAAATGCGACCAGGCGGCTTAAGGAGCTATCGAAAATGGCTTTCAAGACTGTTTACATTGATTATACGAATGTTGGAGAATGTGTTTAAATGCAGGAGGAGAGTAATCTGTAGGTAAATGAACTTAATTTACTGTACCTTTAATAAATAAAAACATTTTGATCAATTCCGGCCACTTTTTAACACTACCCTCGTACAACACGTACACATTGTACACGTAAAGTCTTTCGCAAATTCATGGTTTTGAATTTATTTATTTATTTGTCAAAAAACAGTAAAAACTGTATATGACGTGTGGGGAAAGAAATTTATCTGCGCACAATTTCTTGAGGGCCAGAATTTTATTTAAAAAAAACGAAAAAAAACGAAAAAATTCACTTAATCACGGCCAAACACCCTTTCGGCACCACGCGTAAAGAACCGCATTAATTCTCACTCTCGTGACAAAAACCTCGACGATCAAAAACACAAATCACAAAGAGGCAAAAGAGCGCAAGAAACATAACTGTTCAACAGAAACTTAGCTAACCACTTTGACAGCTATCCCGACCTATACAAAAAATGAAAATAAAATTGCAAAATTACCGCTATACAACTTCAACAGAAAGAACAGTGATGGTGTTCCGACAAGGTACTAGGAGGTGAAATACCGTAACGAAGAATGTAACCAATCACGAAGATTAAGATTATTTTGGTAGTAAATTTTTTCAAATCTATTCAGATCTCTCACGTCTTATTATAATAACGTATCAATTTATGTGCAATGCTCACTACCCCTGACTACAGAAAGATTGTTCTCAAAACCCCCTAACTACCCTTCCTCTCCCCCGCCATGGATTTTCCCCTCGCCTAAGCGGCGCGACGTGCCAATGTAAACGACTTTCATATTTTGTATCATGTTCTCTACTTCAGTCGAAATCTGTTCTTGAAATAATATCAATGAAATTTCTCAGTTTTCGAAACTTGCAAATGCAAATGTTGAATATTCGGGGAAAATTGTGTTGCCTACGAGACCGGTGGGCTAGGGAATGATGTGAATGTCTCGTAATGACTAGCGTGCTAAAGGTTAGAACCTCAATTAGAATCACAGCGGGGAAAAAAAATTTGTGGTTGGAGACATTTTCGCAGTACCAAGTAGTAGCGTAAATATTGCGTAACCATCGAAAGTAATGCGAGAAAGCATGTGCTGTTGTCTGCACCACTGGTGTTATTTTGTTCCAGGTTCATCTTCTATGCGATGCTCTGCAAGTCAATCAGGAACCTGCTCAAGACTGTACATGCTATCAACCATTAATTTTTGAAGCAACAAAAGAATCACCCTTTTTTGAAGAACTTTTCTGTCGTGTTGCTGTTCGTTTGTCAGCAACGAGTAAGGAAATGAAGGCGCGGACATCACAGGATCATGATAAGGTACTTTGCATGATACTATTGAGATGTTCAGAAGCCAAGCCGACTAACTCTATCAAACGAAAATTTTCAGTATCAACAGTGAAAGATTTTTATTTATAAAAAAGTCTTTAATTGTTTCAGCATATTTCGAATAAACTCATTCATCTTTTACAATTAAGGGTGTATTCAGCACAATAAATATGTTTATAAAACTCAATGTCTCTCTCTCCCATAAAAAAGCCACGTTATCTGGAGTTAGTCACCTTGTCAACTGAAAGGTACATTGACGAATTCTGAACTGTATTGACATAATACTCTGAATGGATTCTAAACAAGTTAGTTTATTAACCAAATACGCCCAGAACAAAACATTTTACTTTAGAAAGTTACCAGTATTATTGTAAGTAATTAAACAATACTTAAAATACAAATAAAAATTGCCTGAAATACAATAAAAATGTGTTCTGCGTGATGCAGCCGACCATCACCAGCAGGTTCTTCCAAATGTCATTCTTCTTTTCCAAATGGAATTTCTGGTAAAAATGAAGTTTTATATTTGGCAGCAAATAGTTCAGCTTCTCAATCCGGATGCATCTCATGGTCAGTTAACTGGTTCAACTTTGACATATTTTTCAAAGTTTTCTGTGGAATGGAAGTCTTCATGGTTAATTTCTGTGAGGAAATACTTGTTTTGTTTTCCTGCAGCGAAGAATACCATACCAATCCCTCAGAAAAAAGATGTGCTACCAGTTTTTTATCTTTTCTCAATAGAGGAAAAATCTAATTCGTTTGGAAGGACTGTGTCATGGCACAAGGAAATTTAAGTCAAAAGTTTCAGTGTTACCACTCTGATTTTACAGATACTTCATAAGATGCAGTTTTGACCGGAGCATGAGCCTAAGTACATAACTTTATGTTTCGCATTATTGCTATTTCTTGACTGAAATAAGAAAGTAAACTCAAGAAATACCATAACAAACACACTTAAGTTGGAAAACGCGAATCAGTTCAATTCAGTTCAGGGAAAGAAAAGAAAAGATTGAGTGGTTCTGAACACAAACATGGCAGTATTATTAACTGTTGCAAAATAATAGTTTTATGAACACTTAAACATTGAATCCACGTTTTGGGCAAAGTGAATACCAAGGGGCCAGAACAAAATCATGACTTTGAATACCATCGTAATTCTCATGAAATTTTTTTGTGGCTATAAACTCTGGAACCGCTTTCGCAGTACTTCGAAATGCCATCTTTTCGTTTTGATCAAAGGATTTTTCTCGACTTATTTACTTATTTTTATTCACGCCAGAGGATAGAAGCGTGAATATTCTTTTAATTTCTTTGTGCGGAGTGCCGTTCGAAAAGTGGCTCTCCGCACAACGAAAAGTGGCAATCTCGCACCAACTTTCTTTGCATTCAAGAATTATGTCAATGATGCTCTAAAGCAGACCTGCACAGCATTTTGCACTTTCACTGACGTCAGGAGCTGCGCGCGGGCAACTCGGGGGCAAATGCGAAAATCGATGAAGGATGGGGATAAGACTCACTGTAGGAGTGGGGACCACCAATCAGAATGCGCAATCCGAGAGATAGCGCGTAAATTTTAAGAGGAATCGGCAAGAACATGACGGTCATATACAGTTCAAGTAATATTACCTTTTGTATTATATTGCAAATGTTTGTTGTCGGTATATGACAGGGCGAAATATGAAACTACAACGAATTATACATATTGGATTTGAACCCCAAGTATTATAATTGCTTGTAGGGCTGGTAATGTAATTCGCTTTGCTAGGATGTAATCACAAATTTAGTGTTGTGCTAAACACAACATTATGACACTGAATTGTTTTTGTTTGATGATGACAGCTGTAAACTATTGTTCATTAATTATGTTTAATTGAATCAGACGGTCATATTAAAGTAAAAACATATTGTTCTTAAAAAAATCTTGATTATTTTCTGCTCTAATTTCTGACAAGAGTGTAGAGTGGTTTATGACATCTTATAAAAATATAAAGCCCTTTGCATTCTATTTATCAATCCCCATGACAATTTTATGATTGTCCGTTACAATCGTCACAGAGGTTAGCTCGTTGATCTCTTTTATTCAGTTTCATAATGGGGGTAAATGGCCACAAATGTGCTGTTAAACATTATCCTTCTTGGAATTGCCACATATTCTATTTTTATGTCAATCTTGATGTAAGAGATTGCTCTCATGATTTTCTTCATTTTGCTGTGATTTGGAGATTATAAGAAATATTATAACAAATTTCTTTAAAAGATATATAAGGAAAATACATACAGTGGTGTATACAAAGGTAGATATACAGCAGTGCACAGAACGTAAACGGTGAATTACGGCCATGGCCCTTGTAACTTGAAATACTACACATAATCCATTTAAAAATGTGGGCATATAATTTTGAAGCATGGATCATTGTATTAGACGCCCAGGCATTTAATCTACGTGCCGTGTCGTGCTACCTCAGACGTCTCCCCTCCCCGCAAAGCTCCCTACTCGGCGCTGCCGCGGGCAGACGACCGGCTCGCAAGTGCAGAATGCCCGCGGGAGCAGGCGTTGTGCAGGCTTGCTCTAAAGCACATCTCCGCGCAGCATGTGAGGGTCTTGTGTCCTTTCTTGCCGCATCTGTAACAGCCGTCCTTTCGCTATGTGCCTCAGCTTTTATCCTAAACGCATGTAGCATCGGACCACGACGGAAAGCCGCCTCAGTTGACAATTCACACGTACCACCGATTCTTGAGTTTTGGGGGAATGTGTTCGCCTTTTTATACCTAATTCAAAGTTGATCTTATGCTCTCAGTTGACTGGGCCGAGCGTTGCTATTTTTTTGGGGGGGTAGAATTTCATCCCGCTGTCTAGACAGACTCTCGAACCTCGTCACTCTTAGAATTGGCGTTGAGATCCCGGATCTCGAGTGTCACTCTCTGAGTCAGTTGCCGAACGCTCCAGGGTCAGATAACATAAGGTTTGTTTCACTACATTGCTGATTTCTTCTGAGTTCTTAATACAATCTCCCCATCTCCGGGCCTCGGCTTTCTGGCAGATCTGATCTCTGTATGGCTGGATTTTGGGGTTATTTTCTTTTTTATTTCCCCGAAAACGTTATCGTAAGTCTTTCCCTGGACCGCCATTGTTTCTTCTTGGTTTGCCGCGCAAAGCGTTAGATTTCCAAAGATCGCTAGGATACAAGGAATTACTAACAAAAGATTCCAAAGTTAATGGACTGAGGAAAAGAGAAAAGGATATTTATCGGACGAGGTTCAAAAATTCCGTAATGCTGGATATGATGTCGTAGCATTCATGTCTACTATTCTTCGTTCGCCCTTGGAAAAAAGCTGATGTAAACAAACCCCACGTATTCATCCGCCTTGCTCCGATTCTCAATCGCCGATTCCGCTCGCACTACTTTCGGCCACGCAAACTCAGTATAGTCAGTGATCGCTCGAAACGAGAACCCGACTTCTGCAGAGCAGTAGGGGAATATTAACATTTCTAATAGCCCCACGAATGCATCTTTACGCACATAAACAGAAACTACTTGACAGTAAAACTAATCAAATCACTCTTAACTACCAATTTGCGAAATTAAATTTTAAAAAATTCTTTACGAGAATGAAGTGAGCAAACGAATGTCAATATCCAAATTACATTACTATTTCGAATGTAAAAACTAATATTCACCATTTACTCTCATGCAAACATTTACTTACGATCACTCTGCTTCAGGAAGAGGTTCAATTCCTTCCATGTCTGATGCAGATGATTCTGTGCTGAAAAGGAACCTTTGCTGATGACTGTCTCGTCCACGACACTCTCACTGACACCATCTACCTCCCACATCCTCTGTTCCTCTTTGATAGAATGCATAACTGCACTACACCAACGTTCTTTCATCACTTTAGAAAAATATTGCACGAGAAGTTCTAAAAAGTGCTAAAAATGTATTAAAAACGTTCGATACCGCACACTTTTCACCTCTCCGTAATAGTTCGCCGCTGTGGTGTTCCACCACGGAAGGACCCGCACCGATCTCTTGACATCTCCAAGCGAACGTTTCGAATTGCTTGACAAACACCTAACTCATCTGCTTAGCGTCGCATGACTATATCGCCTTCCACCGTACGTGACCAAACCTGCGTCTGTCATCAGTTTTTAAGAAATCAGCAGCTCCAGTTACTAATGAACGTGTGTGGGGTTAAGTTCGCCTCGTGACAAACTGATTCATTTTTTTCCGCTAGAGCTAATACCAAGCAGGCGCTGGACTCATAACTGTCACAGACATTGATATCTCCTCTTTCGGAAGGGCCGGCATGGAAACAACGGTCTCCTTATTTTGTAATCTGAGTTATAGATTGTAAGTTACCTCTGGAATTTTAACATTGTGAGAAAAATGAGCCATTACATCGAAAACTGTTTTCTTCTGCACACGAACACGCCGGGGCCGTATCGCGTCAACTAACCAATGGCAAGCATCCCAAAGCACGTGCTATTGATTACATCCACTTTTTTCTTAGGGTGAACGGAGAATAGATGAGGTTCACTTTACCCATGCAAGCTTCTGACAGTTCTCCACATTCCTGGCTACGCGATGTGTTTGAAATATATTGGTTTGAGAATCATTTCTTTTCTCCGATGGTCGGTCGGTCTCTTTTGAAGACTGCGTTTCCATAGTTTTGGTCTTGTCCTTTTTCTTCTTCGACCCCTCCACCAGGGGCGATTCTGCTGAGTCTTTTCTCTCTTCTGTGTTCTTTGTGTAGCTCCTTTGAAGGAGTTTTCTCCATGCTGGGGCTTAGGGCTCCAAATTCAGGGTTCACTGCAGCATTGCTTTGAGTCCTCGTTTTCTGTGATCATATTATTTCCTTTTCTGGGAATTTTCCATATTCTTCCAGGACTTTCGACCCTTGCGTTTGGTGTCTATGGCTTCTTGGACTTTAGTTAATTCACTTTTAATGTCCTCACTTTTTCACTCAAATTCTTCTGCATTTGGCGGTCTGTAGAATTCGGGTACACCTTCAGAATGGCTTCTTCCTTCTATTCCTCTCTACCCTTTTACTGTCATAGGGTCAGAGCGAATTGATGCGATCGGAGATCACGAGGATTCTCGGTCTGTTTCGAGGCTCAAAACCTCCGCAATGTGCTATCGTTGCATTCATGAGTACCAGGTGATCTATACTAGAAGTAGTATTGTATATGGATTCCGTTGCCCGCGTTCGCTAGGTGGAGGATGGCGTGGTGGCAATGGCCAAAAATGGTGTGGAGTGGAAAAGTGGAAAAATGCGATGGAGATGAAGTCTGTAGAAGGATGTAGACTTTGTGTATATAAAATTAAGACATCCTTCCACAGAGTTTCAAAACTTTATTGCAGAATTAGGTAATAATAATTTATGTTGATAATGATCATCTTAAAAGTAAGCTGTACATTATTGTCATATTTTAATATTTATATTGCATCGAGTTGTTTTTATTCAATCTTTCTACATGTATTTCAATATTATTCCCAGGCTGATGAACTATACAATATTTTTTCTTTCAAAGGTGATGAAAGTTCTACACCATCAAGTTACGTCTGTTCTGAATAAACAGCTACAATCCTGGAAGAAATTTGAAGAAGAATTACAAAATATAACATATGAAAAAGTTGTAGAATCCTGGCAGTCTACAAATGATCAGAATTTAATGAAATTGCAGGATCTCCCTGCCGTAATTGAATTTAGAGAAAGTTTGAAAGCAGAAATAGAAGAAGTAATTGCCAAGCATCGACTGCATTTGCTTTGTCAAGGTACAAAATTTCTCAAAGCAAATTCACGACAGCAGGTACGTACTATGGCGAAAATGGTCTACCTCATAAATTTTATTTTTATAAATATACGTTTAGCATTAGAAGCTAACTAGCAGTCGAGTTCCTGTTTTACCAAAACCACATGAGATTAAGGTAGCATTGTTTAGTATACATGTTTCGTTACGTGAATATTGGTCTTCCAGATTTGTATTAATTTTAAGGCAAGGATCCCATGAGTTTCACAGTATCATTATGAATGTGCGACTCCTCTACCTGCAACCTGCAAGCATGGTCCCAGGTAACACTCAGCCTCTTGCATGCGGACTCCTACTTCACAATAGTCATCTATGACGAAACTCCACGTGATGGACAGGATCGATGTCATAATCGGGCGCGTAATGGCGGGCATGAGCGGGCATTGCTGGCAAAATTATTATTAAAGAGTTTCAGATTTTTCACGGTTTTTTGAGTTTGACGTTTTTTTGCCCGTAAGAACCAATGTTAATTGTTTCACTCTGAACAGCCCTGATTTTTGGAATATTGACGCGGGGATAATTTTTTTCTAAGAGCCTAAAATTATTCTTAACTTTTGGAAGGGTTTCAGATTTTTTCTAAGGTTTTTTGATTTCGATGTTTATTCGCCCATAAGAATCAATGTTAATTGTTTCTCTTTGCACAGCCCTGATTTTTGGAATATGAACGCGGGGATATTTTTTTCTAAGAGCCTAAAATTATTTTTAAATTTTGGGAAGTGTTTCAGATTATTGAATTGATTCTGTGATTGATTCTGGGTGCACGCTGCTAGCTTTAGTCTAAAGTTAGCAGCGCCCACGATTTTGGGAAATCCAGAGGAGCCTAAAATTCGGGAGTAGAGCATTTAATTAGCCTAAAATTAGCCTAACATTTTGGATATGGTTTGGTTGAGATTGGTTTTTGGGCGCTGCTAGCTTTAAAAGGCTCCCAGCTGGAGCAACCTTTCGAGTTCTCGACATGCGTGGTGTGTAGTGCATATAATAATTATGTGAGGAAGGGGAGAGGATAGGGCAAGAAAGAGGAAGGAAAGTTTGCACGTGGTCTGTAACCTGATCGTTAGGGTACTGCTCAGGCATCCGGCGGTTATTGATCAGAGAAACCATGAAAACTACCAATCAAAATAGTCATCCGTTAGCATTCTTCTCCAGTCAGCGGCTGAATCCGACTCAGCTGTAGATAGAGTCAAAAATCCGCCGCCGTCGGGAGTGGAACCCTAGAGATTGAGGCGCTACAAAAAGCGTCATGCTGATTCTGATCTAACTCAGCCGGTGGGTTAAGCAGTTATTTCAAGCATACAAATCTATTTTCTTCAAGTTAAATTTAATTAAATTTATTATTAAAATAAACTTCATAATGAAAACAAGTGGATAATATTTGTTTAAAATATATCAAATAAATGAATTGTTACAGAAATTAAAAAAGAGGTTTTGGTACATATACCTCTCTCCTAATTATACTGTTTTTCACTATGGAGATTGTGGTGAAAGTCAATCAGAAGATATTGAATGTTCTTCAAAGATGTCTGTTTCCAGTATAAAAGAACTCCTCGTTGGCAGGAAATGTCCCCATGTGAGAGAAAATAAGTAAGTATGTTTTATTAAAATGTAACCCTTAGTGGAATAAAATTGTAGTTTTTTGGTCAAATAAAGAGATTTAACAGATCAAAAATTAAACTCTTAATTGATCAAAAGATAGAAAAATTAACAGACCTATAAAAATACGCTGGACATGCGCAAAGTGCAGCGATTTATTAAGTGATTTCCAGAGGGCGGATTTCGAAGGCCTAAAACCTCGCCAAAAATGATCAATAAAAAAATCTCTTAAAATGTTTTTAAAATGCTCTAAAAGCAAAGAAAAATTACGTAAAAACTGTGATCAATACCAGTTCTGATGAGCAACTCAAGCTGTTGTATATATTATTGTTGTAATCAAGGCTTCTCAAGTTCAAGTGAACTCCGTTTTCAAATTTTATATTATTTATTTATACATATATATGTATATATATGTGTATATATATATATATGTATATATGTGTGTATATATACAGGGTGAGTCACGAAACTTTAGCACCTCCTGTAACTTTTGAACGGTTGAAGATATTGCAATGCAGTTTTTATGGAAGTGTATGAGGGAAAGGGGCTAATTGATACGTATATTAATTTCTATTTTATCACTTGTATTTTACGAGATATTTGAGGTAACTTTGTTTTTTCAAATGGAACTATACATATTTTTTCAGCCGACCATGATGAGCGTAAAAAGACAAATCCAATGATATACATATTGTCATGATATACATATTGTCATATGTTAGATTAGCATTTTTTTGAGTAATTGTGATTTTTTGCGACTAGTGTTTAACGGATATTTTCATTGTAACTGTCAGCCCCACAAGGTCACGCAGCGCTCCCCCAGCACACGCGAGGTCGGGGAAGGGAAGGGATTTTAGTACTTGAGGATACGAAAAATATTCACAAAACTGTTGCATTTTTTCCTGAACTCTGCTTTCCATCCTGACCCATTTTCAGATATTTTGTGTTTCTTAGGGATTGAAAATACGGATTGGTCATACGTAAGTAGTATGTATTGAAATAAGATTGTTTCTATCCCTAAGTTATTATTAAAATCTTATTAACATTGAAATTGTTTGCTCAAATTTTGCAATATTTTTGTAGTCTTAATTATTTATTCTTACTGTGCTTTGTTTCAAGATCCCATTAATACATATCTTATGAAACCCCATTGAATGGAGTCGAAGTAATAAACAATTTTATTACAATACATACTTATGACAAATCCTTATTTTCCATCCTTCAATTTCTTCAATCAAAGAAAGACAAAAATCTGAAAATGCGGAAGGATGGAAAGCACAGTTCAGGAAAGAACTGCAATGGTTTTGTGAATATTTGGAATACTATGTTTCGTATCTTCAAATAAGATCCCTCCCCTTCCCTTCCCTGGGCGCGCGTGTGCTGGTGGAGCGCTGCGTGACCTTGTGTGGTGGACTATTCAAAGTGTCCGTTAAACCCCAGTCGCAAAAATCAAAATTACTAAAAAAAATGCTTATCTAACATATAACAATATGTATATCATTGGATTTGTCCTTTTACGCTTATCATGGTGGACTGAAAAAATATGTAAAGTTCTATTTGAAAAAACAAAGTTACCTCACAAATCTCGTAAAATACAAGTGATAAAATAGAAATTAATATACGTATCAATTAGCCCCTTTCCCTCATGCACTTCCGTGAAAACTGCATTGCAATATCTTCAACCGTTCAAAAGTTACAGGAGGTGCTAAAGTTACGTGACTCACCTTGTATATTTAATTTGAAGCAAGTTCCATTAAAATGATATTAAAACTGATGAAATCAGCGAAAAATGCATTTAAAATGTCGGAGAAGGTAAAAGAGACTTATTAGTCAAAATTGACGAAAAATGAAAAAGAGACTTCTAAAGTTTTGCATTGTTCTAAAGTAAGAAGAAAAACTTTCATTAAAATCCACTTCCTTCTTATTACTATAACCTAAAAATTCGGATTTGTTTCGTAAATGTAGATTGAAGGACACTCTGGTAGTTAGGTGACTTAATATTTGAGGGATACTATTTATCAGTACTATAGAAGCCAAGCATCTGCAATCTTGGGTTATATGCTGCAGAAGAGTAGCTTTTTGTGTACAGCTTATGCTCAAGCCGCAACTATCCAATTAGAATCTGTATTTTAAATCAGGCTTCTTTATTCTGCAAGAAAATCGGGACTGTTAGCGATATCATGTAGCAAGTTAAGTAAGAGAGTGTTCGGGTTAATCTTCGAAAAACAATTTCAATCACAAGAACACATTTATTACTCCGGGAAAATGCTATTGAAGCAATAATGTGGTCTCCACAGTGTCGAAAATTGCTTGACTTCTCTGTGACATGCTTGCGGTAATTTTTTCGACAAGGAGCAAGTACGACGATTTTTTTAGTATGTATTCTCAATTTGATTTGCAGCGGACCTCGGCGAAGGCCAATCAAAATTTAACGCTATGAGACTGTTCTGTCCATTCCCAGTTTTTCTTGATGAGCAGACATTAAGAAGTCAGTGACAATATATTGTTTCAACTCTTGAGGACTTTCAAAGGATTTAGTTTGTGGGTAATCAGGTACAACACTCAAAAACATAGGTTTCAGGGACATCTCCAATTATGCACTTTCACCGAGTATTTAACTGCCTGTGCACCAACGTGTTGTTAGAGACTAACCAGACTCATGGGACTATACTTCTATGTATTTTATTTTTACACACACACACACTTTGACCACTAATATGTTTCCTCGGAACCTGTTTCGGCTTAAAATGGTTTGATTTTCGGCTTAAGATGGCACTTTGACTATGGAACCACGTTACGACTAGTCACGGACAGTTTTTGTCTTTTATAACTACGTCCATTTAATGACGATGGATTTCGACTTTTCCATGTTAGCAGTACCAGCCGCTCCGTGAGATATTTTCGCTCCTTTGAGTGAATGCAGAGGAACACAACCTCGCACCGCGGCGCTCCGCAGCACTCGACGCCTCACGTGGTACTATTCAAGTCTAACTGAGGCTCCAAACAGTGCAGCGGAAACAAAGGTTTCCAAAATTGATTCACCAAGGAAGTAGGGCGATACCTTTCATCGGCAGCTACGTATGCAGAACAGCCTCTTTCTTCACTGGCTATATCTTCTATGTACAACTTTGAATTCCGAGATATTTGCGTGGGGTTCTTATGCTCTTACATTACAACTAACTCATCATCATCATCTTTTACCAGCATCATCCCATTGTCACAATCCCTCACTGAGTATCAAAACGTCAATGCACCCCCAGAACTTTTTCGGAGCATTAATTGTCTCAGTAGCGTTTGCGATTAAAACAACTGAGCTAAAATCAGGAATCGAATCCCTGTTGGGGGACTAATCTTTGACAATTTGAAAGAGTTAATTCTGACCTGAAATGTCATTCTGAACCACTTTCATCATGTGATATAATTTTTTTAACTCCAATTTTATTGGTTGCAGGAATACCCGGAAAACCGAACCCGAATTTGCCTTTTCTTTAATGCTGGATCAGGAAGAGCCAGCATCCTTAGATTTTATTGCGCCGAACCAACAGATTTACGATTACTGGACAGATGGACTAAGCCATCTTTTGGGTATGTTGACCACTTTATACAACATGTAGCAGTGGTAATATTAGAGGTAGTGGTGGTGATAGTAGGAAGGACTTGTACCTTCCATAAAAGGTACCTTTAAAAGTTTCTAACTTTTACTCAATGTCAGTGCAGTCTTGTGATGGTTATTCAAGTTAGTTTGTCAAGCAAATTCTAGAGAGCACTTGCGTTCTGATCTATGTTCATTAGGAAGCCATTTGATTCTTACAGTCAAATTTTGCATTTTAGCACTGCAAAGTAGCAATGTGTGGGTGTGATTATGTTTGACGAAAACTGAATGTATTTGACAGCGCATGTTGACCGTACTATTTTAAGTATTTGTAATTATTTTAATTTTAACGAAACTAATATCGTAGCAGCAGAGCTACTGTATTGTTTGGAAGTTCAAGACATTACTAAAACGTTTCAACAGTTATTCTGAAGATATTTTAAGAGTAATGATGCTGTAAGATTGCAATAATGAAGATGATGAAATAGTGACATATTTTGAAGAATGTCAATAAGATTGTGATGAATCATCAATGAAATAATTTTGAAGATGGCCACTTTCCGTTTGTTCAGTATTTACAGTAGAAAAACAATGCCGGTTATACAAAGGAGAAATTACTGATTTTGATAATGTAAGTTCTGAATTTCAAGTGAAGTATTTAAAATAGATTTCCGCAACAAATCTTTATGCCAGTGTTAAAACATTTAGTCATAGTCATAGTCACATAGTCATAAATTTAAAACTTGGTAGTTGCGAAACTATGAAAACTAGTTAAATATAGTTCCTCACAACGACAGAAAGCGAAATATAATGCGAAGTAAATGTTTTAGATATGCTTCTAAAAAAGTAAAATTTTGATTTATTTTCTAAAAATTTAGTTAAACTGAAGGTTGATAATTACAATGGCAAGATAGGAACGTTATGTTAATAAACAATTATCTTCATCATGTATTATGATATCAAGTGAACGATTTTCTTTAGGTTTCTTTAAATCTACTCAAAAAAGTATGTTCCCTGGATATGAGGACTATCATAAACCTCTGAACAATTTTCCAAATTTCGATATTTCTTTCAAAAGGGGAAAATGTGTCAAAAGTTTCAAAAGGGGGAGATGTCATTGATATTACGGAAATGGTTTAAGGCTAAGTAGCTTCTTTATGTAATCAATTTTGAAAACATGAAACAATAATATAAAAGTTGTTTGTATTTAAAATGAATTGAAATGTTTAAACGCGTCCCCTATTCTAAATCTTCAAAAACTCTAAAACTTTATTAACATGCTTATCAAGGACAGTCTCATTAAGAAATTCCTTCAAGCATTTTTGCATCTACACGCCAGTTTGTGTTACGTAGCCTGCCGAAATGATGTTTAATATTTTTATTCTACTGATTAGCTATTGCCTTTATATGTGTGATTACTGTCTGCTGATTGGTTACAGAATTGTCAGAGTTGGGCAGTATCGAAAATACTTGTATTTAAAATACGTATTTTCGATACTTTTGTAATTTGTATTTTGAATCGAAAATACATATTTAAACGTGTATTTTGTATTTGTATCGAAAATACTTTCTGATAATATTTTGTATTTTCAAAATACAAAAATACTTTTTCTTTGTCCGTCACAAACATTGATTGGGCCAGTATATGGAGTGTGTCCCGCCACGTGGACGAGTGCGACCGGACCTCCGGTTCCTCCGATTACGTTTTTTCCCTCCGTCGGTTCAACCGGAGATAACCGGAGGAGCGCTGTAATCACGGTGTAAGATATATTTCTTACATCGTGGCTGTAATCACGAGCTCCGATTCAATTTCTCAGAGAGCAGGCTCCGCGTGCCAGAACGAGTGCTGCCCATGAGTGTACCTCGTGGCCCTGTAGTTGTGCGCAGTGATTAAAAACGTGTGCTTGCGGTGTTTTTAAGAGCTGATATCACGTTATGGTGTATTTAGGTAAAACTCTTATTTTTTTTCCTGGGTACCTTGTTCCAAATTAAGCTTTATATGTACATTTTAGGTTTATTTGAACTAAAACCCTTCAATTTTATAGCGCTTAAAAGAGCCTATTTCAACCTATAATGCCTATTAAAAACGTAAAATGAGACTAATTTGTCTAATTTATTTTGTCTCTGCCTTTTTTACCTTTTTTTCTTCTGTGTCACCACAACAGAAAAGGATGATATTAATTTTAAGTTACTTTTAACTACCTAAATTCGTCCTCTTGTACCTTTTTATCCCCTTGTCTCGTTTCGTCGCCTGTAAGAGAGCGAGAAATGAATATACCGGACAAGGATCTTGTCTTGCGATGAGTCTCCACGCCACTACTTCCTGACTTCGTGAAGATGCTGCCTCCGTTTCTAAGATAAAGCGATTGAATTTCCCCGAATGCAAAGTGATCTTGTCCGATGAGAAACATTAATTTTCTCTTGAAAACTTGGATAATGTATTAGCAATTTATTGTGAGGCAAAATACGGTAGGAATAATTCTAACTATAAACAAACTTGTTCATAAATAGTATTGTCGCAAAATGTTCAATACTGATTCTACAATACTTAATATCGATTTATGTTCTTATCTTTGAGAAATATAATAAATGATCAAAAAGTGAGTTTTCTTGTACGTTTCGAGTTGCACTTAAAATGCATATTTTAAAACCTAACTAGTGGTGCTACAGAATGGCACATACTTTCCCGTATTAGTTTTCTATTTCCTTCGGTCTCGACTAGCTTTTCGAATTGCCACATACTCGTGGCAGCTGCCATCTATCGACGCCCAAAGTACATTTCGCTTTTCTAATGATTGAACGGAAATATTAATTTTAGAATTTTAAAGAACACTGAAACTTCATCGTAATTGGCAATTCTTTGAAAAATTTGGAACCGTTTTTGAGAAAATGGCGTTTAAGCGCTACTAAAAATGCGAAACTTGAAGCTCTTTTTCACAGATAATTTTTGAGTTTTCGAAATACTTCATTTCAAGTCATTTGAAGCACTTCAATTTCCTAGTACAATAGTATTTACAAATTGCTGGAGATGCGCATATTAAAGGTGTGACAAATATTTTAAAAAATTAATTTATGTAATTTTTGCAAAAACAAAAAAAATACCCCAAAATTGAAAAAGTCATATTAAAGAGTGCAATTAGCACTATCCGTTGGAAAAGTTTGAAGAAAAAAATTGGAGTCATTTTCGAGAAAATGGCGTTTGAGCGTTTCTGAAAATGCAACATTTTGAGGTAGTTTTCACAGAAAACGGTTGGGCTCTGGAGAAACTTTACTTAACATTGTTTAAAAGCATATGAACTTGTATATATAATACTGTGAAAAAAATCGCCACTAATGTAAATATTAACAACGTGAGAGACAAGTCAAAAAGTTACATATTTGTGATTTTTGAAAAACAGAATATAGCAATATGGCGTTTATGACAACTCGTAGAGTAAATTTATCAATACCCATAGCAAAAGTTTAAAGAAAAAATTTGGGGCCGTTTTCGAGAAAATATTGTTTTGTAATTTTTTAAAATTGCAAATATTTCGCGAAAACTAATACAATTTTCAAAAAAATTTACATGATCTTAATGAAACTTTATTACAACTAATAAACAAATTTTATTTTGTGGAAAAATCTCTATCTTCAATTTTGTAGTTGTAGAAAGACGCCGAACAAATTCAAACTCTTACAATTTTCGAAAATTCAGAGTTAACGGTTAAAATAGGACCTATTCCACCTTTATAAGTGTATTTCACTCTATCCCTACAATAAATTTAAAGAAAAAATTGGAGCCGTTTTTTGAGAAAAGTTTGAAAATGTCCTGCGGGCTTCATGTGAAGTACACCCAAATTTTGGAGAAACTTTTTCAAAATCGCACGTCAGGGAATATCCATTTTCGAAGAAATCGCACGTTGAATTTAGGCGCTTGTGTTGTTCACAGACTGACGGACCAACAGACGGACGGACGGACGTTTTGAAAATACCCACTTTTTTGGTATCAGGGAACCCCAAAACGTGTATTTCCGTTGAAATCTCGAATCGGTTTTATGCAGCATTACGTAACTTTCCCTACACTACGCATATTACTCCGTATATACGTATGTATACGGGAAAGTAAAAATCCGCGGTATTCATCAGATATCCGTATCATTTGTGATGTATGTTCATATTTTAAGTCTGAAAGGCATCTTGGATAATTGTCTATAACCTGCAATATTTGTCCCAAACTATCACCTCCCAAGAACTCATGGTGAGATCTTTAAACTCCAAGTATTCTTGCGGCTCTTAGCATTGACAAGATGCCTTTCAGACTTAAAATATGAACATACATCACAAATGATAGAGGCCGTCCATAAATTACGTAACGAAAATTTCGAATATTATCAATACCCGTCCCCCACTTATAACACACTTCCCTATCTCTATGTAAAGCAGCGTAACGCTGCCTCAGACCCCCTCCTTCCCCCTTTAGCGTTACGTAATTTATGGATGACTCCGTACGGATACCTGAAATGGGTTGAAAATTTCATTTGAAAAATTTTTGTATAATGAATGTTATACATTTTTAATAATAAAATTTTTAATGAGATGTGATCTTTTATTGAACGTGAATAATTGTTTAAAAGAGAAAAAAATAAGTTAGAAGTTATTATGTGTAAAACACCGTTGATTGTATTTTGTATTTTCAAAAGTATTTTAAAATACTATTTTGAATTTTGTATCTAAAATACTTCTATGAAAGTATTTTGTATTTGGTATCTAAAATACTTTTGGCGAAGTATTTTGTATTTTGTATCCGAAATACATTTTTCAAGTATTTTGCCCAACCCTGAGAATTGTACAACATTAATGGAGGATAATCCAACTGGAGTCCTGCCAGTGGCGGATCCAGGATGGGGGCCATGCCCCCCAAGGGCCTAGAATTTTCGTTTGTTACCTTCTTTTATTTGGAAAATTGTATTTAAATATTTATGGTAGAATTATGTAATTATTTAAAAAAGATATCATATAGTATGAAATGTACACTTCAAAAATAATATACAATATTATAAAAAATGTTGATTATTTAACGAAAATATACATGATCCCCTCCAAAATGATCGGGTGGATACGCCCCTGAGTCCTGCAAAAGCGGGGTTAAAAGGGTATGTGGTGGAATTATGTAGTGGGTGGGTGGGTAATGCGGATTCCCAAGACAATTTACGGAACAACAAGAGTTGTTATGTAAGGTTTTTAGTATTTCCGGAGTTGAGTGAAGATTAATTTTTGTAGGCTTTTGGGTAGGTTCTGGTAACTGAGAGATACTTCGTAGAGAGGAAGGCGTGTTTACGAATTTTAAGAATGGGAATGATTATGCCGTGTTTCCAGGATGCGGGAGTACGGAGTTATTGACTGAGGCGAAGTGGGCAAAGATTCTGTTTCTTAAGCTGTTTACGATCAGGTTGGAGAGGAGATCGCGACGGGAGGTTTTTTTCAGAGGAAGTTTGGAAATAATAAATTGTATTTCAGTTGAAATGTGATAGGGTGAGGAACTTAAGGAAATTGAATTGATAGGGTTCCGGAATTTCAGTACCACTTTGGGGAGGAGGGGTGAGGTGTGAAGGCAGAGGCGAAGTGTTTTGATAATATATTTACTTTATCGTAGACGGATTTTGATTTGATATTGTTGGATACGAATTGGAAGATACGAATTGGAAGAGGTGTGTTGAGGAGACGCTTAGTCTCTTGCGTTTAGTACTTCATCTGTATTGATAAGATTGGAGAGGAATCTCTCTAAGAATCTATATGGTTGTCGTCTATTTGTTGTGTTACTTTTCTTATTAGTTCGTTGAGTTTTGTCTTCAAATAGGGAAGTCGTAGGTTCGCTGTAGGCGTTTGTAACAGTATTTTAGTTTGTTAAGATAATGTTGTGGGAGAGTTGTTCACCGAGGATAATGGATATAAAGCTTGTTGTTTGTTTTTATTTTGGACGAGAATCGCCATCAAATAAGTCCCTTAAGCGACAGTCTTTTTCTCTACTCTCTCGTTAATCAAAATATTTATATTATAATATTACCCTATATTTGTCCACGTGATAAATGTTATTCTTTTATGCGTGCTTTGTGAACATTTGTTATTAAACTTCTTCTTTTTCAGGCACAAAAATGAAGAGTAAATCAATGGAAACTGATTTGAAGATGTTGTTGGATATGGAAGTGCGCCTGCATCTCTTAGAGTTGGAAGGACTGGATATTCCGCATGATACTCCTATAATTCCTGAAGGGCCATCCTGCCCTGACGTACTTTTGGAATGAAAAATATAATAGTTTACACTTTTGTTTTTCGACTTAATTGTCTTCAGTAAAATGTCAATAAAGATATTAGAAATTCCATTATTCAAGACGTTAATTTACAGTATTGTAGTATATTATGTAAAATGTCATTAAACATAATAAAAATCACAAGTATTAATATATTCTTATAAAAACAGTTGATTGCTTTATCAAACCACTCCAAGACTACTGTTTAGTGTTTTCAAGGAAAATACTTGCTTAAATGTAGCATAGTTTTAGGGGAGAAATTGAAAGCTGCTTCTGTATTAGTGCCCAAGAGCCCATATATGAGGTACCTTTGAAGAAACTTGGGGCACTGTTTAATAATGAGAATATTTCAATGCATGGTTGCAAATTACATCCTTTACATAGTACGAGATTTTACATTTACGAGATGCGTGCAGTAAAGAGAGAACGTCACTAAAACTATTCCATTTTCTAAACCAGAATTAACTGATTCGATCGTGCAATGATTTTCTTGGTTTGCAATTCAATTTGTCTGCACCAAAAGTTAAAAGCCCCATTAGTCCAGTCATAAGGTATCTGACCAAGAAAAAAATTCGAAAGTTTTTTCTCAACGGTTCTATATGTTTTTGAGGGTTCTAAATTTGAATTTGATGTTTGCCACCTCAAAAAAGTCCGGTTCACAGCGAAAATAGTAAAAAAACTTAAAATTTCGCTCTAATCTCAGTTCCTAAAAACGGTGATTTCTTTTAGATATTTTCTCTCTAAAGCCGAACTTTCTGAGGTGGCAAACATCGTAGTTGAATTCAACATCCTAAAAAACATATAGAACCGTTGAGAAAAAAACTTTCGAAATTTTTTTCTGGATCGGATCCTTTTGAGCACCAATTGACTGCGCTTGCAATAGTTCGTTGTCAATATGGGATCTATATACAAGAGTACGAATCTAGTTACTATTACATACTCGTAGCAACGCGATCTACAGCAAGCTTGTCCGCACAAAAGGAAATAATATTGTGAAATTGCGGAAATTCTCGAAAATCTAACAGTTTTTTTAGTAAACTCTCGAGAAATGCAGGGTGTCCGGGGAGGAAACGTCGTAACTTCGAAAATAAGCTCTTAAGACAATTAAAAGCATATTTTGTCTAATAAACTACGAGGATAATCCAAATGGTTGAGCCGCAATAAGCACTGAAAAGTTGGTTTGAAAAATTGATTTATAGTCAAAATGTGCATTATAGAAGCATAGAAACAGTTCAGAAACAAATAAATAGTTTATTATTTACAAAAGAAATGAATATATTTGTTCAGAAAGAAAAATTAAGCGAGAAATAAAAAGCACCCAATTTACACAATTCGACTGCTTTTTTATTTCTCGCTTAATTTTTAGGTCTGAGCAAATATACTAATTTCTTTTGTAAATAATAAACAATTTACAAGTTTCTGGAGTGTTTCTATGCTTCCATAATGCAAATGTTTGCCCAGAGATCAATTATTCAAACCAACTTTTGAGTGCTTATTGCGGCTCAACAATTCGAAATATCCACGTAGTTTATTAGAAAAAATATGCTTATAATTGTCTTAAGAGCTTATTCTTGAAGTTTCGACGTTTCCTCCCCGGACATAACAATGTGAATTATGTAAATTAAACAGTACTTTTATGTTATTTGCGTCCGCACATTACTTATTAACATCACATTCTTTCTTGCACTATTTTTAAATTTGTACTTCTGGAAAATTAAGAGAGTTCGAAGAAATGTAGACCTGCGCCATTCTTTTAAGCCTCTCGTGTTTTATCCGTGGAAAATATTTTGGACTGTTTTTGAGAAAATGTACTTTTTATACATTGCATTAATTTGAAGGAGAAATTACACGAAACCTACTCGTTTTTGTTAAAGGGAATAATATCTATCTTCAACTTCATAGATTTGAAAGGCTTAGTTTTTGCAAATTTTGAAAATGCAGAGTTCGCCGGAAATGAGAGCAGCATCAATTTATATACCGTTCTTTGATACATACGAGGAGAAAATTAAAAGAAAATAATTGAAGCCCGTTTTGAGAAAATAATTGTTATCAAATAATTAAAATTGCCTATAGTTCACACAAAATTTTGCGAAGACTACACATATCTCTGATACATGACCTTATTTTAACAATCTTTAAAGAACATTAATCTTTAAAAAATATATTTCATTAAAAAACTTTATCTTCTATATTATAATTGTACGAAGACACCGAAAAAAATTGAACTTTTGCAATTTTCAAAAAATCATGGATTTCAACGAAAATTATACCTGCACCACTCTCTTAACTTTTACGCTATCCGAGAACAAAGTTTAATAAAAATAGAAACATTTTTGAGAAAATTTCGAAATGTTGCGGTTTGATGTAAAGTATCCTCAGAAACAAAAATATCCCTTTTAAACTCAGAAGAACACGAGCTCATTTAAACTGATCGAGGAATATCAATTTTGGAGAAAATCGGCTGAACGTTTTGGCGCTAGTTTTGACTACAGATGTACGGACGCACGGACGGACAGACAGACAGACGTTTCGCCGTCAATCGATTTATCGGCATCAAGAACCCACAAAACGGATTGTCTAAACAATGCGTTAAAGGAAGTAATTTACTATATATAAGAACAATATTCATCCACTTTTCCGGTACCAGGGACCGGCAATAAGAGTTTTTCTGTCGAACATTTGCCGTTTTCCCGCTCACGATTACAATAATTTCTCTTCTTACGAAGCAAGAGCGGGAAAGTAAAAACAATGCAAGGCTGGACCGGCGCTTCACACTACAGCTCACGGACTGAACGACCTGACATTTTGTCTGTCCGTCGGATGACAACGATCCCGCAGCGGTGACACATCTTTTCAGTATTAAGGTGTTCGTGCTAGTCGCTAGTTAAACCATAGCCCTGTAGTATGTATTAAAAGCCTCGGCGCTCTGACCTCCTCCGTGTTACAGCTAATAGTTCCGCTACTGAACGCTGGCGCGCTGCTCATAGACCATTCGTCGATCTGCTGCTGCACGCGTATATACGGAGATCCGCATTACAAACACAGAACTTTTCGACTAGACGCTTTGAATTCAAGTATTTATGCATCTCCATTACTTTTTTAGTAACAGCAGCAATGTTCTTCATGACTTCTGATAAAAAAATGTTCACAAATTATGACAATGATCGTTATTAAATCTGCGCTCTCGTCACATGCACGGAAACTGTTTCTTTGCAGAGCTGGCTTAATATATTTTGAGGGTTTTTTTTCACAACAAACCTTGGAAGTTGTGGTACAGCTTTCACAATAAATTGCTCTACCACATTTAACCATCAGGGTTATATAAAGATGAGACTAATTTATTTATTTAATAACTACCCATACTAATTATCTTCACATAGTAAATAAATATTAACATACATTCTTAATGTTTCTGAACGTTAATAAAATATGTAACCCTTACTTGGGCTACCTAACAATTCAGTTTGTTCTCAAAATTTGATATGAATTTTGAAAAAACACCCACAATAGCACAAACAATTTCTGTTTACGTTCAATAAAAACATACTGGCTCCATGTACTGGGAATGATCGTCTGAGACAGCTTTGGATATTTCTCGTATTGTAACACTTTTCAATCAAAAAGTGACATTTTCTCACGAACGTCATTGGAGATCCCGAGATGTCTGATTGTTGATTTTTATTTCTGATGTTTAATTTATAGTTCTATCATTGCTGTGAAATTTGGAAGCGGACTACGCAAAGAATGAGAAATAATGTCTACACTGTACTTCTGTTGCTCTTATTGAAAATCTCTAATAGTTTTTTCTTGTACCTCCATGAGAGCCAATATGAATTTCGCTAGTAGTAAGTAACTTTCTGATTCTATCTCTAGGTGAGAACGTTTTTTACCAGGGCAATAGTGATATGGAGTACTTTTTGTTGAGTGAACTTTTCCTAGTATTCTTTATACCAGCGTCAATATTTATTTATAACAGCGTCCGTCGTCCGTTTTAGAACTAGTTTCTTCCAGTTATTTAGCGATTTTTTCTTCACGAACACTTCTATTTTGAATTTTTACTTTTTTGAGCGTGTATTATAGATTAAAGAATAAATGCAGTTTGAAAATATAAAAATAGATACGGTAGTATAAAAACTGATAAAATAATAGTTTTCTATTGTTTTCGTTTTCATCCATTGTCTTTAAAAACCTTAAAGACATAATGTGCATTATAGTTCTCTTTAAACATCTAAATATACAGGTAAATATTAGGAATAATTAAGAATAAATATTGTATTTTATACGTCAAGAAGAATACTGGCTCCCTAACCAAGTAGATTTCACGCATGCTACCTACGTATTTGAGGGTTAATTTGAAGTATTCACTCCACAATTTCTTTTAAGCAAACTGCACAGTGAAATATAATTTCAGTACTGTTTAGTATTACCACCAACATGAGTTTGCAACGCCTCATATCAGAAGAAATGCATGTATTTCTGGTAAAAATAGATTAAGTTTAGATTTAAGAATATTTTTCTAGTAAATTCAGAAATTCAAAATCATCCTATGTGTTTCCCCGCCTTATGCATTGTACATCCTGATACCACGCATGATTCCATTCTCCCCCTCCCCATTTCAGAGCAGCCGGGCAAATTGCTTAAATGAACAATACGTGGAAGTCAGATGTGGATAGCCCGAGTAATAAGTTTTATTTATAGCTCGTGAGGCAAGTTGGATATCCCTGGTCACCGAAGAGGAAAATGAACAACACTGGGAATAGTGATACAATGCCAATAAGTTAAAACAAGCATGTTGAACATCTCGTTTCTTCAATATGTAGTAAAAAGAAAAATTTGAAATATAATTTGATGATCTTGTTACAAAATTCGTTGTCAATGGAATGAGATCCTTATCAATTAAAAGAAAAAATATTAGTGAGACAATGTCTGAAAAACTAGTAGTGTTGAAAGTAAACGGGTCCAACTGTATACAAGTGTAAATCATAACCAAATTTTGAGAAATAAATTGTGATTCTGAATCACTATTGGTTGTATTTTGTATTTTTAAAAGTATTTTAAAATAATATTTTGTATCTAAAATACTTTCGAGGAAGTATTTTGTATCTAAAATACTTTTTTCAAGTATTTTGCCCAACAATGATCATTGCATATTCTGGAATAACGCTAGTCCTCCCCACATGCGCACACTATTTTCAGTGAGCCAAAAGTCAATTTATCAACCTCTGGCTTTGACTGAGACACATGAGAGACACTATCATTCGTACTGATTTGGCAATGTCCACGAATCGAAATCTACTCCAAGATGCTTCCTTCGCCGCGGCACTGCTCTCCGGCCCACGACATAGTGTCTAATCAATGACTATTTAATCTAAAACAATTGCAACATGCTGGGCCAGGGAAATGTTTCCTTTAATAAATATATTAAGAAATTACTAATTGAAAAAATAAAATGATTTTGAATTCTGTGCCTTTAAGTGTTCTGCCAAATTTTAAATATTGTTGCAAGGTCGTAACGTACTTACTCAACAAATTTAGAAGTTCGATCTACGTAGCATTTGCTAATCAACTCTTAGTTTCACAATGCCTTCCAAAAGATAATTTCTGCACTGAAAAAAAAATGTCGCACCAATTAGGCGTTTTAATATGTCTCTGTTCTTTCTGTGCCATTATGTCGCATTACATCTGATAGATCAATTTCAATTTTCAATGCTGACACTTCCAAAACTGGCCAGATGGACAAGTGAACGCAAATGGCACTGTGATCGTATTTGAGAGATTGTTATAGCCTTTTTCATTCATCACATTACGATCATTGAAAAACACTGTACATGGCCCAACAAAATAATGTATTAAGGTTCCTATTTCCTAATAACAGACTGTTTATTTTTAGGTATTAAAGTAGCGGGAATGCTCTCTTCCCTTTTCTTTGTGCAAACATCTGAACACATGAAGTTCCGGAACAGGCCTCCCTACACGAATAATTAAATTTTCTCCACAATAGTACAACTCAGTACATTGTTTTTAAATATCTTCTATTATACATGTATTTTCTGCCGTAGCACAGTATACTACCGCTATGTAGCACAAAAGACAGCACACAAAAAGAACAGGCACTAAGAAAAATTATGCCCATTATGAATAATACGCACAGATCAAATAAATTCACAAGTAAAAGACCGTGGCATTACGTCGCAAGCGGCGCTTATATTAATCGCGCAACTTTTCTTGACCGATGACCTTGCTTCCCTTTCTCTGGCACAATAAACAGTTGAAGGCCAAAGCTCGCAGCGAGCACTGATGTCAACATTCCAAACACATCTTCACTGGCGCGAAATAGAAACTATTTTCTGTTGAAGACGAGAACTTCTATCCGTGATTTTCTCAAAAAAATCTAAGGAAATGATCAAAGCAGAAGAAGATCCATTACAGGAGATACATTGAACTCCTGAAAAAGTTAGAACGCAAATCGTTGAGAAAGTTGCGATTCTCCAAAGATTTGCCTATTTTTTCGACATTTTTAAAAAATTGCGCAACGCAACGCCGACACCTACAGGCCGCCATACTTGTGTTTCCTTGTTCATCATAACACTGGCTAACTTCTCGAAAAGTTTTAGCTTTGAGCTTATCAGACGTCGATTTTCTTGCTGGCTCCCGGTCTATTTCTTTGCGTTTTCGGTGAAACTGTCGAGTGAGGTAATCATCACTTGTCGCGCACTACAGGACTTTAATAGCATCAAGAACGCACCAGCTGTTCGGCATGGGGCGAGCAATGTGTGGAACCGCCTTAAGGTAGTATGTTCTTTAGAACGCCTATGGTGGAGAACTCCCAAAAATACTTTAAATGAAAGTAAAATATCTGTTCAAGTTGGTAAGAAAAACGTTGACCCTCCCCGGCCTATTTTTTTAATAAAAGAATTTTATATAAGTAAGGGCTCTTTTGGAAAAACTATCACGGGCATAGGTTTTTAAGTTATTGAAGAAGCTGTACGGTAAAGGTCCTTTTTTATTTTATTCAATTTGTAGTGAATTTTTTTAGGAATCAGATGGTATTAAATATACCTCACCGGGCATTCTGAGGAGTGGTTGACAAATAACTCCTGCGAAATTCATAGCAACCAGAAGTATTGTCTCCCGCTCTAGAAGTTATGTTGTACAAATCATGCTATTGTCACCACTGTTGCTCTTGGAATACGAAATAAAACCACCCTAACTTAAAAGTTTGTACCACTCACAACCACAAACTATTTGACGATAATTCACTTTCCATGGAAACAATGTGGACTAATATTTAACGCAGAAAGAAAGAAAGGTATGGGCACCGAAGTCAACCTAATCTACAACTTATGAAAACGAAATATCATGCGAGATACTAAATTTATTAGTAAACATTGTTTTTCTAGAGCAATTATTCAATTATTCTCTTTTAACAATTTAGAAATAACTATTTCAATGTTCCGTTCACGTTACAAGCAGCTTTTCTTAATCCGCTGATGTAAATGGTCGAGTGTTTAACCATAGCCCGATAGTATGCCGAACAGCCGCGGCACTTCACCGATCCTTATGACGTTAGCGAACGGACGAAGTTTCACATTGTGTCCGCTGGAGCGCTGGTCGCCGACCATTCCCGAGACCTTCGGGCCGCTTATGGAAATGCACGTATTTCTGGCAATAATGTAACGTCCATGTGATGGTCTCCACAATCCGTTAACTGATGCCTCCAAAAACAATTTCTTCAGCTTATTGCTTCTAAATACAAAAAATTCGTGTTATCGGCCTTTGTGTTATCCAGATTTGACTATACATTGAAATTCAATTTTTTTTCGGCGGATCAGTAAAAGGATTTTTGTATTTTGAAAATACAAAATACATGATAAAATATGTATTTTCGATACAAAATACAAATTACAAAAGGATCGAAAATACATATTTTAAATACATATATTTTCGAAACTGCCCAACTCTGGCAATGATGATAAAAATAATAATAATAATAATAATAATAATAATAATAATAATAATAATAATGTCATTTTTGATATAATGATTTGATTAAAAATATATAGAACAGAATAGTTTTTCGTTTTTTCTCCCAAACAGACTTCAAATTGCACTCTTGTTAGTTACAGAGCTTACCCAACCAAAATGGTCACTGCACGCCCCTGGTTTTTATTTCTTTGCGTGTGGGGGCTTGTCTTCACGATTGAATATCTCACAGTATTTCACATCGTTCTCGGTCATGCCGCTAGGAGCCGTATGGTCGTCAGCACTGCTCGATAGTCGCAATCATTCGTCTCCTAGCGGCACGGCCTAGAACAACGCGAAATACCGTGAGATATTCCGTCATGAAGACAAGACCCCACGCGCCAAAAAATAAAACCCAAGTATAATTGCGGTATTTTGTCGTTGCGACGACCGGGAGCCTGTAACAGCATTTCACACAACTCATTTTTCAGCTTTTGTAGAAATTTGTCTAAAAAAGATGACATGTTTGTTCTGTAATACAAATCGCCTTTGAAGTCTTAAAAATGTTATTGACTCTTTTAACGTACGTCAGGAAGAGACTTTAAGCGAGGAGGACGCAATCCGCTGTACTTAGTGCAAGCTACGCAAAAAGAAAGGGGGAAAATAATTGAAACGCATGTATCTCACAAAACGCTGTAATGTGCTGTAATCTTTTAATACGGTCGTTTTCCTTACACTTTCTTCTTCTTCCAACAATTTGTCTCAGACCGAAAGTAAGCAAAAATGACAACTAAAACCCTCGAAGAAAATTACGATATTTCTATTGTACGACCTAAATGCGCCAATTTATATTTATAACAATAACTTTAAAAATTATTTACAAAAATGTAAATAGTCTTTACAAGAAAAATAAGAAAACTTCCCTCTACAAACTGAGATATTAAGCTAATCGATATCTTGGAAAGTCGCTGAGTACTGACTGCACCAATATGAGCTTTCTGTATTACATTCGTCCCGACAGAAATCAGAAGCAAACTGAACCTAACGTTGCAGCTCAGTTTCGAAGGTTTAGAACGATGCATTGAATTTCTGCTTATGTCTATGTAAGGGGTAGACAGTCTCACAATAGGCGAAATATTAGCGCCAAGTGTGCACATTAAGTTTTTTGACTTCTGGCCAGCTTTGAGGCTTTTCTGGCCCACGGTGCGCTGCGAGTACGGTATATAAGATATATAGGTGTATTCACTCACAGTCTAAGACTGAAGCTTATGTGAGGCTTGTTCTCACAGTTCTCGCATATAAGCGCTCCGATCTTTGGGTCTCATTTGGGCAAGGTCGTGATTGGTCGTGATCCATTCGACAGCTTTGTGGCCAGCTGATTTCTAATTTCAAGTCAGGGATTTGTCGTTTCACGGTAGAATTGGTAAAGTGTAGAGCGAAAAGTTACGAAAATGGGTAGGTAATGTTTTGTAAAACTGTGTAATAGCCGCAGTTTATGGTGTCATCTTAAGATCATAGTGTCATCTTACACTATGACCCAAACCGAACGGACAAGCGAGTAACTAGCCTCAACTGGCTTCAGAAAATTTGCCTCAAAGGCGGCTAGTTGACACACCTACACTGCGATTTTTTAACTTTGCCCTTCAAATCCCTTCTTCGCGATGGAATATATCACGGTATTTCGCATTTTTCTCAATCGTTCCGCTAGATTTCGCATGATCGCCACCATATCAAACAGTGCTTGCGATCATGCGACTTCTACCGGCAAGACCGAGAAAGACGCGAAATGCCGGGTGATATTCCATCGCGAAGATGGCCCTTGAGGGGCAAAGTTAGAGAAATCGCAGTAAATATCTTAAGGCCGATATACACGGTACAGTTTTCGTGTAGATTCTCATGCAGTTTCTATATAGAAACGTCAAAATTCCAAACTGAACGTATAAAAGCCAAAAAGTAGCGCATACACGGTCTATACGCTTTCTGCATGAATCGCCACAAGTCGCCGCCAGGGGGGGGGGGTTAGCGGGAAACAACTGAATTGCGTCGTCCGAGTACTTTGTGATGGTATTTCTATGCGTGCGTTCTGGCTATGATCTTGATTTAGAATTAATTAACCATGAGGGGCATAGAGTATAAAAATTGGAAGGTAGGGATAAGGAAAGAAGTAGTTTATCACAATATATCACTTCATACAATCGTACCTAACCACAAAATCGACATGTCCGATAACCGTTAGTGAACGATTCTGCCGCTAGAGGCGCTGGAGTCAAACTATGCTTTCTACACGAAAAAATTACGAACATGTTCATAATTTTCTCATGTAGAAAGCGTAAAGTCTGGACTACATGAAGAATCTACACGGAAAACTATACCGTGTATATCGGCCTTCACACTGTGGCTGCGAGCACGGTGTCAAATATTTCTCGCCGTCGCCGAAGTGACTCATTCTCGGAATCGATAGCGCGCATGAACGAATCGTATAACAAACTGCATTTCTGCATCAGTTTCAACCTCAGTATCCTATGGGAAACCTAATTTTTTACAAAGCTTTCGGTGATTTTTCACAAGAACTGTCAAAGTTTGCCTTTTATGCACTTTTATTATACAAACAAGCCACTCTGGCTTAACTTGTGGTCTCTAGCTTTTTCAAAACATTGTATTTTGTGCCCTGACATGAACGATATTGGCCATTTTCTTCCCACAATTTTTGTTTTGTATTAGGATTCAAGAATCATTTTCCTCTGCGGCTTACTGATAAGCAACCTTGTGTTCCTTGCTCGAATGTTAAATCATAGAAAGTTTTGATTTTATAGAAATATTTTCTAACGGTGTCTTGTAGTTTATTAAAAAGTCTTTCGGGATCAAATTCCTATGTAAATCAATCATACCAATCTTCGTGAACTGGTTTTTCTTCCATCTCTACAGGGAAGACTGAAAATTCACGTACATTGCCCTCTCCTTAATCTACATGCCATGCTTAAGATCTTCCAACGAAACTTCCACCTGCCCATGAATTTTCTTTCCAACCCAACCTAAAATATGTAAAGTTACCTGCAATATTGTTTATCTTAAATCCATTTCTCCCTAAAGAAAATGCCTCTTGCAGTGTTCTGGTAAAACCAATCGATCAATATAAAGCGTATAATGCTAAATTGGCACGTAACGCAAAAATGTTTTAATCAGTACCAACATTTTGCAGTAACTCAAGATATTGAATTAAAACATTACCAATTGAATTACACGAACATTCTCAATTACTTAACACAATGGATGAATGAAGACTTTTCAACAAGGAAATACTTCACACCCTTCCCATTATAACAGCTGAAACATACCAGTTACCAACTTTTGATACTAATCTCATGCGTAACAAACGCACCATTTAAGTTAAAAAAAAAAAAAAAGTCCCGTTCCTAAACTCTTCCCAAAGATGAATGGACTTTTTCGAACCTTTCTACCAGATGTACTTCTACAGCAGCTACTCGCGAATCGTTTGACTTGACGGTTTCGTTTAACAGGCTGTGCAATCATCATACAGATGCATTACATTTTTAATTTTCCCCTCATTTGTGTTGTCTCTTTGGCTTTTCTGAGAAGTTGCTTTGATTGATCGTGTCAACTTGTTTAGCACTGAGAACGATCACTTAGCGACGCATTGTTTTTTAATTATTATTTTTATTTTAGAGAATAAGCACGTGAACCACGATTTTCGATGAATTCTTTCCAGGCATTCCCATCGTGAAGCACGCCTAATAGAAAATCCTTTCTTTAGTTCTCTAGGCACTCGAGGAAATATTGCTGCAGATATATCTAAACGTAACAAGTTTTCACACCCCAGAATTAAGATCAAGATCATTTCTTCCAAGTGCACACAGATTTCCTTTCGCATTGATGGTTTTATTTTTACCTACAATTATATATGTTTAAACAGGCAATATATAATTTTCGGCTGTACAAAAGGCTGTTATGCATCGTACATTGCGAAGTTTTGTCAATTGCAGAATTAAAATTATATATTTTTACACTGAGTATTGCGGCGAAAACCATACTCTTTTGGGTTATGCTTTTTCTTAATACTGATATTTTTCAAGTACTTCAACTTAAGCATTACAACTTCATTCCAGCTTTGAAGAAAAATGCCGTTTTAGTCTTCATCCCCTCTATTTAAACATTACTTGATTTAATTCTAACATTTCAGCAAACTCACATATTTATTTTCAATTACATTAAAATTACTTATAACAGGATACATACAGTCCAAGCATTAACACTACCAGTTCTAATAAGCCAATCCCAACACATTTGTTCATCTCAGCACCACACACATCAGCGCTAACAATATAGCCTGCTGGCTTGAGTTCTACCTGCCATCCACAAAAACCACCTCATGGAGCGAGGAAAAATAGAGCACTTAATCATTTGCTGGAGGTTTACAAGACATCCTCTAAACTTCATGAATGAGAAAGTAACGGAGAAAAAAATAAAAAAATTCACTTTTGAATTTATTCAAGACTATTTACCCTGATTACAGCAGCAACCATTACAACATACACTGACAAGTAATAGACGAAGCAATACGGTTTTCTTTAAAATATAGGCAGCATATACAAAGTCATATTGAATGTAAAATATTGTATCCACCTCATTAATAGCTACTTGCAAGTGATCTACTTACATTTGCTTCAAGAGTCTGAATTGAAAATTTCAGACCTGAAGTATTATATCTAACATGAATTTATGAAAAAGGAAGTTACCTGTACTCTCAAAACTATATTAAAAAAAAGTCAGTCTTTCCAGTGCAATATGTTACATTTACTTCAATTTTCATAAATACTATTATCTCACAATTATAATTAGCACATACAAGTATACATGAGCGTACAAATCTGTTCAAAATGTATCCAGCATGCCTCACTCTACATCATGTTTCAATGGAACAGAATGTCATGAATTTAAAAATACAATTAAATAAAATTCACACTTTTAGGAAAATTTTTGATCCTGAAAAGAAATACAAGTTCAAATTTCACTATTCAATTTAATGGTCATAAGATTGAATGAAATACATACTCGAAAACAGAAAACTAAACCATAATATTCATGAGCATTGGCAAAAGAAAAATGTGCTTGCATTTTCCTTTCATTCAAATTCATACAAGACAATTTCAGTGTCTCACAAATAGTAATATTATCTGTACAATCTTTTGCAGACATGGCCACTTTCCCATGTAAAATCAAAGAACATATTTAAACGTTTCATTATAATCTTTTATAAAAAGTAAATTTAAACTATGTAACGATCAGTCTACCAATGAACAAATACTTATGGCGATGTTATATTTTATAAACATAAGTGCAACAACTCTCATAAATTGAAGTGAAACTTCTACTCATTTCAACAACAGTACTACAACGGCTTTTTAGGGATGTAACAAGATCGAGTACAAATGAAATCAACAAAAATTAAAATAGAGTATCTTTATTAAGTTATTCCAATAGCTAAGCAAGAACAAAATTTAAATCAGAATTTTTAATCATGCAAACTTCAATTTCACATTTACAGTAAAATTAAGTCTGAAAATTTTATCAGCTGCCATTTTATACAGCCACACCAGATTGTCTTGGCTATTCCTAAAAGACTCCACAAATCTTATTTTCAAGCCACATGAAAGAGATTCAGGAGATATGGTAAATATTTGTTCTTGATGAATTCACCCATAAAGTTTCACTTCAATCAATGACTACACAGTTGGACAAAGATCCACAAACATTTACCCAATATGTAAATCACATTTCCTGTGTAACATTGTGCCTTGTTACTCATACGACTACCAGACAGGTTTTGAACATTATGTACAAATGTATAAATGTAAACATGAGAAAAATCCAATTTAACCCAAAAATCATTAAATTTTGAATTTTAGCACTGTAATTTGTGGGGCCTAGAAAGCTCAAGTAATTTGCACTATTAATTTATGATCCATTTCAAACAAGTGGGCAGTTCAATAGCTAATAGGAAAAATCATGCTCACTGTCCCCAAGAGTATCTTTTCTAGCTTCAGAAAATGAACCGAGTAAAGCCTTTGTCAGTAGGTGTCTACTTAGCCGCTGCACCCAAAACTGAAATAGTTGTTCACTGAAAAGTTAAGGAGGGAGGGAGGGAGATGAACACCCACACACCTGTATCAACATGCACACAATAAGAATGTGTAGTGTATGTATATTTGCATGTGTGCAAGCTTGTTTAGAGTAGTGCACATAAACAATGTATATACAAAATGTATGCACCCCTACTCGCACATCCCAACACACATGCATCCAACAGTATTCATACCTTTACATGAATGAACAGGACAGAAGATTATGGCACAATGAAAATTTCATTAGTATCCTCAATGAGAAAAGGCATTTTCATTACTTTTTAATAACATGGAATCTTAAGTTTATACTTTCATAAACTATTCGTAGTGCACTATGAAAGGTTTTAATAGAACAAGAATAAAATTATGCATTTCACAATGATATCCACAAAACACACAAAAAGATAGGACTCCAAAACAACTTTTCACAAGCAATATTTGTTAATGAGGAGTCACTGCTCAATGCAATTTCAAACAATGCTAGTTTTAACATGTTTTAATCGAATAGTTTTTGAAACTTCAGGAGTACAATCTACTAAATACAGTGCTTCGTTTACATCTTTTGTAGAGGTCACTGCAAATATCCACACATTCTGATATGGAATAAAACCACTGAAATGGAAAACTATCTTACATCTGTAAAAATGTATTTTTAGCAAATTGATTTTTTCTTCAAATAATAACATCAAATTTTGAGTTTATGATGATCATGTAAGTACTCCCAAAAGTTTACAAATTCTGCTGACAATAGTTCCATAACTGCAATTAAAAATTAAACTGGAATTTTCTTTTGGGCTTTTCCCTCGTAGATGCATCCCATGAAAAATAATGCACAGGCACAAGTAACATGCAGGCAGACTGATGCAGTGAATACATCAATGCATTCAATACAAACCCATATTCCACAATTAATGAAAATTCACAATGGTGTGTGGAAATAACACACCTATAAAATTCAAATTCTTATGCAACATTAATACAAAATCATCAATCCAATATGCACCAAAAAATTACATATGCTTAAAAATACTGGTATCAGCACCCTATAAGCATCATAATTCCATTACGCCAAGCCTCATAATTGGCTGCAACATTAACATTTCACATAATTTCTGTGTTAATAAGTCAATAACATGAATTCTCATTTCAAAAAACTTTTTTTGGAAATCCTTACTCTGCAAGATCTACATAACCTGCCATTATCACATGTGTGTTTGTCCATTTCTGATTATGAGAACTACTGCAACTTCATCATCCAGGTACTTCTAGCTACACTGCCATTTAAGGTGCTGCATAAATATCAAAATCATAATCAGTTTCAATAAAAACAAGATGTACTTAAATTCGCATTATATGCCATGGAGGCATTGCTAACTACAACCACTGAATGGTGGACAAACACACAGTAAGGTATCAAATGTATAATAAAATGAATTTATATTATACTGCAACTGCTCCATGTTAATTACCAAATTGCAAATGTATTGCACTACAATGTACACTTTTATTCTTTGGTCTATTTGGAGTAAATATAACTGATCAAATTCATTTGCAACTCATTGGAACATTATGTATATTACATCAGTACAAATGACAAGCACTTTCAAGAACGTGAAAAACCAGAGCCATTAATAACTTAGGTAATATCACTTGGGATTTACCTGTTCAACATCATCCACAAAAACATTTCATTTCATGACAATGAAAGAACACGGAAGGCAACAAAAAGAACCATTAAGAAATCTTAAGTGAGCTGACTGCCAAGTTTTTTAAATTCTTCATATACTTCACCAATAGGTGCTCTTACAGCAAAAAAGAAAAGGAGAGGTTATGCCAAAATGCCAGTTTTCAATTATCATCTTGATCGCAATCGCGGCTTATGTGACCTGTCTTGCCACATTTGTAACAGGCCTTGCTGGATGCATTGGGACATTCGCGAGCGATATGGCCTGGCTTACTGCAATTATAGCACGAAGGCCCAGAAGTTGCAGACTCTGGACAATCTCTGGCAATGTGACCTGTCTTGCTGCAGTTGTAGCATGATGGTTCGCTGGGACTCTGCTGGCAATCTCTAGCAATATGCCCTACTCCATTGCATCTGTAGCATCTATCTTGATCTTCCTTGCATTCTCTAGCAAAATGCCCAAATCTGTTGCATTTATAGCACTTCTGTTGGCCACCACCACGGCGATCATAGCTGCCTCCTCCACCTCCACCACCTTCAGGGCATTCACGAGCATAATGCCCTGTGCGATTGCACCGGAAACAAGCACTTGAACTCATGCTGCAACACAAACAGTAAAGGAAATATAATCAGTGAAGTTAGGAAAAATTCTTCTTCATTCTCTGTAGAATAGTGACTTATTTTAAAAATGACTTATTTTAAAAATTAAGTTTGAAATTAAAATTAATAATTTTGAAGCGCACACTTCATCATAATTTAGAACAAACCAGCTAAAATTAAAATTCTTAATTAATGCAGTTTCAAATTATTTCTCACATTATTTACATACTAAACCATCACGTCTCAATTTGTAAAACTGAATATCCCAGAAACAATCTGAAAATTTATTACAACTGACATCACTTAGCAAAAATACAGTATGATACACAAAAAGTTTTGTGAATTCAACATCGAAGTTGAGCTCTAACAATTATACCAATCAAATCTGATCAACAAAATCTCATTCAGAAATTTTACTTTACATAGCTACGTGAATAAAATTAGAGTGTCTGCGATTTCAAAATAACAGCCTTTTTATTCTCGTTTTTTATTTACACGATATAAAAAAAACATTCGATTGTTTTCACAATTTTTGTAAGTCCGCCTGGAGGTAATCTCTGAAAAAGGGCAACCAATTTGACATGGTTTTCACTGAAAGGTAGTGCTTTCTGGGCATAACATTGGCTTCTTTTTTTAAAATTATATTATCTTGTATAAGGAAGACAACTAGGTTGTTTTTTCATACAAATGTACTTTATTCTAATTTAAATGAAATTTTCTATCAAGATTTGTTTCAAACAAGAGAATAGTTACCATCTGTATAAGGTTTCATAAAATTAACCATGCCTCGCTTTCTTACCACTTAGAGCAAAATTTACGACTGCACTCTCAGTTTTTCACAAATATCCATACAACGGTAAATTCAACAAAATATATCAAACCGTTTTTAAAAAGCCGATAAAATTTCCTCCTAAATGCATTTTCAGTAACTCCAATTGTGCAGTTAAGTTTGGAGTAATTGAAGGTCAAAACGGTCACTAGACACACACTGGGAGTGTGACAATGTATCTGTTTACTGTTGCCCATAGCATTGATGATCGTAACAAACATGGTGGGGAGAGGTAAGGCAGGCCAGGCGAGGCCAGATGATTACAATTAGAAAATATCCAGGCAACAAACGGTACTTCACCTAGTAAAAAGCTATAATTACAAATTCTTGATTTGGCGGAGGATTTACGAGACAGAACACGAGCGGACTAACCCACATTCTTTGTTAATGCGAGTTACTGACCTTAACGGATAACATAATACAATATTTAATATCGTATTACATTATCGGTTAATGTCATAAGATATTAATATCGTATTATATTATTAATGTCAATAACTCGCATTCACATATGATATTTAATATCGTATTACGTTATCGGTTAATGTCATAATAAGATATTAATATCGTATTATATTATTAACGTCAATAACTCACATTCACACAGAATATGGGTTAGTCCGCTTGTGCTCTCAGTACCACATATAAGCTATCTTTTTGCAAACCTCACAAAACTGCGGCAAATTACAACCATCACTTTTGTATAAAATCTACCAGGTTGTTACCAATCATCCCATATTATAACCAGATAACAAGACTCTCAGAACAAAAACTTGCTTACTCGCAAAACTGCACAATGATTGCATCACCCTGTAATCTATTCAACTGAACTTAACTTCGGTTATCTTACTACCTACAACATTTACTGAAGAAAAACAGTTAAAATTTTGCTGATGGAATCTGTACCACGAATCCTATCCACGAATTTACCAGTAATTTATCATATTTCAAAGTTCGTTCATGCTATTGAAAACTTGCATCAATGATGAAAAGATAACTCCAGAGGCTCCCCAGATTATTCAAATGTAAGACACTTTTAAGAACTTAATGCATAGCTCGAATGTCGTTAGCGTGAAAGAGTATCCTTTTGAATTCGAGATTAGAAATTATTTCGAACGAGAAAGTCACTGGTCGAACTATCATTTTGGTAGAGTGGTCTTGAAAAGTTAATACTACGCTAGGTTACTAGTAGCATAACGGTGATATTACGCGTATCGATAAAGCTCTACAGATACAGGAAAGTCCCATCACTTCCATTCTCGTGGCTAATATTACGGAAAATGATGGAGTCATTCCACACACATTACCTCGAATATAAATAATACACGCACAAATCGAAAAATTTCCAAAATTAAAAGCCGAATAAGTGAAGCAAGGTGAACGAAACTGGACACCAAACGAGATAATTTTTCTTGATCAGTCAACACACAAGGCACAAACGGAGGCCATATTAGTAACTTCGCCGCATATCGCATTTTAACTAATAAACAATAAACATTTCGCTTGCCTGTCAACTCTACCACTTCCAAACAACCTTCTAAACTTTCAGAAACAATTTAATATGCGCATGCCATGCGCCACCTTCAGTAAGTACACAGTGAAACTACGCAACTTTTATTCACGAGCGAATTAAGATATTGAATGCAAGTATTTTCAATTGAATATTAACAGTTTCAAATTAACGGAATCAAACGCACATTTTGAAATAAAATCTTAATACCTCAACTACTGATATCTTCTCACAAAGCGAAATGCCGAACACCAACCGAACAGTACCCACACGTGCTGAAATCTGCTCGACAACGCTACAACGGAAACTGAAACATCGTAGAAGAAATGGTATTGCGAAGAACCAACACCAGGTTCGCACTTACAGACTTTCAAAGCATTGTTTTGAGCAGAGAGTAATATATTACGGTTTTGAGTATATTGCTTATTCACAAATATAACATGGCCACAATATTTATGGTAATGCCAAGTTTAATATCTTCAAAAATATTATGCAATGGGCACAAAAATAATTAAAATTCTTAGGAATCTTTTCAATAATTCAGCAGTGGCCGCTTGTGCATAGGTTGCACGGTTGCACAACCTCCAGATAATCGAAAAAATCTTATAATGCCTTATAAATATACATTTTCTTTTTAATGACATTCAAAATTTAAGATATTTCAGCAACATTGTTGTATATGAAAACGTTTTGAAATCAAAGAGCGTCCAACTAGTGCTCTCCGACTCTCCGAACTCCCTGCTCCCTGCTCTCTGGTGACTCACTGGATTTACTACATTTACGAGCCCTTCCTTTTAACACGGGTGAACATACGGCCTTTGTTGACGCAACCAAATGGATGAAGAGACTTGTCGCCGGGCGCTTTGGAGCGCTGCACAGCAACCGAGGGAATTCGAGGGGAATACTAATATTCTGACTTCGTCTGACTCAACTATATTTTATTAGCTTATAACTTATTTTTTATTTTTTTTATTTATTTATGTCAAAAACAGTTAAAAACTATGGGGAGAAGTGAATTTTGTGCACGTTTTCATAATTCTGTGATCTCTATCCTCAAACATATTCTAGTCGAATTTTGAATACAGAAAAGAGAGTTTTTTTCGAGTTTGTTGACAAAATATTCGCTCCTATATAATAAAATATATTTTCAAAAGTAAATTAGCTATAAATTCCTGCCCTGAACCCTCATGTTCTTTATGAAAGAATAATACTTTTTACCGCGATAATATGGAAAACGATAATTTGAATAACTATATTTCCCACTGAAATTCAAAAGACGTGCACAAATTATGAAGTTGCATTTATGTCCAGCCGCAAAACAAGGGACCATCTCAGCATTTGCTCAAAGATCAGGGAAACTGGACGAAAAACCTGATCGAGATGGGGGCCATCAACCCAGAAACTGTGGTACAATACTTGTTACAGGTTCTTTAGAATTATACAGTCCAAATGATAGCTAATTACATTAACTATCATTATTAAAATTAATGCTACTTTTCTTTTTGATGCTCGATATAGTCTCGAAATGTATAGAAACAGTTATGCAGCAGAAAACATTTTACTTGGGACTTGAACTTTTTTAAGTAAGTAAAATGTTTTCTGCTGCATAACTGTTTCTATACATTTCGAGACTATACCGAGCATCAAAAAGAAAAGTAGCATTAATTTTAATAATGAACTTTTCTATCGAATTTAATCGTTTAATGTCTTCTGGCAAAGTGTTGTAGAGAAATGTACATGAATTGTATGTGAATTTTTTGTAGTGAGCTGTTGATACTGCCACCTGGTGAATATGATTACTACGTCGTGTGTTATACGTATAGACATCGGCGTTTGCTGAAAATATATTCCCGCCCTTAAGTAAGTCATTTTTGACAAAAACTACTGATTCGTAAATCAGGAGACAAGGTAATGGTAAAATTCCTAGATTAATAAAGAGAGACAAGAATCACGTGGGTTGGATTTGCTCATTATTCGCACAATTCTCTTTTGTAATCTGAAAGTCTGTGAGCTATAAGATGTGTTTCCCCAGAATATTATGCCATATCTCAGGCGTATACATAAAGTTCCATCATTCCAGTAAGGTATTTCTACTCTCTGAGATCGTTGTTTAAGGTAGGAACATAGCCAATCTAGAGCAATACCACGGAATCCATATGAAGGTAATTTTGAAAGTAAAATGTTATGATCAATGACGTCAAAAGCTTTTGAAAGATCTAAAAATATTCCAATAGTTGCTTCGTTTTGATCCAATGATGAGGCAACATCTTTAAGAAAAGAAAAAATGGCTGTTTCCGTAGATTTTGATTTCCGGAATCCATGTTGGCAATTTGAAAACGCGTCGTGTTTATTGAGAAAGGTTTCCATTCGCACATAAAAAAGGCTCTCTAATATTTTTGAAAAAACTGACAAAAGAGAAATTGGCCGATAATTTTGAATTTCATTTTTGTTGCCTTTTTTTGAAGAGTGGCTTAATCTTAGCTGTTTTAAAAATATCTGGAAAAATTCCGATGCATAAGGATGCATTAAATATGTGAGTTAACGGGTGTATAATGGCTGGCGCGCACGTGTTTAACAAACAATCCGGAAATGCATCTAAACCGGCCGAATATTTATTTTTTAATTTACTGATTATTTTGAGAATTTCATAGGAAGAGGTTTCGGAAACGAACATTGTGTTTAAGATTTTTAGGGAAACGTCAGATGTTGAATTTTGTGGCTGAAAACCCTTAGTGAGATCGACAGCAATTCTCGAAAGTATTGGTTAAAGAGACTAGCCACTGTTGCCGGATCGTTCACATCTCTATCGTTATCTTTTAAAACAACATTTTCTACAAGGTTTCTAGTTGGTTTGATCGCATATTTTACTATATCCCACATTGATTTTGTTTTGTTACTTGAGTTCAAAATATCCTGATCATGTTCATGATTTTAGCCTGCCTTATGACTTTTCTTAACAATGATTTGTATTTTGTATGCTCTTTCTCGTAAGATTCGACCAGAAAATCAATATTAAAATCTCCGCATACAACAATGGATTCAAAAGAGCGATTGATGACTTTGATTAGTGTTATCTCTAGTTTTTCTAAGAACAAAATGTAATCTGCAGCTCTCTTTGTTGGAGGCCTGTAGATGCAAAGCAATATCATTTTTAGCACAGGAAGATGTACAACAGAAATTTCAAAAACATTTTCAACGGAATACTCATTGAATTCCGTCAAGGAGATTGAATCAATATTATTTTTAACGTAAATACAAGAACCTCCATATGCAGGACTTTTATGAGATTCTCTTTTTCTACAATAATAGCCTGCGAGGTAAAAGTTTGGAATTGGGAAAATGCTAAGTTCGTTAGGAGATAACTAATGTTCTATAAAGCAAAGAACATCCATTTGATTTAAACCGCTCTGTAGAGCTTTCTCGATAAACTCAGTTTTATTTGATTATGGTGCAATATCTTTATATTTTGCAAGTACCTACACGAATGTTTTTCTGCTGCATCTGACTGTAGTTGCTATATATTTACTCCATTTTTACCTCGAGTGCGTGGTCGAAGTTTGTAATGTATCCCAGCAGTCACAGGTTGTGAGGAAAGAGGGGTGTCATTGGTAGTGGGAATGGAAGAAACGGGAGTCGGTGCACAGGAGGGGGTAAGAGGGTTCAGAATAAGGGTGGGGGTGGAGAAAGTAAGGAAGGTGAAAGGGATGGATTTTTGGCAGGAGGCTGCGTAGGACTGGAGTTGATGATGTATTGTGCAAGCTTTTCACCGACTGCATGTTTTCCAGCAAGGTTCATGTGGAGACCGTGCCGGGTGAAGTGTTTTTACTGAGAGGAAATTCATTTCAAAAAGTGTTACATCTGTTTCTCTCAGTTGCAGTTTTAGTTGTTGGTTTGCGTGCTTAATCTCGCTGCACAGTGTTGGCCTGTTGTATCAGAAGAGCAGAGTCGAGACTACAATGTTAGTATTTTGGGTGACACATTGTAATTTGTATACATGTTGTTCAGGTGTAAAGTTACCGCCCGAATTAATGTCATTCTGCCCTCCTATTATCATGACTGTGTCCTGATTGGTCATTGTCTTCGTGTGGGTGTCCAACTCTGCAGTCACGTCTGCAAACCTCCCGTTAGGTTTTAAAAA
>JAHLJT010008446.1:177255495-177323746 GCA_031308135.1 Acheta domesticus | reverse complement strand
TTGATCGCCAGCACTGTTCGATGCAATCACGATCATGCGACTCCTAGCGGAACAACCGAGAACGACGCAAAATACCGTGAAATATTCCATTTTTTTGACACACCCCGTGCGCGAAGAATCAAAAACCGAAGTACAGCTGTGTAAAGTGGAGCGGAGTAAAAGGGTATTTTATATGTTCGCAAAAACTGTTAGCTTTGAACAAATTAATGCCTTAGGAAGGAATTTTGCTCTTCCTTGTACGAATGTTAAAGAGTTACTTGGTACGTTTGTGTGTTTTTTCAATTTCAGAGTTAAAGAATAATGATTGTAAAGTAGTAAATTCAAGTTTCTCAAGCTCACGTGTTTGTTGTTTCCCTGTGAAGATTACAAGCATGTACGGTAGATTAAAAGTAATAAGCAATTGTTTGAGAAATCAAAGTGTAAGAATAAAATATAACAAAACTAAGGTGTCGTTCGTACTTCGGACAAGCAAGTTGCACAATTGAAGAGTCTTATTTGTTTAACATTAACCCATTTGATCCCACTGTTCCATTTTTGGAACATTTTTTCTTTTATCTCAGAAACTTCATTATTCGCTCTCTTTTCCGCGCTAGTTCCCGTAACTATTGAGAGGAAGGATTAGTTGTCTGGTTTACGTGCTCACATTTCAAGAAATCTCAGTGACTAGGAAGAATAATAGCTTAAAAATACGCCTATTTGCTGAGAAGGTGTATGAAAAGAAAGAGTAAGTATGTAACTACAGTCAGTGTGATATATTTGCATATCAATATTCGTAAACATTGAAGAAAACAAGTATTTTGATGAAGAACCTACCGTCCTTTCATTTGACTGAAACCTACCCCAGAAATTATGTAATAAAGTTTGATGTTCCATATTTGGAACAATGGGATCGAATGGCCTGCATGTTTTATTTTGCCTTTTTAGCCTAATTGTCGACAAGGTCATTAGCATTCTGAAAGAAGAAGACTATTATTGTACGCAAATTTATTTATTTATTTATTTTGTCAAAAAAACAGTAAAAACTGTATATGACGTGTGGGGAAAGAAATTTATCTGCGCACATTTTCTTGAGGGCCAGAATTTAAATAAAAAAAAGAAAAAAAACGAAAACGAAAAATTAATTTAGAAAATAATTATTTTAGAAAAATAAAAATATTTGAAAAATGTTTGTTCCCGAGTTATAGAAAATCAATTTCAACGGTAAATGAACTACAAGCAAAAGGAGTGCTCAACAAAACGTGCGCACAGTGAAGCTACATTTACGTCCAGAAGCAAAACAAGGGGCCATCTCAGCATTTGCTCAATGGATCAGGGAAACTGGACAAAAACCTGATCGAGATGGGGGTCATTGACCCGGAAGCTGAAGTACATTACTTGTTACAGGCGTATTAAATATTTTTTTAAATGTATACAATGCAAACATAAACTAATTCATTATATATCTTTGTTTTGTTACATTAAACATTATTTTTCTTTTTCACGATCAGTATAGTCTCTAATTGTATAGAAACAGTTTTGCAGCAGAAAAGATTTTACTTTTAACTTAAATTTGTGTACCGACTTTAATTGTTTTATGTCATCTGGCAATGCGTTGTAAAGTAACGTACATGTATTGTATGTTGATTTCTTGTACTGAGCTGTTGATACTGACACTTGATGCACGTGATTTCTACGGCGTGTGTTGTAATTATAAATATCAATATTGCATGAAAATATGTTCCCTCCGTTAAGTAGGTCATTTTTGACAAATATTACAGATTCGTAAATAAATAGACAAGGCAATGGTAGGATTCCCAGCTCAATGAAAAGAGGCTTGCAGGAATCACGTGGAAGGCATTTTTTCATTATTCGAATAATTTTCTTTTGCAATCTGAAGGTCTGAATACTACAGGATGAGCTTCCCCAGAATATTATGCCATATCTCAGGCGGGAATGCACATTTGCAAAATAAACGCAACGAGCTGCATGAAGGCTGACAGAATTTGAAAGAATTCTGAATGCATAGCATAATGAACTTAATTTAGTGTTTAATTCTGTTATATGTACATTCCATTTGAGGTTTGATTGAATTGAAAGACCTAAAAATTTTGTTGCCTCAACATCAGCTAATTGCATATTGTTCATTTTCAATGGAACATGCGATTTCCGATTTGAGATGCAAAAATGCATTGAAACAGTTTTTCTTTCGTTAACAATTAATTTGTTATTATTAAACCAATTTGAAACTTCTGAAATTGTACTATTTACTGCTTCTTTTTTGCAAAGAACATTCGTGTCATCAGCAAACAGAACCGTTCTTCCATTTTTAATAGACGAGGGCATATCGTTTACATATAACAGAAAGAGAATAGGACCTAAGATCGAACCTTGCGGGACCCCATGCACAATTGGCAAAGAATTGGAAATATAAGTATGTAATGTCCTTTCCTGCCAGTATGGTATTTCTACTCTTTGAGTCCGATGTTTAAGGTAAGAAGTTATCCAATCTAGGGCAATACCACGAATTCCATACGAAGGTAATTTTGAGAGCAAGATCTTATGGTCAATAACGTCAAAAGCTTTCGAGAGATCTAAGAATATTCCAATGGGTACTTCATTTTGGTCTATTGATGAAGCAACATCTTTGAGAAAAGAAAAAATGGCAGTTTCCGTAGATTTTGATTTTCTAAAACCGTGTTGTGAGTCTGAAAACGCTCTGTTTTTCCTGAGAAATGTTTCCATTCGTAAGTAGAAAAGCCTTTCTAATATTTTTGAGAAAACTGACAAAAGAGAAATTGGCCGGTAATTTTGAATATCATTTTTGTTCCCTTTTTTAAAAGTGGCTTAATTTTTGCTGTTTTGAAAATATCTGGAAATATTCCTGTACATAAAGAAGCATTGAAAATGTGAGTTAACGGATGTATAAAGGCAGGTGCACAAGTTTTTAATAAACAATCCGGAAATTCATCTAAACCAGATGAATATTTATTTTTTAGTTTACTGACTATTCTGAGGATTTCGTTGGGAGAAGTTTCGGAAATAAACATCGTATCTGAAATTTTTTGGGAAGTGTAAAATGTTGAATTTTGTGATTTTAGTCCCTTCGTGAGATCAGACGCAATTATAGAAAAGTGTTTGTTGAAGAGATTGGCAACTTTTTCCGGATTACTCGTTTCTCTTTCATTATCCTTTAAAATAACATTCTCTACAAGGTATCGAGATGATGTGGTTGTATTTTTTACGATATCCCACATTGCTTTAGTTTTGTTACTAGCGCTCAAAATGTCCTGACTATTTTTCATTATTTTTGCCTGAACTTTTCTAAAATTCTTTTATATTCTCGGAAGTATACATGGAAACCGGGTGATACGTTATGATGTTTAGAAATAAAGTAAAGCGTACGTTTGTTTTTACACGATGTTCTAATTCCTTGTGTGATCCAAGTATTACTTTTGCTTGAAATGTTTAATTTTCTATACCACTGCTACAATCCTCAGGCCGTGCGTCACTTATACTTGGATTATTCAAAGCTGCGTCTGACTAAATCAGTGTTACGGTGTCATCCAGTCGTAAGGTTGAACTCTACCATAGTGACTGTCCTCACTGTGAGACCACCACGTCACTGTATATGGACCCAACTTGATTTTCTGTAATATTCTTAATCGAAATTTAATTATACTGTTAGGGGACCGAAATATATAATAAACCACGTCGTGTAAATTCTTGATACCGAAAAATTGTTCTGCGTCAAAACGTCTCTCTTCTGCGTTGGAGTGCAGCGGGTTGCAGCCCCGTGTTCCGCAGGAGTTTCTTCGTTCTTGTGACTTGTTTCTTCTTATGAAAAAAATGTTTTCCTCCTTCGCAGCAATTACTCATTACTTGTAATGACGCTTTCATCATTAAATGTGTGTTCAACATTCTACATGAAAAATAAAATGCGTAGTTCTTCTAAAGGAAAGGTTCTTTGAATGGTGTAAGAACGGTTCCATAGAAAAAGTTCAAAGATAAGCACAATAGCAAAGTGCTAGACACTCTCTGAAGAGTAAAGAGAGTAAATATAGATTATGTGCAAAAGTGTGTCATGCTCACAGTCTTCATCTTTGGTGTACATAAAGGCGGTCATATGATTAGTCATTACGTGCGATGTTATGATCATTATTAATGAAACGTTTGAACGCAGGGAGAATAATTGAATTTTTTCGGATATGTTCTGAACTTTCTTTTCTCTCCCTTTGCCACTTTTGCTCTGTTTACTTTTTTCAAAATTTCCCTAGTTTCGTTTCTCACTTAATTACTTTAAAATGGAATTTTCGATTCCTTCAAGCGCGGGAGGTATTTTGGTTAATTTTGTACTTATTACATGTTTGCCAATTGGAAAGGAAATCAGTTAATTGAATCTCTTTGAAGGAATTATTCAACCTAGTGTAATTAATACAAGCATTGGCTCGACATATCTTTGACAGACCATGCGTGATTCATCTGCTTAGCGGTATTCATACATCATGTTCCGATTCCTGCGTTTTCCCTTTAGCACCCTTTCATTCAAGCAAAGGTATCATCTATTTCCGAACGTAGCGCTACGAAACATGGTGAAATGCTATCTGGATAGTAGGGATTACGAGATACGAAACGTCAAAAGATTGCACCAGTAGATGATAAGCGTTCTGTGAACAGTTTTGCCCGTCTGTTCTTCCGTATGCCGGAGAGGTTATCTTTTGTGCTACTTAGCACCTTTAATTATTTTATTAAAGTAATTAAGAGAATAATAATATTAAAATTAATACAACACATCTCTTGTGAAATAATGTAATCGACTTATTATTAATCCTTTTCTCGCAAATTTACTGTATTACGATTTAATTTAATTATTTAATTTGCTCAGCTCATACAATTTTTATGAATGTGACCCCAAAAGACTGATGTTACGCGATTGATGTCCATGTAAAGGAGTATGTGTAAATCAACACAACGTCCTCCGGGTGTTGCTTTACACTTATTTCGTTAAATTAAATGGTAACGTCACAAGATATAAATGACATTATACGAGTATATTCCCCACTCCCCCATGTATATATTGCCACGGAACACGTCGTCTCTGTGCGACGCGCCGGCATCAATCAACCTATGTAGGTCAGGGCGTTTATACCCCACGAGAAATCTTTCTGGCGTGGGTGTCACCGGTACCGTGCAGCGCTCCTGTCGCCGCTCCGTCACCAGGCCCTGCCGGTTGTTTATTAATTGTCTAAGGTATTCTCCCTCCAGGAAATCCTACTTGGTTAGTGATGGGGGAATCACACAATTCACAAGTGATTTAAAAAAATTCATTCATTAACCAAAATAAGTCATACACCATTTACCAAGTTACAGCGGGCAAACCACTGCTTTGCCTCGTTCTAGCGTTACACAATACATGCAATTACTTCCTAGAAATGACTTTAGTGATTCGCGTTCAATGCCTGACGCGATTATCACTCTTATCAATGCACGAATTAATTACGTAAATCTTGTTTCCAGCTGGAGCTACCTGAATAATGAATTAAAACGTTCAGCGCTCTAACCTCACGTTAACTCTTTTTAAACATTTAGAGTTCACACTGTTTCCTTTAACATTAATTGTTACCCTGCTTTGTGGCCGGCTAGCAGCGCCTTCCACATTAAATTTAATTTACAAAAACACTTTGACGCAAAAGATATTTGCAAACTAGGATTGTTCATAATAGTCTCTCCTGAGTTTATCAGAATGTTCTACCTTTTCATCAATTTATTGAATTTCACGGGTACTCACGCTCGTTCTCCACAAGGCATTGTAATACCTCTAGTGACCTTCCCTCTCGCGCTCCGGCGGGCGTCGGCTCGCAGACTAGCAGTCGGGGCTGGGCGGGGTTGATGACCTCTCCGATTTCACGGCCGAGCGAAGGGCTGGGCTCCGCGCGTTTGCAGAGTAGCAGTGGCGCCGGCAGCGACCTCGCGATGCAAACGTCGAGTTTCTCCGCAGCGTCTCTCCCCCTCGCAGACTTCCGTGTTTATCGGACCAGCTTCTCGGATGCGAATCAGGTCTTTTTTTTCACACACGTGCCGATTGTTTGTGAATTCCAGGAATTTGGATGTCGTTATTCTTTGAAGCTAATATTCATTTTGGAGGTTTTTCCGGCGGCGGGCGACTCGTTCTCGGCAGCCTGGTCGACAAAGATGAAGCGGCGTGGGGCGTCCGCTTCCACGCTTTCGATGCCTCGGGAACTATATAAATTCTCTGTCGGGCACAACTTCAGTCTCACAGTCCGATTTTGTTCCTGGCCGGAATTTCCCTCATATACGAACTTCGATCAGTAGCTCACTGAAGAATCTCAGACTCTCTTGAAATCCTACTCGCGTAACTTCACTTCCGCGCACTTTCGAAAGTCTTGCTCCGTTGGAAATTTTTACAAGAATGTTTCTCCCCGCAGATTTTCAGGATGCCCTTTTCCCCCCCATTTGGCGTGACCTGCACCGGCCAATGGCTAGTTTGGGGCTTATCTGCTCTCACATCATTGGCAAACGTCGTTCTGGTCGTGGGTTTTGAAATCAACCGTCGCCTGCGTCACTCTCTGACGTTGACGGCGCGCGGTTTTCAAAATCGCGTTGGTCCTCATTGCGTGCGGCCACAGCATGAATTCCTCATGGGACGACCGGACTTCGTCCGGTTCGTCTCAATATATATATATATACACATATATATATATATATATATATATATATATATATATATACGTGTGTGTGTGTGCATGTGTGTGTGTGTGTGTCTGTATGTGTATTATAACGTCTCGGTTGTGGGGGGGATTCTAGTGAGATCGTGGCTCTTCTGAAGATTTAAAAAAACACAAAGTCGTGACCACAGAACAACTTATTATTGCATACGCGTTGAAAGCAAAACAAAACAAAATTACAGAATGACAGTAACAATTGACACTAAAAAACAAACACAAACAAAACACTTAACAATATTCAAAGAAACAAAAAATACCATCAAAAGATAAAATCAACTGCAAAATTATCACGAGTTAATTTCATAATTGGCATACATTAGGATCACAACAATATCTTCTGTGACAAAATAAATTGAAATTCAACAAATTGAATGAATGAAATCCTTGGTGGGAATGGGGAGTGAACATAAAGTCACTTCAGAGGGATAAGCACATGCGTTTCGTATGACAGAGTGCCGTAGTACTTTCTGTTTAGGAAAATTTGCAATTATCTGTTCCTCAACATACACTGCATCAACATTCGAATATAATTTCTTGCACTAAATTCCCTGAAATTACAAGGATATTTTGTATTCAATCAAAATGAATAAATATAGTTTTTGAAAACACAGAATATTCAAAAGAAGTTTCGTGAAAAAACATAGAAATGAAATTACAAAATAATATCTTGTGTTCTATTAAAGTGAATAAATATAGTTTTTTTGAAAGCACAGAATATTCAACAGAAAATTCTTGAAAATCTATGGAAAATTACAATTTATTACATCCATTTTGAGATATTGGAGCTCACTTAAATTTTTCAACAGTTCATAGAAAATATAATGTTATAACACTAATATGTTATTTATTAATAGCTCTAATTGACTTATGACTTGACCTGGATTCAACACTATTACCCAGAATGTTCTTTATAAACCCAGCTGCACGAGGGTGTTATTAACATGACAAAAAGTCTTTAAAAATCGGATATATTCTCCCCTCAGAAAAATACACAACTTCACATATCTTTTGCAAATGGTACATAATTACGATGAAAATACCAATGGGAAGGTTGCCGCAATCATTGAACAAGAATGTTAATGGCAAAAAACTCCAACAGTGAACTAATACAATAACTAGCATCTTATAGTCAGTTGCTTCGACATTCTTAGTTCTCCTTTTCGTATTCCAGTGACCACCGTATTTACTATGGAATATTTTTTTCTTATGCCTCCGTAAAAAAAAATCATTTACGTTAGCGTCACTACGGTACGTCACTACGCTACGTCTAATGGTAGCGTCACTAGTTTTGTTTCTTTTCACTACACAACTCTTGTGAAGGCAGCGAGTTCGAGGTTTCGTGCAATCGTAGCAGTTCTTAACAATAAAAACGAGGAGGATACCGCATACCGATCTCAGTTTACAAGCGCTAACCTTGACCAAACAGCAGGAACCTTGTAGCGGGCAGTGGCGTCGGCTGGTCCTCAAATTTGGATACGCGTCATCGCAGCGCAAATTCTCTATCGACGTTGATTTCCAACGTCCAAAACACCCAGGCGTAGACACACTGTCGAACATGCCTCCTCCCTCAGGTAAGCGTCACCACCACTATCTCCGCCTCGTAACTCACTCCCAACCTCTCACTGTCGCGGCTCAGAAACTACTACCACCACGTTCGCTCGTCTGCCCCTTCCCTCCTGATAAGCAGCGTCGGATATATATATATATATATATATATATATATATATATATATATATATTCTGACGCAAACCCGCCCCGAACACCCAAATTTAATTTAACTTATTCCCAACAATCGTTGAGCGTCTGGGCGGGTGCACAGATATATGCTTTTGGGAGCTTACGTTATCTCAGGGCAGTGGGATCTTTTGGGGTGAAGAGAGCAATCCAAAACAAAAACACAAATAACAGTAAAACAAAGTTTAATTACTTAAAAAAAATAACCAAATCTACTACACAAAAATCATCATCATCCTCCTTGAATTTTCAACGTTCCATCAACACACAGAATATTCTCGTTAAATCAAAAATCACCAAAGACTCTTCAAAATTTGACACACTGAATTACTGCTCAATGAATTAAGGAATTCCTTCGTGATTAAATTGATCAAATTTACTTCCACTCTTAACTAAATAACTTCGCACTCTTTACCATTCTTATTTTACATTTTTTCCCTTAAAGTTACATGAACAAGTAATGTGCTCTGAGGCACGACTCCCTCCATGCTTCAATGCAATTACTACTACAAAAATTTAACTTCAATTCATTCACAATTCTATCAGATAATCAGGAGTCAAAATGGCTAGTGCATCGTAATTACGAACTGAAAGTTATCTTGCCTTCATAGTCCAGTACCTCCCCGTATAATTTCTCTCAACATTTTTCTTTTAACGCGGCGCGAACGTGACCTAGATTTTGCTCGCACAGTTACCTCCCCCTTTGCGTTGAGCTGGCCTTGCGTCTGGTCGCTGGCTGCCGCGCGGACGCTGTCGGCACGTGCAACGCAAGTCGAGGCCTCGCGTCTGGCGACTCGCTGCCTTCGCGCCCCCGTCTTATCTCTCTTCCGCTCCCGGCTCCGTCGCTTTCTTGTGTCTACTGCTCCCGTCTCCTCCCCTCTTCTATCTTCTGCTCCCGGCTCCTACCCCTCTTCTGTCTTCTGCTCCCGGCTCCCACCCCTCGTCCGATTTTCGAACGGTACTCGCCCGGCTCCAAATCTCATTCAGCACGTCCTTTGCTCGTGCCAAGTGTTTTCGTACGCCGGCGTGATGTATGGTTCTCGCCGCGTACTAGTTTTCTCTCTCTCCAGCTGCAGATTTTATGTGGTTTAATCTGAGCATCAACTCGTGTCGCAATTTAACAGGCGACTTCCTTCATGGCGCCGTAACTGAAGAAAAACTTTCTTTGAATATCCAACAAATTCGCGGGCGACTAACTAGACGCCTTTCTGACGCCGAACACTTCTATCTAATGTTGTTCTCACGAATAGTACAATACAATCGGCGGCCGTTGCTTCGGCGATGGTGTGAACCAGAAGGGCTGCCGCTTCCGCGGGTATGAGCCAAAAAGAGCTGCTGCTGCAGCGGATATCAACCAAGGGCTGCTGCAGCCGCGGGCGTGAACCAAAGAGAGCTTCTACTCCGGCGGGCGTGAACCAAAGAGAACGCTTCCGCTTGCGAACTCGCGTTTTATGTCTTCTGCTTGTAGGGGTAACGCGGCGCCTCCTCCTCCCCTCTCCAGCTGATGCGCGTCATTTCCTCGCGACGTTCAGCGGACGCTGCGGGCGACAGTTTTCTCGTCCGCGGGCGCGCCCTTTTCAAACTGCACCGCACTCTCTTCCCCGTTCTAAAGAGAGATTCATGTAAGAACAAGCAATTTTGACAGCTAGTGCTGGCAACATAGCCGAAGGTTCTGTGGCCGTTGAGTCATTGATCCCATTGAACTCTCCTTCCTCGATTGATTCGTTTGCAATTGGCTAACTTGTAAATGATTTCGACGCTTCCTTTTGTGATGTCCTCGTCCGACGAAAATATAGTGCGCCACGAGAAATAATTGAAATGAGGAAGTGCAGAGCTATGTGCTCTTCTGTAAAAATTTATTTCTTTTATACACATTATATGGAATTTACTCTTTGCTATTACTATATTAAGTACTATTTTTATATTAAAACCGAGTCTTGAATGTAAGGTGCGTACTGGTGCACGTGTTTCTGAACAGCTGTCGCGGCGGAGGGATACTTCTCCGAATAACATGTGATGTTCACTTGTTTAGAGAACTGTCACTTTTGCTTGTTCTAACGTGAATTCTTCTATATTATGGTGTTTTAAGATCTGTGGGAACCTCCTAGCTTACGTTCGTCACTATATATATATATATATATATATATATATATATATATATATATATATATATATATATATTCGGTTGTATCGAAAAAATAGAATTAATTGTCTTAGTGTTAGTTTTTGATGCAAGACAACATCGGCGCCAATAAAACCCATTTTAAAATTGGTTTAGGGATGCCATAAGCCCCATAAACACTCCATTTTTTCGGCCTTTTTTCGCTACTTTTTGGAAAATAACGAATGAATATTATTTAATGTGATTTTTATCAACGGATTTTTGGCTGAGATGGTGCTCACGTTACCTCGCAACAATTTTATGATCATCAAACAATACTTATTTGGCTCAAACCGTGTGCCACATATGGCCAATGCTCGAATATGGCCAATTTTACGTTAAAACCATTGAAATAGACACTTTCCAATTGAGCGTAGCTCTTTAAATTTTTATCCAAAATGCTTTTAATTTAGATAAGATTAGAGCTCAAAATCTCTCATTTATGACCTTCGCTTCGCACAATTTAACTATTTAATTGCAATCGGCTAAAATTGCGCCGCGTGCCATCACTATTTATGACCCACATTTGTGCTGCACTGTTGTATATGATTTCTTTATTCATTATTAGGCTGGATTGAAAATATTTGTAGAGGCTTACCGAAAAAGTTAGTTTTCGATGCAAGAATAACATCGGCACCAATAAAACTATTTTTAAAATGGGTTCAGTGATGCCACAAACCTCATAAACACCAAATTGTTCGGCCTTTTCCGCTACTTTTTAGAAAATAACGAATACATATAATTTAGTGGTATTTTATCAATGTATGTTTGGCTGAGGTGATGGCCATGTTATTCCACAATAATTTTATGATAATTAAACATTACTAATTTGACTCAAACTGTGAGGCCCCATTAGTCCGTATATGGTCAATTTTATATTAAAACGAAATAAACATACACTTTTCAGTTGGCCATAGCTCGGTAAATTTTTATCCAAAATACTTTTAATTGATCGAAGATTAGAGCTCAAAAAATGTTCGTCTAGAAGAACTTTTCTTCACACAATTTAACTATTTCATTACAATCGGCTAAAATTGCTTTGCGTGCCATTACTGATAGAAAATCTCATTTGAGCCGCACTGCTGTGACTGATTTCTGTATTCACTATTAGGCTGTATTGAATATATTTGTAGAGAAATCAAATGTGTTTGGAATTTATTAGTCTTTAAAAAACACTATATGGCATTTGGAAGCCCATGATTTATTTTTTTCCTATTATTATATATTCCATTTATTAGTGATTTCTATTGATGCCCTGAGCCTCCTAAGCCGGTGTTATCTAGATATTTAATTCCAAAATAATTTTTAGGAATTATCTTTTAAGATAAGGAATGTGAAAATTTACCTTCAGTACCAAAAGAAGCAGAAGATTCGACCAAAATATCACGGAATCTTACAGACCCCACTGTAGTAGTTACGTCAGAATAAAAATCATTGTTCCAGTTAAGAGGTACATTAAGAACATTTTTTATTTCACCAATTTCGAAGCATAAACGCATTGAAAATTTAAATTGAATTAAATGGAGAAAATAATATTATTTAGAGAAACTGGAGAGGTTTTCGAGTTGGAAACCAATTGAAAAATTCTTAATTTATGTCAAATCATTGTTAAAACAGTTTACTTCATTTTGCTTGGAGGCACTTTTACTATCTTACGCGTCCACATTGAGATGATCGCGACGAAGTCAATAAGTATCTGCACTTTCGTTCTATTCGTCTGTAGACTGTAAAGCTTTGTGCACTTACCAGCCTCAAGATGGCATGGTACACTTCGTAAGTTTCACAGTTATCACCTAACGTTCGCATGCGTTGTTGAGACGTAAACATGGCTGCACCACTCTCCGCTGGTACAAAAAAAGGGATATACTTTCGAAATCCGTTTTTTGTGTTCTGAGTGTGTGCCAAAACTGAAATCGTTACACGACTTAAGAGCACCATGTGGGCGCAAGGTTTGAACTTGACGAAGAGTTGGGAAATGAACCATTCAAACGCAGTCAAGCAAGCATGGAAAATGAGAAAAGAGGAAGACGTCCATTCCCAACCATTAGCCCAGTCAAATTAGACTAAAAACTGGTTATCGAGGGAAAAAATCCCGGAGTTTTGAAGCTTGGCATGATTGTTTGCTGGTACGTTAGGTACGTTTGCTGGTACGTTAGACAGTATACTAAAAATCCTAAGCTAGAGGGGGAGGGGTGTTTAAAGATGTTGTTCTTAGTTGTTTTTTTTAAATATCTCCGTAATTATAAAACCTACAGAAAATTATGCTCTTTACAAAATTAAAGTAGACAAAATTTACCACAAAAAAGTTCTTATAAGATTTGGTCGTAAAATCAACCCTTTCAAAGTTATAGGCTTAAAAATGTCTTGTTTTTATTTACAGCAAGGCCCTTCCTTTATCGCCTTTATAAAAATTATGTTATAGATTCGATGTACAGAAGTAATTTTAATTTTGCTAAACATTTATCAAATATATGATTCTGCATATTTTGCACAAAACTCATGAATATTTAACAGCTAATCAAATCTTTTATTGTTCACTAGTGAGAACCCGTGCGATTCAATCGCACGGTTAGTCAAATAACCAAACTGTTTTCTGCTTAAATTCTTTTTTTCTATTCCAGCATTATAAACGACCTAACCTCACTAAGATCACTAACCTCTCATATTTCAAGATTTCTATTCAATGTAGAAAATTACGTTCACGTGCTTACACAACCTACACTAAATTGAAACAAACAAAAATGCTTGAGATTGCATTTCCCGCCACCGTCCGAGTGTAATTTTCTTCCGATAGATCGCGCGGCAATCAGATATTACAGATCCCGAATTACTACTTTTTTTAATATTTAGGTATTTTTAACGCCCTTTTTCAATACGAATGTCCCATGTGCAGGTGAAAAGAAACACGATTTTTCAATCCATTGCTTCTTTATACAGATCGGTTTTGTATGTCGCCCAATTTATTGAAAAGACCAAACAGCCCTTTGAGAAATAATATATAAGATACTTGCCGAGTATCCGAGGTCGTTGGGTCCGAGATTACCTCGTGTACGAAAACTAATAATCCATAGTTTATTTGAGAAGGATCGTAAAATTATTTGGTAATGGTTTGTGTACCCTGTCAACATATAAATTACATAAAATAATATGCGATTCCAAATATAGTAAATGGAATAATCACAAATACCACGCACATACGAAACAAAAACTGAGAGTATCAATGGTATACAGCCAATGATTGACGATGGGACCCCATCATTACGGAATTAGGGAAAGCCACATTATTCCACTTTCTTCCTCATTTTTGCTGGTGTTTTGGGCATGAAACGTACAGCAGCAAATTTTATCCCGAAATTGTTGTGGGTTTCACCTAAAAGAAGTGTGGAATGACCATTCATCAGGAGAGGCTGTATAAAGCCAACAACAAAGTTTCAGAGGGGTCATAACTAGTGAAGAAACATTGGTGTACGAATATGGTGTGGAAATGAAGGCTCAGTCGTCCAAATGGAAGCTTTTTAAAGAGCCAAGACAAAAAAAAGCCTATCAAGTTCGATAGAATTTGAAGGTTCTGCTCATAGTATTGCTTAATTTCAGCTTCGTAGAGCACCATGAGTTCTTGACACCAGATCGGAGGGTCAATATGGTATTAATTCACGCCATTTGCTAAGCACTCTTAAGAAAACATCCAGATGTGTGGCGAAATATATCACGTAAGTTGCATCACGATAAAGCACCTGCTCACACTTCACTGCTTGTTCGTCAATTTTTAGCCAAAAACAACATCGTTATGAAGTCTCAGTCTCCGTCTTCGGCGAACATTGCGACTTTGGTCCTAGTCCCAAAGCTTAACAAGTTCTTGAAAGGAAGAGTTTTTGCCAAAATTGAAGAAATAAATGCTGAATTGCTAAATGAGCTTCGCCATACCGAAAACTGCGTTTTAAAGTACTTCGAGCACTGGGAAAACGCTGGCACTAATATATTACATCAATTGAACTATATTGAAAAGGACAAAATCAATGTTGATGAATAAATAATTTTTGTGGGAGAAAAGCTAAATTTCCGCGTACTTATTGATCGTAAGATAAGATTTGCTATTAGAGGTGTGTGATTAACCGAATCCCTAGTAACCGAAGCAGTCGTTGGGAAAAACAACAGCATAATTCATTGCAAAACGGTCGATGCCGTTTGAAAATTTTAGATATATTGTGTTTTCCTCAATTCTATAATTATTGAATACCTTCGTAAATCATTGCGTGTGTTCTTCATCATTGACACTCTCAGCTTTAGTTGTCTATGTTATTTCATTTGCGATATCTGCACTCGTGTATTATTTTATGTAATTTATATGTTGACAGTGTACACAAACCATTATCAAATATTTGCACTCGATCCTTATCAAATAAACTATGGATTATCATTCTTCGTACCCGAGGTAATCTTGTACCCAATGACCTCGGATATTCGCAAGTATGTACAAAATAGGAATTTGGTAAGATGTAAAAATGATGTTTTTTGAGCAAAATATGAAAATCATATTGTTGATAAATGTTGAACAAAAATAAAATTACTTATGTGCAAATAACATAATTTTATAAGGGGATATTTAAGGAAGTGCCTTGCCTTAAATAATAACAATACATTTTTAAACCTCTAACTTTAAAAGGATTACTTTTACGGGAAAAATCTTATATGAACTTTTTTCTGGTAATTTTTTCTACTTTAATTTTGTAAAGGTCAGAATTATTGGTAGAATTTATTGTTATGGAGACATATGCAAAACGTAAAGAAAAAACACCTTTAAACGGCCCCCTCTACTCCCAGCTCACCCCCTATCCATTTCAGGATTATTGGTATAATGTGCGGCAAGTACCAACAACAATTATGCCAAGTTTCAAAACTCCGGGATTTTTTCACTCGTTTTTCTCATTTGTCTGGGGCTACACTACTGATCCTAATATTGAGCAAGTCCATGTCCACATTTTGAATAACCGATGAGTGACTACGAATGAAGTGGCAAACCATAAACACATTAGTCACATTATGCAAATGAGAACTCCGGGATGGTTTGTTAAAAGGCATTCTTTGCAAGGCAAATGGCATCCATACCGCCGCCCAAGCTCTCCAAAATTGAGGTGTTAGGGCATCTCGGATACAGTTCCGATCTTGTCACGTCACCAGTTTGCTTCACTTAATGATGACTTAGGGGGCCCACAATTTGCCTCCGACCTACAGATGTGGAATCAGTACATTCAGGGCTTGCTGCTCAATCGTAATATTTTTCTCAGAGAACCGAAAGCCGGTGCTATGATGAACGAAGTAATACATTGAAAAGAATGGCGCGTGTGTTGAAAATATGTCTCATTGTACATTTGTACTGTTGTAATCAATTATAAACCTTGCGTGTAGATACAGGGAAATTGCAGAGAAAACAGATTAGGGTGACCAGCGAGCACCTGTAAATAGTATTAATCGAACAGTTGAATACCACCCTCAGCAAGTTGCCAACTAACACAAAAGTTTTTAATTGTCTGCATTAAGCTTAAAACGGCAGCTTCTTAGCTTCGTCATTACCGAACGGCTTGGTAAGAAAGTCACGCTACGCCACTGGTATCCATCATCTATGGGAAGAATCCGGAAAACGGAGTTTCACTGTACTTTCTATTACCTCTGCTTGTGAAAATCGGTGCAGGTAAACCGTACTGTACTGTAAAATGGCACTACGAATTCTTTTTCATGTCCATATTTATGCTTTTAATTTAGTATCCTTTTATCTTCGAAACACATGGATCTTTTTACATTCTCGCACTTATTTTGTAAGAAGAAAACGTGTAGTAATCATGCGCCGGAAAACGGCAAGTTTTCGGCAGAAAAACTCATGCTTGGCCCTAGTAACGAAAAAGTAGATACGAGAGCTCTGCAATCAGGCGAAATCAACCGCTCGATACTCTCGGGTTCCGGGCCGACGCTCGGTGGAAGGGGAGGGACCTTACTGGGGGGAAGGAAATGGCTGTTTAACGGACATTTTGACCGGCCGCCTAGTGGCTCCCTCTTATACTTCGGTTCTTCTTTCTTGGCACACGGGGGAGGGTCATCAAAATGGAATATCTCACGGTATTTCGCGTCATTCTCGTATGATCGCCAGCACTGCTCGATACAGTAGCGATCATGCGACTCTTAGCGGCACAACCGGGAACGACGCGAAATACGCTGAGATATTCCATTTTATTGACACACCCCCGTACGCCAAAGTATAGCCACTGAAGTATAGCTACAGAACTGTCGAGTGTCGGCGAGACTCGGGAGTCGCCGAGGGCTCGACCGCCGCCGGACGCTCGGTAGCTCCGCCGCTCAAGGTATGTCGAATTTGTCAGTAATCCATGTACGTATGTATCATAGGTACAAGTACGGCGATACATTTTTAGGACTCCCCGTGATCCATTTTGATAAATAAATGCAATGCCATACTGATAAAACGTCATTAAATGACCGCCATACTGAAAAAAAACTATTTTTTTTTAATACTCGTAATATCATTGGTAAATGCTGGAAAATATATTGTATAATCTTTAGATTAATAAAAACATTGAATTGAATGGTTGATTTTCGACGTTTTATGACAAATTAGGATCAATATAAGTTACTGAAATAAATAAAATACAGTATTTTTAGATAGTTACATAGGCGAGATGAAAAAGTTACATATTCCACAAAAATGGCAAACTGAACTGAAAGAAACATTTTGTTTTTTTATCTACATCACTGTACTGAAAAGGATCACATTCCTTAAGAAAGCGTCTGGTCTATTCCTTAAGAACAATATTTTTAACAAATCTAAAAAATGAGATTAAAAAGGAACATTCACTGCTACATATTTTCTACTTTTTATGCCAAACCAATTATATACTACTATCTTTCATTTGAGAAATGGATTCAACGAAAACTTCAAATCACCAACATAATAATTTGTTGTAAAACCAACTGTTTTGTTACAAAACAGTTATTTTTATTTCCCAAACATTAAGAATATGGGAATATCTATCTTCTTCATTTCATCCACAGGATTCATGGCTGTCTTTAAAAGGCGGTACGTTACATTGAAATTCATTTTAGTAGTTAGATTCATTGATGTCATCGTCTTCATCTTCATTTGTGTCTTCGTGAGAGCTTACAGATTCTGCGCTTGTTATGAATGGGTAATATTCATTTAAATAATTAATGTTAAACTATCAGTTGGGAATTTGTTATTATTTGAAACTAATTTCATCTCGGATTAGTGAGTAGCTTTATTTTAATACTTTCATTCATTCTAAACAATATCAACATTTTTTTCATTTACATTCATAAATAAATTAACGTTTTCTTCACATCTGATGTTGCGTAAAATATTACGGTAATCTTCGTGTTCCAGTATTATAAGAAAAATAAACCTTTTTTTTAAAACGTCTACATTGATTGTCCAAAATAAGAAGGATATCCAAGTGTAATGCCATATTTAAAAAATTGCGCAGGGCAACGCCGACATTTACAGGCCGCCATACTTGCGTTTCCTTGTTTCTCATAACATTGGATAACGTCCCAAAAAGTTGTAGCTTTGAGCTTATCATACGTCGATTTTGTTGCTGGCTCCCAGTCTATAAACCAGGCTTTCCGACTGGCGGCCCGCGGGCCGCATGCGGCTCGCCGGATCTTCTTGTGCGGCACGCGACTACTTTGAAAAAATGTATTGTACCAACCAAATACAATACAATTGCACAATGATTCTTATTTTATTTAATGATGTATTAAGTTTCTCTTTGCATGTAGATTAATCAATAAGTATGTTGAATAAAAGTCATATCTAATATGTATTTGTTTCAGTATAATCTCAATAGTTAGGGTAAAAACCATCTGAAATTACGGTGCGGCCTGCGGTTTAATTTATTTAAAGAATTTAATATGTGGCTCATAAGACCTTCTAAGTTGGACAGCCCTGGCCTAAACGGTTCAGCCAATTTTCTTCAAAATTAATATATCCCGATCGATCTGAACGAGTTCGAGGCTTTGTGAGTTTGAAACGGATATTTTGAGTTTTGAGGATATTTTTCATGAAGCCTAAAAAATATTTTCAAAAAGTTTCTCAAAATTGGTTCCAAGTTAGTAGATTAAACTTTGTCCTCGGATAGCGTAATGATACTTAAGAGAATAGTGAATGTCTCATTTTCTTTGAATTCGCTGATTTTTCGAAATTTGCAACAGTTCATTTTTTGGCGTCTTCATACAACGACAATAATGAAGTGATTTTTTCCGAAATGAAATCTGTTCTTTACAGACAGACTTGAAATAAAGTCACATACATTCTTTCGAAAATATAAGCAGTTTTCTCGTAATTTTGCCTGAAATAAAGGCAATTTTACTTTTTTTAAACAAGTTTTTTCTCTGAAGTGGCTCGAATATTTTTCTATAAATTTTCTCCTTGTATGTATTAAAGGATTGTAAAAAATATGGTGCTAGTCCTCTTACGAACTCTCCGCATTTTAGAAAATTGCACGAAGTTAACATTTTAAAAATTCAAAATTTAAGATGGAGATTTTTGCCATAAGCAAACTGTTCTAAAAGTCAGCTCTTTAAAAAAGGTAACGTGCAATTTTTTGAAAAAATGAGTACTTTTCACGTACTTTTCGCTGTATTTAACGCAAATTATAAAAAATCATTTTCTCAAAAACCACTCCAATGTTTTTCTTTACATGTTTTCCATGTATAATACAAGGGACACTTGAAAGTGTAGAGTAGGGCTTATTTTCTTTGATCTCTCTGAATTTCCGAAAATTGCGTGTTGCAAACATTGGGCTGAGACAACTGGATTTTTAAGCGTCGGGCCCGTGTAGGCACGTCCGAGCGGCTGCCTTGAGATAAGACGAGTCAACTCGGAGGACATGAAACCGAGACTCGGTGCGGAAAAAAAATTGTTGGTTAAAAAATTTTGCAAGTTCATGTGTTAGTATAATATTGTGCAGTAATTACAAACAATGCATGAAAGTAGGTGCGGTTGTAGCACCACAAGTTTTTAATGACAACGTTCGTACTGTGCAACAAATACTAAACTCATCGCACACTTTGTACTTATACACGCGAAATAATATGCACAAAGAAAGATGGAAGGACAGACGGACGGACTATTTCGGTAACTGTGTGTAATACAACGGGGAAGCATCGAACTGAGACATAAAATTCGGCAATATTGTGTGTTTTTCTGTTTTTACAGGTATCCAGTCAAAGGATTCAGGTAGCGTTCCGTCGATCGACTTCAGCTACCTATATTAAAGAATCGGCGTGACGCAATGCTACCGGGGAAAAATAAATTATCATTGGAAATAAACTCCTACTTAGATCATCTTGCGATTATAAATTATCGGTAGTTTGAATGTCATTCTTAAGGCTATCGAGGGAACGGACAGAGATAAGAAACAGATATCTTTCAGAGAGAGAAAGAGAGAGAAATTCGTTTCAAATAGAGAAGATAAAAATCTCACAGCGTTTTAAAATTTTCTGAGGAGAATTTCGCATTCGTTTTAGGAGGAGGGAGGACATGGGATTGACGTGATTCAATAGTAGAGTAGAATAATATACGTAAAAATAGTAGATTCCCTTCAAGGACGTCCTGGTGCGACGGAGTTAAGCAGCAATTTCCTGACGACGCAATATTATATTTGTTTACCAGGGATTTTTGCTAATTGTATGTTAATAGTTATATTACAAGTGGAGCGCGCCCTAATATATTGATGAAGCTTTTGGTGCGGTCGCCTAATTCTAAGGGCTTTCCTCTTGCAAAATAATATCATTTTTTTCTCCATCCAGACTTGTGGGTAGTGGAGGGGGTCATGGCCAGTGGGTCATGGGAAAAAAGTGGGAAAAAATCAAACGGATAGATAGCAACATCAGGAAGTTTTTTCGTTGTGTTTAGTGTTAGAGGTGAAATATTGAAATAACTTTAATTTATTAAATGGAACAATATAAGTTTTCATTACCATAGATCAATCCCGAAAGAAAATTACAAAGATACAAAATATAATAAATTACAACACTAAATACTTTTACTTTTAATTTATCAATACGCAAATAGAGTTATCATGTATAAAAGACCTTGAAACTCAGAAAATCCATTGACAGAAGTATTCAAAACGCATTTTCTTCACTCTATTCTTTAATAAAATTCAGTTTAAAGTACTGCCCTAAAATTTGGTCAATAAATATTCAAATAATTATAAAAATATAGAAACAATACAGCTTCATTTATTTCTTTTATGCAAAACTTAAAAGCCAGAAAGAGAAATTATTGCATATTGGAACACGAGTGAACCTAACACTGAAAGATTAGATGTACTACCTCCTGAATCTACAAGAAAACTGTATAATAAAAATGTTTCAGTATCAAACTTTAATAGAATTAGAATGATGTTGGGCATGCTAGTTTTATTTACTCTCTATACTCTATATATGCTACGTATGTAATTTGAAAAATATTCCAATTATAAATTAATAAATTGGAATAATTTTCTATTACATCAAAATCAGTGAAAACTAATCCCTTTTACAACTCGTAACCCTCTCCTCACTAAAATAACAAATCGTTTTATCACAGATAATTATCTACAACAAAATCTGAATTCATTTGTTGCATTATAAAACGTGGAATTATTCAATTCACTTAATTTGATATATTTGAAAAAATGATTATATTGAGAGTTTGGTACGTTATCTTATCTAGCAAGTTACGTTGTTAATAACAAAGAGTCAATTTAGAGTGTTACAATCATTTAATAAACTAAAATAATAAATAATAAACGGACGGACGGACAGACAGACGGGAGGACAGATGGACGGATAAATGTACAGATGGACGGACGGACAGACAGAGGACAACAGACAGACGAACACAGACAGACACACGGACACAGACAGATGGGGGTCCAAGGGGATGTGATGCGATTACAAGACTCGCTGAAGAGAATCTCCTAGCCTCTCCACCCCAACTCCACTTGCACCTTCAAGAGGTGGACCCTGTCGAGTCGAGCAACCCGTGCCAAGGTTGTGGTAACCAATCCCTTCGGCGGTACTGGTCGACCAACAGACGAGAGGAGGGGGTTCTGACAAGTCACTGTCAGAATGGCATGTAACCGCCGTTCTGGAGCGCCCCGAAAGTATGCCGGGATACGGTCCGGTTGGTTACAACCCTGGCCCAGGGTAAAGGGTGATGCCGGGGGAGCCTGTAATCCAAGTGACGTGTCCCCGGGTGGCGGACAGGGGAGGAATCTCTAGATATAGAGGTCAAGAGCCAATTAAAATACCCCTCACGGACCAAAAGGTGGAGAAGGACACCCCAGTCAAAAAATCACTATGGAAGGTCTTTTGGGATCTCAGTCAACGGTGCAGGGGCCCAGTACTGGCGATTGTTGGGAGCGAGCAAGGGGGTCCCAGGCGTCGTCAACCAGTGACCGCAGTACTCGAACAGTGGACCACTTGGCTGCTGTAGTATCTGTCGCTACAAGTGATGATCTTGAGAGGCAACAGACATTGTGTAACCTTGAGAAGAAAATAACCGAGCTTCTCAATTTTTAAGCCTCGTCATAATGTTCATGGTGAGATCAAGAAATAGGTGTATTCGATTCGGACACACTTTAGCGAGGTGGTAGCACCACAAAAAGGAGGATCATCCAGCCCAGATCCTCAGTGTGTCAAACTTCCTGTGAAAGAAAGTTCACTCAGACGTCCTCTGAGAAGGTGGCTGCGGGAGTACTCAATACGAGAAACGATCCTTCGTGAAACCGGAGCTCCCAGGTGCCCAAGGTAAAGGAGACTGCGAAAAACGCAGATAAAAATCAGGCTGAAACATCCTCTTCGGAAATGGCACGAGAAGAGCCCGAGTGGCAGGAGGTCACTAGAAAAAAGAGAATATGTAAGCGTTCTAAAACACGGAAAAGGCCACGCAGACCGGATGTCCTAATGATAAAGGACGACGTGCTGACGTACGCGGTCATCCTTAAAAAATGAAAACCGACCCTGAGCTTAAGGATCTGGGGGATAATGTCCCACACATCCGGAAGACAGATGGCGGCGATCTCCTTCTACAACTGAAGCGGTCTGCCGGAGGCCAAACAACAGATTTTCAGTCCTCTGTAAAGAAGGTGTTTGGATCAAACGCAAATGTGAGGGAGCTCACTCACACCGTGACCATTGAGATGAAGGACCTGGATTAGGTCACAGCTGAAGACAAAGTGCGCAGAGTTCTTGTGGGCAAACTTCCCGAAATCAATGATCTTGCAGCTACTGTGGTCAAATTTCTAAGACCAGCCTACGGTGGAACACAGGTAGCAATAGTCAGCCTTCCTGTTACGATGTCTCACAAATTGTTGGCCATCGAAAAAGTAAGAATAGGGTGGGTGAACTGCATTCTGCGTGAGAAGAAGGACCTCCTGAGGTGTTACAGATGTTTGGATTTTAGACACCTCAGAAAAACATGTATAACTCGACCAAGCGAAGAATGAAGGATGCGACTGCGGCGTGGCGTGGGACTAACATTGTAAACACGAGTCTTTACGATCAGTTTCGCTTACAAAAGTCGCCAGGAGCGTGAAGCGAGTTCCGAGATTACTTCTACGGAATAACCATGGCCTCCGTAGAGGTCCGCTAATAAAATATAACTTCAGAGACACATCATGCAAGATTTGCACTGGCTGTTTTATTTTCGTCCCTTTAAGTTGCTTATTTTACTTTTCACCGTTCTAATACAAGAGTGTAAAAAAAAAGTTCTTTAACTTAAATTTACTGTCATAAGTATCTACAATATTCTTCATTATGGTGGTAGTTACCTCTTGCATAAAAAGTATTTTATTTGGTACATATTCTGAGAAACTACTTAACCTTCCGGCGGACGCGTAGTGGCACTCAGTGCCGCATTCTTACATTGGTGTCGCACTATTGAGCTCATAGTTATTCTTCATTCATTATATTTTCAATCCGATGTCACTCAAATCACGATTTTTAGACACTGCCGATTGACCGTTATTCATTAGCAATTCAAACTCTGCAACGGTTGCGGCACTCCATACCGCACACGCTTTGTCATGTAAGTATAATATTGACGTATTTTATCCATTAGAATTCTTACTGCTATTTTGTTATTGAACTTTATGACAGAGTTTGGAGTAATAACTATTAATTCAAACTTAAACGCGTTTCGGAAACGAAGAAACGTTTGAAGGCACGTTTGCACCGTATTCATTCCCCTTCATGTAACACGTATCTAGTTACGGAGGGAGCGATTGATGGATCGGATTCTTATTAATATTTTTATTTCGTTTGCTCTTTATGTAGTTATTATGAAATAAAATGTATAAAACATGAATAAATAATATTTCCTTCACATTTAATAAAAAAAGTAATAACTATTGACTCGAAAATCGAAGTTGTTAAATGCGGTACGGAGTGCCGCACGCGCCTGCTGGTGGGAAATGATGGGATGCGCCCGCCAGAGAGTTAAGCTAAAATAAACGATTTATATGAATGTTACTGTTCATCGATAGAATTAATTTCAAAATTTTCAATCTTTTGCAGAGAAAAGTATACTTTTATTTCTTCCAATATGAGGTGCAGACATGTCAAAATACAGTTAAAATATTAATTGGGAAGACACAAGATTTGCAACAAAAATAAATCGCGCTTTTTTCGCAAAGTTTGACACGGTCCCATTTTAATTTTGAATTGAGTATCCCTATATCCCAGCGACGAGCTCCCGACGAACGCGCGTCCGCATACCGCAGCCATCTCTCGAGCATGCCTTGCAGCCGTGGATACTCTGCCATGGCCAGCCGCATCGCCAGACCTCCTCGATCGAGAATGTTTGGGGTGCAATGGAGTGTGCGATCAGGATCCAACCCCTACCACCAATCTGCAAGAACTGCGCGCTCAGGTGCAAGCTGCATGGGATGGACTAGCATAGATTTCCATAGGTATATTTTTAGTTTCAAAACATTATTTCTACCAAAAGTTAACGTTTCTAGTGATACACCAGGAATACACCAGGCGACACTATTAGTGATATCTTCCTGATTGCTACGATATTATAGTTCATAAAAGAATCGAATAAACTCATCTCTTTTGTTGAGAAAGATTGTCGATTTTCTCTCATAAGCCTTAAGCTACTTCTGACCTGCCAATTGCCATTGGAAGTACTTTCGCCTCCAGGTGAAATGAGGTACGGGGTTTATGCAGAGTTGCCACTTGGTAAGAAAAGAAAAATCAATATTTTTCCTCACGGCTAAGAAAATTGAACTACTTCCTATTAATTTTTTCACATGGCTCAGAACATCCAAGCCACACAAGAGTGGAAGAGAGGCCTGTCTCTTTCAGAGGCGGTAAAATACTTTTTTTCAACCCGTCAATTCCCATGGTAAAATGAATAATGAAAGTCGAACAAAAATTACGTGAGAGTGTTTATTATATTTGCTTGTGATACCTACAAATAAAAAATAACATTCTATTGGTTGGATTTTTGGGAAATGGGGTGTCACCTGTAGGTGACACTGGGCGTTATACGTACTGGTGCACTACACTGCATGAAAAAATCGATGTTTCTTGCAAATGGTGCTAAATTCTATTTGCATATACGCGCTTTATTTTACAAAGAGAATAAATACAACTTTGTATTACTTATTGTGGAAATTGTACCAACATTTTATATTCAATCCGACATTACACTTCAAAACACATCTTTCGAGTGCGTTCGTTACATAACGCACACCGACGTTGAGAGCAGTTTCTCTCTACGTCAGTTCATTGGCACTGCCACCCAATCTCAATGCATTGCAAACTCTTGCGTGTAATGGAACTGCACAATTGGTGTCTTTACTTGGCGGTTTCCCATATTTTTGAAGATACGCTGTTACTACTGCTCTGCGAAAATCACAGAAACTAAAGTTTCCTCCAATTCTTTTTATCAACCAAGCATTTTGACAAGAAACATCTAATCCAAAAGCAAACAACGGGAACCATCATTTCTTCCCTCGTTGCCCCATTCTAAGAGATTCTACATTTTCGTCAAATTGATTGACTCCGCCCATATATTTATTGTACATTTTGACTAATGAGGAACAATCAACTTGGATTTTTGTTCGTTTCTTGTTTAGTACTGCAATTCGATCCACTTTTGAAACTGGTTGCAAGTTGTGGCAGTTGGAAGCAAAAGTTACTATATTGTTGTCATTCCATCTGACAACATTAATGTCTTTTGAAACAATGTAATTTATTTCGCCTCTAGGCTTTTTCTTCATGTCCTTTGCGTTCATGAGAGGACAGTTTTCAATGCGGTTTTCCCTTATTGTTCCCGTCCCGCCAATTTTATTCTCCCGTAAATACTTCAGTAAAAGTAAAGCAGTAAAATAATTGTCAAAGTATAAGTTATAAGGCCCGAATCGTTGTGGTAGTCTGGAGTGTAGTTCCACAACTACTGCAGCTCCTAAACCAAAATTGTTTGTAATTTCAATGGTGGTCCTGAGGCACCTTGGTAAAGTTCGCAGCTGGCAGCTAACATTTTCAACATTTTCTCAAAAGTCTCTCCAAATTCCTTTTATTAAACTTTGGCCTCGGATAGAGTAAAGAATGCTTAAGTGAATGGTGCAGGTCACATTTTGTTGAAATAAATTTTTGGAAAAATAAAACGTCCAAAAAAGTTTCGGCACCTTCCTCCCACTACGATATTGAAGTTAGAGTGTATTTCTTAATGAAGTGTTCTTGAGACGTTTTTGATAAACTGTCGTTTAATCGTTTATGAAAATACGCAATTTTTAGTTCATTTTCACAGGACAGTTTTTAATTTTAGAGAATTTGCTTTTGAAATCTTTTGAAGCACTTGCACTCACAAATGCAATTATGTATAAAAATCGCCCATAGTATAAATGTTATCGACATGACATGTTTCAAAAAATTACATTTGTTGAAATCAAATTCTAGAAACAAACAAATAATACATCAAAATGAAGTTTATTTCATTTTATTGAGTGAATTTAACACTATCCACACATAACAGTTAAAGAGAAAAATATGACTCAGTGTTGAGAAAATCTTGTTTTTAACATTTTTTAATATTGCTCATTTCAATATCGATTACACGAAAACAACAAATGTTTTCACAAAAGTTTACATATTTTATAAAGATCTGATTGTGAAGAACTAATTTGATCTGAAGAAAAAAATCGCTCCATCTATATCATTCACAATGTTTAAAGAATTCTTTTAAAATTGCGGGGCCTCGGGTCAGGCCTAATCGATAATGGAATGTTTTTTGGCAAAAATTCTACGAATAGTTAAGGTACTAGTGGGTTCACAGACAGAAAAGCGGACCGACGTTTTGAAAAAAATAACACTCTTTTCGTATCAAAGGACCCCAAAAAGGGTACTCCGATTGAAATCTCGAAATCGATTGCAGTATTCTGAAAAAATGAAGGGGAATGATGAAGCACTTCTCGAAGAGGAAACCTCGAAACGTTTACTTTTCATTTTTTAAATTATTTTCTCTTCTGCAAATTTACAATATGTTCATTTTCGAACCTTAAACAAATGATTTATAGTACGGTGTACAAAAAAACAACAAAAAACAAAAAACAACAACAAAAAACCACCAATTCATTCTAACAATGGTTATTATTAATTTACATAATAGTGTTAATATTTGGTTTGAAAGACATGGGGCGCATTTAAAGAACACAATAAATTAAAGAAATTGTGGATGTTATGACTATTATAAGGTAGTGTCGTCGTCGTTGAAATTACTGATTCTTTCACATGTTCAGAGAATTTATGCCTTGCCATAAGATGACCTTATGGGCATTTACCTATTTAGGAAACATTTGTAAGAACTCAAGTTTCCATAGTTTAGAGTCGATAAGCAATGACCTCAAACTTGCATTCTGAAGGTAGTTTCAAGTAGCATTGTGGTGTTAGGGTCGGATGGAAAAATAATGTCGGTAAATGCACTTTGCATTTCCAAAACGGCTCGAAGGGTACATTTTCGTTGCAACTGCGAAATTATTGGCTCTCAAAGAAATGGGAGTTGTCATGACCTGGTAATTTCTTATAAACAATTTGGCGAAACAGCAGTTAATGGACGAAGGTCAAAAGATTTCTGTGTTTTAATGAACCTTTAGGATAAACACGCCTATTATAGGGAACATTCACGCTAGAGACCATGATTAGGGTAAATCTAGAGGAAATCTAGCCTATCGTCTTTCAGTCGTTGGCAGTTGGTTCAGAATGTTGTTTTGTAATAGTAAACTATGAAAGAACCAGATAGCGTTATTCTCCGTACAGTGCTGCCAGAATGAGCAGAAAGACTAGGGGACCAGGACCTGGAATTTGGCCGTTACCTATTTCTGTGTCAGTAAATGTACATAGTGAATGTAGTGTCGTGTGAAAGTACGTGTGTCAACTGTAAATAGTCCTTAGTATGAATGTATGAGTGAATGAACAACAAAAATCAAGAAGACTGCAATAAGAAAACCACAACAGGAAATACTAATCTACTTCAATGTAAATCTCAGGTTGCTGGAAAAAACGCTGGCTTCATCTATAGGTTAAATTAGTAATAAGTTAGTTATTAAGCACTGCCCCTTCTTTGCCGCAAAAGCCAATGAACTGCGGTGCATGTATCCCCTACACAATCCCCTAAACGACGGCGGGAGGAAAGTTAAAAAAAAAAGTCCCCTTTTGCGTCAGTCCACTACCGGACACAACCTTGTTTCAGATAAAAAAATTACACTTCACTTCTAGAAAATATACCTACACAAAACAAAACCGTTTTAAAATCATTATAGGCAGAGCTAAAACCTCTAACGAAGAATGGCCTTAACGGACCTACAAAAAGAAAATCGACACTTACACCTATACTTCGATTTTTCTTTCTTGGCGCGTGGGGGTGTGTCATCAAAATGAAATATCTCACAGTATTTCGCGTAGTTTTCGGTTGTGTCGCAAGGAGTCACATGATCGCGACTCTCTCGAGCAGCGCTAGTGATCATGCGACTCCTAGCGGCACAACCGAGAACGACGCGAAACACCGTGAGATATTTCATTTTGATGACATACCCCCTTGCCCCAAGAAAGAAAATCAGAAGTATATTTTAGCCATTATACTTCGATTGTTTAACGTAGTCGATGGCATTAGGTCATTGTTACATCTCCTGCCTTATAAAATAAATATTTTTAATCAATTCGCGAACGTCCTCAACGGGGCTCGTAGCCTAAGAAATGTGTTTACCACGGTTAAAAAGATTCATTTTGTAAGACAGGTGGTATAACAAAGACTTCGTGTTATCGGTCACTTTAAAAAATCGAAGTATAGTTCGCGGCATCAAGCATTTATACTGCCACACAGAGGTGATGATGCTGCCCTCACCAGCTCCGAAAGTTCTGGAAATTTGTACATCTTCGTAAAGGAAGACGTTTTGACACGGTTTTGAGAATAAATGCCCGCTCGTGGAAACTGTATAATATCAAGTTCCTTTTCATAAGAAGGGGCTTTCTCGGCGAATACCATAGTAAAATGAAGTATAATACGATGTTGCGTGCGTTTTTTTTATACAAAATACCCATTTGGATCTTTGAAATGTTTTTGATCGGTGCAAAACCCTTTGTGAACTAATGACATCCTTCATTTTACAGTTAGTTTATACTACAATTTTAAATTTTCAAGGGCCTTATTGCACAAAGAAATATTTAACCACCAATTCTTCCATGATTTAACTGTGGAAGAATCATAATTCCATGATTTAACCTTCTGAATCGACTACGTATATTCTCTCAAATCGTTAAATCGATAACACCTCTCGAAATGTGACCTCTATGGAAGGAAGTATCTTGCCAGGCACCTTTCTGTCCTGGTTGATTCTGGTCTTTTCTTGGGACGTCGCAAGCGAGGGTGGTTCTGTGATTGTGCACGGTAGGAATTTTATACATATATTTGAGTTTCTGACGTGTATTGCGAGATTGTTTGTTAAATAGAATAGTTATTTCTTTTCAGGTTTTACTTAACCATCACAATGTGGCAATCATTTATCGATGTGGCGAAAACTAATCCTTTCGGCAGTCCTATCCATGTTGCTCACTGCGAACCTGCCAAAGTTCTTGGCCAACCCATTAATGAAAGAACGATAGCTGCTGCGGCGGCGACAGTAGCAGACACTGGAGGTACGAATTTTTTTATTCATTATAATCCTGTTAAAAGTCGGAGTTACGCATTTGTACTGTCCATTAACTGCTCATGTAATCGTGTGTTGAGAAAGGTTTCATAATTAAGTTATGCGATGCCATCGAGAGAGTTAAGTAGCCTGTGTGACGGGTAATACAGTAAGAACTTTATACTTGATAGTGTTTTATAGCAACGAATTGTGCTGAAATTTTTACTTAAATTTCCTTCCTTTATTTTCAAGAACTAAATGCCCACAGTCTTGAAAGTTTACTGTAGTATACTTATGTTGACGGAATTTTCAGAGGAAATGTCTGTTAAGAGTTATAAATGTGCTTGAGGATCCTTCCCGGGTCATTGGGTATTTTTGTTTGTAGTTAAAATCCATTAGAAATACCGTAATAATCAGTTCTTGAAATTTAATGGAATGCTCAATAATCTGTGTTCCCAAAAGCTCTTTTCTTTTTTTTTTTTTGAGGGATGGTGTATGGGGTGGTTAGAACGCTCTTGACCTTGACATATGTCATGGTGATGGGTGTGGGAATTTAAACTTTGTCTTCACGATTCCTGGTCTCCCTCAAGATTCTCCGTTCCTGGAATACGATCCTAAAAACTAATTTTATGAATGTACAAGACAGTCAATTGAAACTTTAATGCAGTAGATTTTTACCAGTTCATACACTGATGGTTTGTTATCAAAGATGTGTGTTAAAGAGACAGCTGATAGTGATTAATTTTTTCTTGATAAATTTACTTATGACTGGAATAAAGATAACATGACTTTAAGCATTTTTTTTTACCTTGATAGTAACTAGTTCTATGTCTATTCCACATGTTTTCAGATTTTTGTGTAAAATTAAATGTTGGCATTAAGACATTTAAAAAAAAAATTGAATGGAAGCTGGAGATCTTTCCAACCATGGATCAAAGCATTGGAAGCACAAAATTTATTTTTGATTCTTTGAAATGGAATTACACATTACATACTTCATCAACTTGTGAATAAAATTTTACTTCGGATATTGACTGCAAAGTAGTTGCAATGAATAACATGCAAAGACGAGTAGCTTAAGCATTAGTTTCATATATTACCAAATTTCTGAAGAAAGGGAAAAAAACAATGTAAGATTTAAACAAAAAGTGCTGTGTTGAAGGTTGGTTCTGTTCGTTGGTAGTTTTACTGGAGTGCATGATTGCTGGTCTAAATATAATTTTCTGTAGAATGTGGAAAAACAAATCTTATTTGTACAGAAAGCGCCAGCCAAAGTCTGGAGAGATTGTCAAACCACATTCAATAGGTACAAGTAATCTGACACGTCTGCCTACAAGTAACATTTTGTTTGACAAATTTGACAGGTTATTCCAATTCAGACTTCAAATCATTGTAAATAGCACAGACTTTACTCAATTGTGGTTACATTTACAGATCAGGTTTATGACAGAATGCAGATCTACTTAAGCTGGGTTCAGCTTTTGGAGGAGTTAAGTTGTAGCATGTTCGGAGCTTTAGATTTATGGATTAACTTATTTTAACACAAAATTCTTCAAAGTATTCTACATGCTTCTCAGCCAGCTTTACCAACACTTATGCTCAGTTACTTATTAATCCTGAGTTTTGGATATAATCAGGGTTGTCTGATCATATAATTTTGGTCTATGCTTTGGAAAGATTTGCATGTTAAAAAGGTGGTCTCCCTTTAAGGTATAGGGTTGTGATTGTGTCGGGTGTGGCTGGACAAACCCCTGAAAATGGGCCCCCACAACAATTTTTAAATTAATAATTTTGATGGTTACTAATGTCTGACATATAAATGTATGAATTAGCCTTGATTCTCTTCTCTCAAATTTTTTTTTTTTATTTTAAAAGATTCTGACCTCCTTTTTTCTGAATTGGTATGTGTAATTAATCTTGATACAAGTGTATTGAGATTCGAAAATTATAGCAAAGGAGTCAAAGAAATGAAAATAGGTAATAAGAAACTTTCATTGAAATTGAAAAAGTTTTTCCTTCAAATTATCAATTTTTTGATGGGAAACTAACTTTTCTTTCTGATTTGAAATGTAGATGGAACAAATTCACATGGAAAGCTTAGTAAAATTTGTTGAAGTTATGTGCAAGTTATTATGGTCAAGTTACCTCTGTTTGCTCAATTAATCTTTGACTAGTTAAATTGTGCAAGCTCGTTTTGATAAAATTTGAAAGCAAAGATTACTCATGAGCAGAATGCTCAAACTGCTAAAGATTTGTGATCAGTCTGCTGATCTAAAAAATTAATTCTGGTGTTTCCTTCCTGCATCAGTATGCAAGTCATAATAAAAAAACTCAAGGGCTGTTTTAAGTTGCTTGATACTTACAAATCTGTTATATTAAGTGCAGAATGTAAATTTTTATTTAGTGTGAAATGAACTGATGGTGTTCTGTAGTTATATGAAAGACCTGTACCAAATAGAATGTCAGAAAACTGGGAATCTTTCTGTAATATTTGTGTGCATTTGGATTTCAAAGTAGGATTGATCAACAATGACAATAAAGTTTAAAATTGCCTTGTTCTATTGTAGCAAAAAACAACTTCTTTGATGGTTGTTTAACTCAGAAGATGGGGTTATAATTTGAAAAGCAATATGGTAGCCAATAACTTACTGTTGTTCAGGAAAATGTTTTGGAGAACAATACAAGCTGTAGAAATTTCCATTGCAAGTCTGAAAAGAATTTTCTAGAGCTTTTAGACTTGGACGGAATTTAAGGAAAATGTATATTTTAGTTCCATGTTGTTCTTTTTAATAGGAAATAAATTGCTTTTAATTGTGCTCTGGAAATATGAAATACGTTCATGGAAAGTATTGTTTGTTGCTTTTGAATTGTACTTTCATCTGAAAATACATGTTCTGACACTGAAAATATTGACCTGGAAGAAAGTACAAGTCTGATACAGATTGTTATGAATAATTGTGTTAAGGAGCCCTACTTAGCATTCAAGTTAGTTCTCTGTAGGAGAACAAAACATTTGTACCTAAATTACACATAGCTCTGAAAATATTTTCCATTCCTTGTTAATCACACTTCAATCTGAAGTTGATTGCACTCTTTTGTTAATCATCAATTATTTCAATGAAAAGATTGAGGGGAAATGCTAAAACTGATTTGTGTCAAGAAATCTGATGCAATTAAACAATTTTAAACTACTCCTGAATTAAAGCTAGAAAATGGCAGCAAAATAATGAATTAACATTGTATACCGTATGTACAGAACTATCTTTATATACACAATTACAATTGCATTGAATTACATTACATTTACAATTAACATTCAGTGGCAGAAGATTTAAAATTTGACACATTCTAAAGAAATGTTTCTTTGGTCTTGGTTCATATCCACACTTTCCTCTTCAGTCGCCATCATGACTTTATCTCTCTCTCTTTTATTTATATATATATATATATATATATATATATATATATATATATATATATATATATATATATATATATATATACATTTATATAATAGTGATCATTCTTCTTTCACACTGCTCTCCAAATTCAGATATGCAATTGTTTGGGAAAACCTAGATAATTCTAAAAATGTTTAATGTTTGTTGTGACGAGAATTTTTCATAGCAGTCATAATTTTCTACTGTGGTTTAAAAGATTGGTTTCCTTAAAAAAATAAATAAGTAAATAAAACAATTTTTTTTTTTTTTCCCTTCCAAGATTGACAAAGACCGTTTTCTTCAAATTTGGAAGTAAGAGTGTTGCATAAGTTTGAGGTTCCACAAAGATGCCTTTATAAAAATCCCCTGCAAGAGAAAAGTGTGATGTCAGATACTTAAAACTCTGTACTTAGGTCTATTGGGACTGATAGATGCTACACATCAGAGGCATTTATGGAGTGACTGTCATGGGTCATCATCAATGGCTGCCAGCTCAAATGTATTTTATGCAGATGGTGGTAGTAGGAATTACAAGACCTCTCTTGGATGGCTTATTCTAATCATCCAAAAGTGAATGAATTTGAAAGGGGGGCAGTAAATTGACAGTTCTTAAGAGCCTTTTTCACTATCCTGTCTTTTTGGAATGTTTCCTCGGGCTATTGACTATGTGGTTCTCAAATTTGAGTAGAGTTGGCTTGTTTATCTTCTGTCAGTCTCATGTTGTGCAAAGGAAATTGCTCCAGTGACTGGTCTGCATTGGAGTACATGGTTTTTCACCAGGTTTGTTAATGGGAAGCAAACTAAAATGAGAAAATTGAAACCAACAATGGCGGCAAACTGTGAATAGCCAGAATTTATCCACCGAAAAGAAAGTTGGGCATCTTTATTTTTAGAAGAGTGTACATTTTTAAAATAACTTATTAGGGGGGGGGTGATCATTGACATACACACTGGGATCTAACATATAGATCTGCTCAGTAGCTTTAGAATTATGATTCTGAAGCGATAGAAACACAATATTTTGTGGGATAGACCTGTGTACCCTCCATGCATTGCATCAATTAAAGTCAGTAGAACAAAACTAAACTAGTGCCTAAAAATACAAAACTTCTGAACAAAATTATACAAATTGGTTTTTCAAAACTTAGCAACTCAACTGCTTAAAAAAAAAAAGTATTACACTGCAGTAAATAATAGATATTTTAAAGCGTACTATATATGTGCTATAGCGTATGTATACGGCAAAGGATACAAACCATTTTTTACCAAAGTTATGTCAAAATATTGGTACTCTGAACGAGGAAGATCAGTTGATAATTTTCATACATCACTGTTCTTCCAATTTTTGCACGCTCCACATTGGAACAAATTGTGGTAATGAAACAGCTCAAATAACAAAACGGACACTCTAGATCCTGATTTTTACCTACTTGGTGGAATAGCGTGAGGAAAGAGAAATTTATTGAAAAATTAAAAGTAAAACTTCATAAGCTTAAAAACAAACTTAATGTGATGTATCTAATACCGGCCGGATTGTATGAGTATCGCATAAAAGTTCCAGAGCGACTTTCACTACTGCTCCTATAACACGGTGGGATCTTTTGTGTCGCTAAGTATCTGGTGGCACAATAAAGTAGACATTTGCAGTTGACTATATTGGTTCAGAGTGCACCTATTCCTCCCATCTTGACTATCTTGTAAAAGGACGTTTGTTAAATGAACATCATTGCAATGCTCCGTGCTGCATACGCCCATTAACGGGAGTAATTTTCTTCACGTAGTTGACATTGGTGCAGATTTGTTATATCTAAGTCTCGTATTCTGTAATATTTTGTAATAAAATGTTCACATCTCAGCTTAGTATTTCATATTATTGTACATGAATTCCTTTATTATTTCAAGACGAGACAAATTTGCGTGTAGGACGTCAATATATCCTAATAACCGGAACTAAAAGTGTTCGTTCGAAAACCGAAGTAGAAGACTCAGGTTTCAGATTACAATCAATAGTTCATGTTCTGTATTTAGTTTGCTTTGATTCTAAAAATTTTGTTTCTTGAAGTGCATTCAAATTCAAATTTGAAGAAAAAAATACTCGATGGGTAAGGTTACATCATACTGTTAGAATGTTCGGTATACTAATAGCTCTATAGGCCCTCCGTGCTTCACCACCATATTGCGTTCCGGTCCGATACTTGAGTAGGGTCGTCCATAAATTATGTAACCCAAATTCCGAGTATTTTGAATACCCTCAATCCTCGCTATAATGCATCCGTAACGCGTGCTTAACACCCGCACCAGAAAAATCGCTCAGATAACGTAACGCTTGCGACAACTCCCCGATTAATAAGTACAAAGAAATTTTATAGCAGTTAAGCAGTGTGGTAATTTTGTTATATATTAAAATGTAAGAAATTTTGAGTTAAAATTAATTGGCGAAGCGGACTGCACGTACGCAACAGTAAGATAAGGGGCAATTTTTGAGTGAAGGAAGGACTCTAGGCGAGAAAATGTCTGAAAAGCTGTACACACGTCGTCGTGGACAGGCGGATCCGATGTAACTAACATTTTTCCAAAGACGTGAGGGGGAGGCGTATGCCCCACCCCAAGGTCAGTAGAAAAACGTTTAATTTTTTTGCCAAAGTTCATGTAAATATTTCCTTGAATTATGTAATTATTTAAGAAATATTATATTATAAACACTACAAAATATACAATATAATAACATGTTTATTACTTGACAAAAATGCTGGTCGTGGACGCATAGGCGAGTGTCTACAGCGCAAATTTATTTCTAGAATGTCTATCAGTTTTGAATATTTCCTTTGTAATCTAACTTCAGTCAATACATGATTGCTGAAAAGCGAACTAATGTTAACTTTTCTGTCCGTTTCACTAAACGCCCCCTACTATGTAACGTAGTGTGTGACCTTGCCTCAAAACCTCTCCCCTCCCTTCAGCGTTATGCAATTTATGGACGACCTATTGCGGATCTGTATACTGGAGATCAGTACTCTTGCCGCAGAAGCGTGAACACTAACGCAATAATTCTGCAGCTATCTGAACACGTAATCAAGGAAGTGATGTTACTCATGAGTAGGGAGAAGAATTTTTTACGCCCTAAAAAATCTTGAAATATGCTATTAAAAATTTACATTTATGATCTAACAATTCTGAAATATGCAAATGAAATTAACAGTATTTACTTTCCTCTATAAACCTTTATTGATAAAATTCAAGAGAAGCATGCTTAAAATGAAACTATATATTTTTGTGCAAACATAATATAATCTTCCGTACTTGCCGAAAGAAATAATTGAAGTAAATATTCACCTTCGTGAAGTACATTGTATGTCTTGTATTTCTTCTGAATGGTTAAAAAAATGTTCAGAAATATCCTACATTTGCATCATCCATTGAAAAATAAAACAAAAAAAAAAAAAAAACAAACAAAAAAACAAAAAACTGTAACGAGCTCTTTCGAATCGATGAACGCTCACATATAAGTAGATTCTTGGACAAAGAAACGTTTTATACTCGTAGATATCTCTATTTTAACGAAATATGCAAAATATACTCAGATTACACGAACATGCAGCAACAGGAAAAAACGGCCAAATGTGCTCTCGCATATTAATCTATATAGCATATTCTAATCAAATGTCAAGAAATTTCACTTATTCACTGACACAATGGACAAAAATGTGCAAAATCATAGAAATCCGCTCCCTACTTAAGAGTATCTTAAAATCAACATGATCCCTTTCGAAACAAAAATAAATAGGTACTTGAAAGGCGTGGATTTTAAAACGGTCGTTAGTCGGTTGCGATTCTGTTTTTAATGTTTATGCTGTATGTATAGAGTCCAGATGCTTGTGTAATTATTCGTCTTCCTGTGTAAAGTTCTCAAAATTGTGATCTTGGTGAATCGTTGCAATCCTAACACATCGTAATTTGTTTACAAATTTTGTACTGAATTACAATTTAGTTGCCATTTTATTTTTCAAAATTACCGATTTTAAAGATTATTTTCCCAAAAAATATTTGATTTTTCAAAACTAGGTCTCGGCATATTTTTTCCCCGACAGTCAGAAGTACGTGTCGGCGACCCGATGCGCGCTGTGAGTTACCTCCCGTCTGCACCGCCCTACGCCTACGCCGACAGTGCGCAACAGCGCTGAGAAATTACCTTGTGGTGTGATATCAGTGCCGCCGTATTCTTTTAAACTTTGAGTTCTGATAAATATTGATTGTCGCAGACGTTATAACGCTTGGAAGGTAATGCTAATGTTTATTGCTCATTGAATTCCCAAGTTTGTAGAATGTTTTTCATTGTCAGAGATAAATGTCCCCTACAACAAACAAAAAAAACAAATCCAGTAGGCCAATGAAGCTTTATTTTTGAAGTTGTTTAATGATTTTATTAATGTAGTTACAATTGTGAACATCTATTTTTTTGTTTGTAAATGTTTTGTATGGGTATTTGCCCAGTATATATACTAAATATTTTGTGTGAATTGTTATATTAAATAGTACGTCCAATTTTACATACTTGTTGCATACTCTTCCAGTTTCCTTTACATGTTTATGTACGTATTTTACCATTTCATACCGCACATTTTTCCAGTCTCTAAAAGCCAACAATTAAATACTCGTTAAGTCTCGTACGAATGAGGGTCAACGAGGGTACTCCGGCCTAGTTTTTTCCTCCCTCCTTGTTTAGGTTAGAAGTTAGTTTAATCGTTTAGGGACCTTTATTAACGAATTTTTCTTAAGTGACCGTTTCGTCCTTTACACCTATCTTTGTGTTTCGAAAACAATTCGAAACCGCTCTTTATACAGTCATAAATACGTTGCAAACGACTTCAGTATCTCCGATGTTGAGCCCAGTTGTGCATTGGGCGAAACGTTGTGAAAGTTTAACTAATTCTTAAAATAAAAAAAAATTGACGTGGCCATCCGTGTCCCCACGTTAAGGTCCGCGAGCACGGACAAGTCAAAAAATTTGGCCTTGCCGTAGCTCAAAAACTAAATAGACTAGGACACAAACTTGCAGAAGAGAATTGTAAAATATTTCGAAATTCATATAGCGTTAGTTCTTAAATATTTACAAATTTTCCTTCGATTATTCTCTAGTTTATTCTGGAATTCGCCGTCGATCCTCCCCCTCCCTTATTGGTGTTCTCAAGAGGATTGGGATGGCGTTGGTATGCGACACTTAAATGTTAACTGCGTAGCTGTTTCTTGACGATTTCTCGTCTAAAACGTCCAGAGGCTGTACTTGAAGCGAGTCGATCAGACCCTTAGTTAAACGAAGGCCTTTGCCTTCACGAAAGTACCGAGCCGGCATGCTGAGTATATCGAAGATTAAATCTACGTTTCTCTGACACGTAGAAAAACGAAAATTTGTGGATTGACAGAAATTTGCATATTACGACAGCAGTTTTCAACGCGCGGCCCTGCGATAAATTCTGCTAAGCAGGTGGGATCAAATGATCAAAACTTAAGTGCTACAACATTCGGTTATTCAGTGGCGTAGTTGGGAGGGGCCCGCCCCGGTCTTACCAATTAGAAACTTTTATTGTTGGAATTACATAATTTTAATAATAAATTAAAAAATTATGTATAAATTAAGTTTGCCCATAAATTTGTGTTTTTATAAAAAATTGCATTTGTTAATTAGTTACACTTCGTTTTAGATTATTCATTTAAAATATTAACATTTTTCTAAATTACATGCAACTTTATAATATATTATAAAGTAATGTCATGTGCAAATATACTTGTATTTTTAGATTTAATTTTTTGGAGGCAGGAATAAAATGTTTTGCCCCATGTTGGCCACTGCTGTTATTATAATGGTTATGTAATCAAATTTTGGCTGAACTCGTGTGAAAATATCCTCAACAATATTTTGTTGACCTGGAATTTGAATTCCAGAACATTGATTTGTGCAAGGTCACCGGCCATTCCGCAGCCAGGTCCTTCAATATGTCAGATCTTATGCTCAGATGCATTAATGCAAATGATATGAATATTTAATTTAGTCATAGGTTTTCAGTTTCTATTTAGGTAGGTTTAGATAAGTACTTTTACCTTGTGACCACACAATTTTTGAAAATATTTTTTATTCAATCTTTATGTTAAATCTAAATATTTCTGTGAAGGTATGCTTTTTCAAAAGTTATTTTTGTGCACTTGCAAATCAAAGCATGACCATTTTGCATCCTTGGTGTTAGAACTGTTTGTTATTCATGATACTTCGTAGCAGCATAGGTTTGGAAGAATATAGTGTGGTAGGTAAGCATCTGGCTTTCGAAACCTAAACTCAGAGATCAGATGCAACTGGCATAAAAATGTTCTCAACACTTCTTGTCAGGATAGGACCCTACATTCAAAGAAGTCCCTTTAATACTTTAATTTTCAAAAATTAAATATGCTTGTTTTATTCTTGAATCACATGAAATTCATTTAATGGAAATAATTTTCCAAGAGACATTACAATTTTTTTAGAAAAAAAGTTTGCAATAATATAATATGCAATCCTTACAAGTAATGAGAAATGTGCTGTTGTAACACTAGTTCCCATGTATGCAAAATATCTGACCTCCCCAAGTGGTGTGATACAGCTTTGTAATATTCAATGTTATTTCATTATTTAATTTCTCCTATTTATAACAAATTTATGTACGGTCCGATTAAAATAAGTTGGTGATTGACAGTTGCGAATGGAAGGGGGCCACGCTGATTGTTTGCGTTCCACTGAATACATGCTCCCGGGACACGAAAATAAACACTTCAAGTAAATACTTATTAAAGTAACCAAATCATACACTCATGTTCTATGAAGTTACAGCTTCAGAAGCACAATTGTCGATCGCCAACTTATTTAATCAGACCATAATGCTGCAGGACAAAGGTTCAATATTTTGAGAGAAAAATTTTGTGGGTCCCTAATACAGAAAGAATTCTCCAAACTCTTGGGAAAGTAGAAGAATTGGAGAAAGTGGAAAGAATTGGACCATACATTTAGAAAATTACTTCCTATTACTATTACATGTATTATAGATTTTTACTTCTTTCTGGAATTTATCTGTGGTTGTGTGCATTTTCAAACTAGAGGTTCAGCTGTGCAAAGTCAGATAGAGCAGAAACTTCAATGGTTCCAATCTGTACAAAATAATAATGGTGATTTTTTAAAAATATATTCACTTCAGTTTCATGACCTTTCACCACTGTTGCATAAAATAATGTGTAAGGAGAAGGCTAAATGTTCCTAGGTTTTGACCTGTCAAATGGTAAAATTCAGATAATGGTTTTTCATAAGGAAGGGTAGATCTGGCTGGGAGGATCTTAATCTGGCAAGAAAAATAGATTACTATGATAATTTATCATAGAGACCAGGAGTGAACAAAGCATAGCACAGCACAAGTTTTCTCTGATGTTGCTATGGTCTAAAACATTTGCTATTAGAAGAGCTTTGTAGCAATTATTAGGTGTAAATTACCCCGAAAATGGCAATTATCTTGTGTAATTTGTTTTGTATAGTTTAATTTTTCATTCTTTCATTAGCTTATTGTACTTTCTGGAAATGTAATTTTAATTATTTTTTTAAAATTTGTTTTCTTCCAGACAGTTGTGAATTTGGTTCAAGGAAATATTTTATGTTATGTGGTTTGGGTGGTATTCTATCATGTGGACTAACTCAACACCATGGTTGTACCTTTGGATTTGGTAAAATGTAGATTCAGTTGATCCTGCAAAGTACAAATCAGTTTTTCATGGGTTCAAAGTAAGTTAAATTGATCACATTTTCAGTGAATTATTTTGCCAAATAATGCATGTTTTTACGATAAAATGTTGTCCATTCCTTGTTAACTTTATTGCTTTCATGCTTCTTACTGCTCTTTGGTAATTTCAGGTAACATTAGCTGAAGATGGTGCACGTGGATTGGGAAAAGGATGGGCACCAACATTCTTTGGATATTCTCTTCAGGTATTTGTGCAAATATCTTATGTAAACTTTTTTATCATTGAAATTTTCCTCCTACTAAAATGATATTTCTTCTCTAGGGGTCTTTGCAAATTTGGTCTGTATGAAGTGTTTAAAGTATTTTACTCTGATCTTCTTGGTGAAGAAAATTCCTATCTGTGGCGGACATCTTTGTACTTGGCTGCATCAGCTTCTGCAGAGTTCTTTGCTGATATTGCTCTGAGCCCCATGGAAGCTGCAAAAGGTAATGTTTGGAGCCCTTTTTTATTTTTATTCTGTATTACTAGAATTTTCCTTACTTTTCTCAAATTAAGAAGTCTTGCTCAAGTCGAGGATTTCTGAAAAAAGCTGAAAAGATTGAAAACATGAAATGTAGTTAAACTGCTTATGAATTGTCCAGCTCTTGCATACATACACAGTGCTCCTGAATATAAATTTGTGTGTTCTTTATAAATGTGAATAACGCATTGTTTTTTAAGTGCAAAATTTCTATTGATTAATGATCATGAAATTATACTCAGTTTTTCCATGTTTGTTTTCTTCCCCTATCCAGGTCCGCATTCAAACTCAACCTGGATTTGCATCCACTTTAAGAGCTGCTCTTCCAATTATTTATAAAGATGAGGGTCTGAATGGTTTCTACAAGGGTTTGGTGCCTTTATGGATGAGGCAGATCCCATACACAATGATGAAATTTGCTTGCTTTGAGAGAACAATTGAACTTCTTTACAAGTAAGTGTGGTCTTAAGCAATGCTGCTGTTTAAACAGGTAATGATTTAGTGTATAGAGTTTCCTGGTTTGGTAGCAGTGGTCATTATTTATGAAATTTACTTCCTCCTAGGCTGGAGCAAAGAAGCAATTTTCATATATAAAATGGCATTGAAAATGTATTTCAATTTTATTTTCAGAATATTAAGGGTTGTTCATCTACTTAGATTATAAAAATTCTCTCTTTTGACTTTACTTTTAGTAACCAAAATCTACCTCGAGTGTATGTATACACCTTGCCCACACCCTTCCCCCTTTACAAATACTAGAATTACAATAATGAAATATCAGTAGAATGTTAAACAATAATAGAGGAATAATTATTTATGCACAAAGGGTGTTATGGGTTCTAAAGATGGGTAGTGGACAAAAAGCCGGGAGTGAGTTTGTCACTTGAGGTCAATAGAGCCAGTTAACACCTGTGGTACATACAAGATTTTAATTTTTTCCTAATTTTAATGATTTAGACTTCTTAAGTTATTTACTAATTAACTAATGTAAATTGGACTTCATTTGTCTGTTTCTTATTTCCCTCCCATAATACAGGGTTGGGCAGTATTTAAATACTTGTATTTGAAATGCATATTTTAAATACATTTCGTATTTGAAGAACAACTGTATTTTTTAGTTTTTTGGACATGTATTTTAGAGACTAATTTAAATACATGAATAGGTATATTTAAAAAAAGAAGTACTTTAAATACAGATGAAGATAATGAGGATAGTTTCTTTTTGTTTTATTCAGCTAGTGAATGGACCTCATTGAAAAAAATAAAAGCTCCTTTCAGCTGTAGAACTAGTTTTCTTCCTATTATTTGATAAATCTAAATCATTTAAAATGCTGGACAATTATCCGACAATAATATAGCGTTAATTCCTGATAACACTAGTTTATGTTCATCAGCGCCAGTTCAATAACCATTTTCCTGTGCAGTCTTATACATTCACCTAGTAAGGGTGTTTGTCTGATTTGTTTGAAAAACTAGTAGTTTTAAAAGAAAATTCCATTTATTTGAGTTAGACATATTTTTGATATTTTATATTTGGTGTGAGAGTAAAAGTGAAGTGTTTTATATTTAAAAATTTTTAGTTCTTGTTCAGAAATTTATTACTATCAATTAGTAATTTATAATAATTGACCAATTACAATATATTGTTGCAATAAAAAGGTATTTTGCCAACCCTGCATAATACAAAAGAGAACATGTATCATTAAACTGTTACCATATTTCCTCCATAACCTCAACCTATCAATCCAGGTAAGTTCTGTAATTTATATCAAGCTTGGTGTCTAAGGCAATAACAAGCAATAATATATCAATAAAAATCATTTAACTTATTGTGCTCCTTTTCTGACTCAAATTACACACTTCCTTTCAATGAAAGATTCTGGAGATTAAGCGAATACTTGCATGTATAGTGTGGCTTCTGGGCAAGTCCCAAATCTGTTGTAAATGCGCACATTCATTTAAACTAATTATTAGTCAAAAGGAAAAACATAAATTGGGTCCTTTCTTCATTTTTCTGTACAGAAAATGGATGGAAAAAGGATATTAGTTTCTACAGGATTTTGTTTCGGTATCGAAAGATTTAGGACCACATAGAAATGCATTTACCTTGTCCCTCCATTTGCTGTACACAAAATTGGTGAAAAGGTGACCATGTAGGACATGCTTAAAGTACATTATACTGATCATTATTTCATGTCTAGGACAATTCTACAACAATCTTTTCTATTTATGCCATCTTTGTTTGAGTATTGCTGTTCTGATGGTACTCTTTAGCACCGATAAGATGCACAATAATTTGCATTTCAGCTCCCTTGTATTCAGATTTTGGTATGAGGCCTTCTGTAATAATGTTCAGCTGTCCTTCATTTCTGACAAATTGTCCTTGTAGGAAACTTTTGTATCTGAAAGGGTGGCCATCTTGAGACACCTTCCCTTTATGGAAACTCCTAAAATTGCAAAATATACTGGAAAAAAAACTGAAAAGTTGAAAAAATGTGCAGAACTACCCTGAAAAATGCAGTAAAGTCTAGATGATACTTCCCAGATCAGCCCAAAAATAATTTCAAAAATAAAAAGGGGGGGATGTACTTGAGTACCCCCTTTCCTGTTTTGGGCTGTCTATGTATTTACATATTGGCATAAATTTACATTAAATCATATTACTAATAAGTGTTTGGTGTCCCAGAGTGCTTCATTGGAGTTATTCTGTTTATTAGCATATGAACATTTACCTTGCCATGGATGAAATGTTGAGTTGTCTATAAAAGAATGGTATTTGGATAATACAAATATTCTTTGATTGTCCTAAATCTGAAAAATATTTTTATCAATTAATGTATTATTGAGTACTGAATTTTGCCTGATTTAAATTTCATTATTTAATGATCTTTCACTCTTCTAGGTATGTGGTTCCTAAGCCACGAAATGAATGCACCAAAGGAGAACAGTTGGTGGTTACATTTGCTGCGGGCTACATTGCTGGTGTTTTCTGTGCAATTGTTTCCCATCCAGCTGACACAGTGGTTTCAAAACTCAACCAAGAGAAAGGATCCACAGCATTGGATGCTGCTAAGAAATTGGGAATGGCCGGTGAGTTTTTGCCTCTGAGTAGTTTTCAACTAGTAGTAATTTTTAGTTCAGATCTGAATTTGTTGGAACAGCTTGTGAGAGTTAATATGAATCCTCCATGAATTGTTGATCATTTATTTTGTAGTGATAATTCCAATTAAATAGTCCTTAAGTTTATACTGCCTTACAGTAAGAGTAATATAAATAAAAAAAAATTTCTTAACCAAGCCACAAAAATGTAAAGAATGATTAGCTTTTATTTCAGATATGAACATTTAGGAAGGGTCAATCATTTGAACAGTGTCTTACCTTTGCATATTGAAGAGATTGTGATGGCATAGGGGGTGGAGTTGTAAAAGTATTGCAAATTGATTTGGTTTAGTGTGATCTTGATTTTCTTGTGTAATAATGTTATTGTTCTTTGTAGGTTTGTGGAAGGGACTGACACCAAGAATAGTAATGATTGGCACGCTGACTGCTGCCCAGTGGTTCATTTATGATGCTGTGAAAGTCTGGCTTAGACTGCCAAGGCCACCTCCACCAGAAATGCCTGAATCATTGAAGAAGAAATTAGCTGCTAAAGCTGAATAACTTAGGTTTTTTAATAGGAATTCCACGGAGTAAATGTTCTTAGTACTATTCAAATTCAAGTTTTTGTTTCCATGATCTAGAAATTGCAAATTAGTAATGTTATTGCTGTGAAAGTATTAATTTCCCAGTTCTCTAATGAATTGTGGTTATCATGTATATTAGCTACTCTCAATGTACATTACCAGCAGTTTTAGTATTCATTGCCTTGGTCTCATGTGAAGCTGAATAAATTAAGGTACAGAAAAATGTATTTATAAACATCTGAAAAATGGCCATAAATCACTCCAATAGAAGTTTGTTCAGTGTTTTAAATTATTTTGGTCTCTAATTCCCCAATAGATGAAGGAGGAACTAAACTACAGGTTTCATTTCATCTAACGATAACAGGATTCATGAAACATTCAAATTTGTTGAATATTTTGTAATCGTATTTCTACAATTGGAACCATTAAACAGGTATCAGAACACATTGCAAGAATCTGAGGATGGTACCTTCATTAGTATTAAGCTACAAAAAAGCAATCTGATTTTGAGAAACTTGCTTTATCTGCTACCTTTTTAATTCTTATGTTACTATCTTAGTTGTATTTTCTTTGAGAAAAAATACACCTAAGTTGTGAGAAATGTACATTTACTCAAGTTCTGTTAATCCTAAGATGCATAATGGGAGTTTTCACTTGCCAACTTTTGAATTGATTTCTGGAGTTAAATTTCATAATTTCCTGTTTTGGTTTCTTGTATTCTATTTATACATTTTCTGTGTATAAATAATGGCATATCAAATTTGCATATTTGGAAAGGCAAATCTAGTTGTTAATCAAATTTTTGTGTTCTTTCAGATTGTTGCTTTTCTTGAGTTGTCAAATTAATTTGTCAATTTATCTGTTTAAAACTTGTTGAGCTCTTGGTTGCAGAGTTATTCCCTTCTACACGCCTTTGGGTGTAGGAACATATATAAGCCAAAAACTAGTAATAACAAACTATTTACCATGACAGGGCTTCACTGAAATTAAGTTTTCTCAGAACTAGCCTTGGAAATTGCAACATTCGGTTTCTAAAGTATGAGTTAATCTGCTTTTCCCAAAGCTGCATTGATGCAGTGGAAAGAACATGTTAGCTCTGATCTGTGAATTGTTACTACCTCTTTGATAAAAGTTGGTTCTGGTTAGTATTGAATTAAATGGTAATGTCATTTTGGCAAGTCTTCTGTTAATGTAATATGGATCGAAAGATTTGGTAAGAAAATTGGTGTAGGGGGATTGTTATTGGTAGGATTGAGACAATTGGATTCATGAAACTACTTTACTGGTTGTAGATAAATATATGCTAAAGGTCTTTATTTTTTGCTTTGTAGAAAATAAGTGACTGAATGGAAAAACCACAAATGTATTAATTTTTAGGGTATTTTATAGTTTTCACGTAAGTGTATCAATTAATTAAATTCAACGTGTTTCTAGAAATATCAATTAAATATGATGTAGAAAAGGTTAAGCAATGAATTTAAACTAAACAATTTAGTGATCAGAGTGCGAGCAGAACCTGTCATATTTGCCCATTGAAGATTAAGCAAAAGAACTCTCAATTTTTTTTAAACATACCTGCAAAGAAAATGTAAATAATGGCAAGAATTGTGTTAATAAAAGTTTTAAATATTTTCAACTCGTGAGAGGTAAGCTTTGAATCAATAAACCAATATCTTTTAAATAGGGTAAATTTATAACTTGGTTTACCAATGGGCTTTTTCATCTGTTACATAGTTGTTGATAGGAAGAGTTCACGTGTGCAAGGATTATGAAAGAAAGTGGATGAAGTTGGGGTGTCAAAAGTACTGAGTGGGGGTTGTATTTCTGAAATTCATATAATTTTACTTATCATTTCTCCTATTTTTGGTTTGGTTTTTTAATTACAATTTCACTTTTTAAATTTAAAATGGCCAGATATGAAAATTATTTCAATGTAATTATTAATGTAACTGACAAAAAATACTGTAAATGCAAACTTCTCCAGCTATCAGGATAAGGGTTGGCGTTGGATTCAATACTTCACAGTAAGGTTTGATCAAAACGTTTTCTTAAATTAAGTCCTATATTTTATTGAGAATTTAAATTATTCATACAGATTACTAATTATTAGTCAGGATTTCCATGCACCATCAAACGCTAAAATATGCATGCAAAGATGCTCTATCAAATAGCCAAATATGCACGATGCAAGATAAACATGGACAAAACATGCACAATCACATTTTATTTTACTTAAATTATTATAGTGCCTTTTGTAAAAGTAAAAAATTAAAATTTTTTCTAAACTGTTCTATGTCAAATTCATTATTTTGCCAGAAAAAATGTTTTTGAATGCAGAAAATGACCTTTTTACATCACAAGGCGTAATTAATGTATACTTCAAAGACTAATTCTAAGCCAATGTAGGGTCAAATTCTGCATTTCTGATTTTTCACCACAAATAATGTTTTATTTTTTTTTTTTTTTTTTTATTTTTTTTTTTTTTCTCCTTTTCAAAAATTTTTAATAACTCTACCAGAGGAAGATCTACCGATTCTAATTTCTGAAGATAAGGAAGATACATTTTTCTTCATGTGAATAGATCCGGGATACCCTGTCTTGTATATTTCTCTAAAAATCCTTTAAGCGTTGGGATTTGCTACTTTTTCGAAGGGTTTAATTGACAAAGCGATGCTGCTAGTACTTCAAACGAAATTAAAAGAAAAGAGTTTTGGCTTCTTGTATCTTCTGGATCCTTTGCAACGTATCCTATGGCGTGTAATTTGTTTCGCGATTGTTGTTCACCGCACATGTACTCGCGTCGCAAATCTATGTGATGTACAGGGAAGTTAAATGTGAAGAATAACTATAAATACCAAAGAGAACTCCGTGCTATCAGGATCTAAAATCCATATACTATTTATACAAAATGTGACAGGTGTAATATTCACAAAATATGCAGATAAATAATAAGAAAGTACTTAAATATGTTAGAAGTCTAAAAATGCAGTGTTAATTTAAAAAACTTCCAAACATGCCTTGTGCATGAATTTCTCCAAAAAATGCAAACATGCACAGAAAAAGTATGCATTTTTAAGTTAGTTTTTCATGAAACATTTTACAAAGTTTGAAATCTCTACAAAGCTTAATTAAGAACGCCATTTGCATGGAAATCCTGTCTCTACTAATTATTTACTGATCGTATCAGCACAGACTTTAGTAACAATACTGTGTACTATAGTTCAAAATTGAATGCAATTTTATTTACATTGCTGCCAAATGATTTGGTTGTCAATTTGTCATCAGTCTGCCTGTTGGCTAGTTTTGTCTTGTAGATTTCTGTCTGGACATAATGTAAATAGGCTTGGAGAGAGCAGATTGTGCAGTATCCACCAGTGAGAAAAAAATTAAATTAGTCTAGTGAAGCTCTACTTGTTATATATTGTGGTTGGAATGGTGACTCAGTACTGTGGTTTTCTCTCTGTGCCTGTATTGGGTTGCAGATATAATTTGCTGAAAATTATTTTAACGCACTTATGGATTTGATCTGTTGTGGGGAAAGTTTATTTCTTGCAGCCTAGATTCCCGAAAAGGATCAATGTTCAATTCACTGGACCCAGATCAGATATGTTCAATCCTGTTGTTCATAACAGCAACAAGCCCAGAAATAGCACTGCAAAGTATCAGGAGGGAATGAATATTTCCCTTTCTCTCTGGAGAGTGCTTCAGGAAGGGACAGTTGAATGCCTTTCAAAAGTGTGTGAAACTGAGCCAGAATGCTTGAACCAATAGGGTCTAAGTGCACTGTCTGGTATTTGGTCATCACAGGAGATGGTGTATAACAAGTTTGTCAGCTGAAAATACTTAAAGAAATTTGGGAACATTCCATTTTAGAATCTAAATTTGTTAAAAATTAAAATTTTGTATTCCAGAAAACACCAAGCAAAAAAGCATTTTAAAAAAATTATTCATGCTTTGTATTATTCATACAAGTCCTCATTTTTCGTTTTGTGGTGGGATAGGAGCCTATTAAAATTTCAGGGTGACCACTTTCTGGAAAACACGGGGAATATCAATTCCAGAAAAAAACATTCAGGGAAGAAAATTCTTACGTTCAACAAAATTGATTATCGTCGCAGAATTCGTGTTAACGATTATTTATATTTGGCGGATTTATCTATAAGATTCTATTAGTTATAAGAATCATTTTTAAATTACAATTTCAGTTATGTCATTTTAGGTCATTAACAAATTTCATGATACTCTTAAAACATATAATGTATTCGAAAATTCTCACTTACTATAAACTAACGCCGCAGGCTCTCAACAATATGCGTGTTAGAGGAAAAGACAGCCAATGATTTTAAACTTGCTTCCATATGTTCCTGAAATTTGTGCGCCTGTCGCGTTTTGTAGGATTACGCATGCGCACATCAGGGCTACAACAACTGGCATTCGATAATATGACCTTAAACTGCAGGTGGAGAAAAGATGCCATCATAGTCGATCGAGGCATATTTTGTAATGCTCGTGAGGCAGAACTAAGCAGAAAAAAGCTATTGAACGAAAGCAATGGGAAACGGAGAAACGGGAGTCTGTATGAGAGAGCAGAAGAAGAGGAAGGCGGACGAACTAATAGTGCTGAATAAAGAAACTAATGATGCTAAAAATGACACTCTTTCTCGTACATTTTAATTTCTTTGGTCTGGGCCAGCTTTTCGGACCAGCCACACAAACTATATATACTTGGGGTTTTATTTCTCGGCGCGTGAGGGCTAATCTTCACGATGGCATTTCGCGTCTTTTCGGTTGCGCCACTAGGAGTCGCATGATCGCCAGCATTCATGCGACTCCTAGCGGCACGACCGAGACACGCGAAATACCGTGAGATATTCTATCGTGAAGATAAGCTCTCGCGCCAAGAAATAAAAACCCAAGTAACTACCTGCCATCTATAGAAGCCCAAAGTTAGTTTTTTTTTAATTTTCTCAATTTTTCTGTTTCATAATAGAACCGAAACATTACTATAAGAATATTATAGAAGGAAATTCGTCATAAGGAAATTTTCGTTCGCAAATTTGAAGGCGTTTGTGAGAAAATGGCATTCAAGTGTTACTGTAAATGCGAAATTAGAAGCTTTTTTTTTTTTTTCACTGAAATCTTGAATTTTCGAAAATCCTTAATGGAAGTCATTGAAGCACTTCCACACCACAATGCATTAATGTATAACAGTCGCTGGAAATGTTTCTATTAAAAGCAGTGGCGAAGCGTCAGGATAGGCAGAGTAAGCTGAGCTATCCCAAAGAATTTTGAAGAAGAAAAATATCTCATTCCTAAAAATATAAAATTGTACATTCATAATGTCACTTCTTTGCCAATTAATGTCTACGTATGCGCGCCAAGTTATTTTTCTATTCTTATGCATATTCCACGCGATTTTCGCCATCCGGAGAGGTGGAGAGGCCTGGGCGAGGCTGATTCCCTTCAGCTTAACACGTTATGATGTCACAAGACGAGGGACGGGACGCGGGAAAGTAAGCGCGCATGCGCGTTGAGTGGGTTGGCTGTGTGACACGCGCAGAGATTAGGCCGGCCTTACGACTGTACAAGTAATTGAAAATCTTACTGGCAGGCGCTCTCTAGACCACAAGCTTGCGTGGAACTTCCGGGAATGTCCCCTAGAGGTCATTGAGCAATTTCTAATCGCTACAAATATCCCGAGGTAAACATTCATTTACTTCAAATTTCAGAATTTGAATACATCTTTTCGTAATGAATTAACCTTTAACGTCATGGGAAAGTGTTTTCCCGGAGACTTTATGCGGGAGGAGTATTTTTGTTTGGAGAGGGGAGAGACTGGATAACTTGCCGGATGAGGTCAACACGTTGCTGCAGAGCCGTCCTCTGTATCGGATCTTTAGAAAGACGACTGAGAATTTCCATGATTGCTAGCACTTCCGCATGCATGAAAACTACAATGTTGTAAATAGCCTTTGCGTTATCAATGTAGTCTTTTGTAGTCTGCTCGTCGTGAAGATGGTGCGCACTGATGACGATTTCAGTCGCCATGTCAGAGATACCTTTCCACATCTTCACGGCTTTTTCCCTCTCTTCCTTTTCCTCGGAGGCGGCGACGGCGACGTCAACTGCGATCTTCTCGAGGTTTTTCCACATCTTGACCGCCTCGCTCTCCCACCCGCTGCTGTCGTCGACGGCGTTTCCACAGGCGAGCGTCGCGGATTCCGCTTCACATGATGACGGGCTCTGACTGAATGAAGATGACGCGAGAGTCATGACATTGCAAATGCTCTCCCCTACCTTTACTACTGAACGTGTATGAACCGAACGTGTACGCTGAAGGGGCGGACGGACGCGTACACATGTGGAGATGGCCCTAGGGTAAACTAGTAAATTTATCTAACCAGTAGCGTTTGTCGCCTCCCATGCACAATGAACGCTTGTTTAGAACAAAAGAATAATAATGATGATTTTTGGAGCGTCTGCAACATTGTTTATCAATTTTAATACGATTTTGAAATAAACAGTCCAAGTAATTTTTAAATTTATATTTTTAACAATCGAACGTTGTACTCCCTTGAGAAAGGAGTACATCATTTGTCGCAAACATACGAATTTAACCATGGGATCATTTCCGCATTCGTCCTTAAACAGTCCCATCTTTTTTTATTGCGCGATGTTATGCTAAAAGAATTATTGAATGGAAAGCAGGTTGTGTCGAACAATTCTGGTCACCGATTCATCTCAGCGTTCGTTGAAGAGAAAACTAGTAAATCGGTGTGCATTTAAAGAAGGTGAAGATCGCAAAGCTGCTCTTTACAATACTTTATAATACAAAAACGCATATATTCTGCATTCCGAAATTCCTAAAATACAAAATCTTAAATAAATAGGCTTTGCGAGCTTCACTTCTATTTTCATCAACGTGATAATCATGAGATCTTCCTTCAAGTGATGACTTCGCATGAATGCGGGGTTTACGTTAAAACTCCTCGTTCCACACTTTCCGTAAACGGAGTTTATCATAAGTTAAAAATTATCTTCAAAATCGGAGGATGCGCACTGTTGCCGTGAATTGTTCTGGTCCATGTAGGTGGCAAAACAAGGACTTTAATTAAAAGAAAGAATAGGGTGAATTTTGGTCAGTTGCACTGCCAACTCCATAGCATGAATTTAATTTTGAATATAAACGATATAGCGACGCTTGGGTAACAGCGTCGCCAATTACTTGACTTACCTGCTTTTCGAGTCGGGGGCACACGTGATTCCGGACAAGGTGGCTGAACCTTTCGTGGATCTCGTCTGGATATTCGAGATCGACTTCGAGAACATCCACGATCGACTTGAGCGATCGCCTGCTTCAGGTCGAATACTGAATCTCAGTGTGAGACAACCATCTAAACCGTCCTGTGGGCAGTGGATGACGCGTACTGTACCCATACAAATTATTTGCATCAAAAGAGGGTAGATGAGATTCCTTATTAGATGGATTGATGGAATCTCCCACGAGTGAATGGTTCACCTCAGCATGATGCCCAACCACCTGTACGAGACCTTCGGATACCTTTCTTGAACAAGAGACCTTCGGATACCTTTCTTGATCAACATCTGTGAGCTCTAGCACGACGCCGGTTGTTTTTAACATAGCGTACCAAGAGAGCCCGGGGGCTGTGTAATAAAACTCGGGATCGAGACCATACACAACCAAACACAAATTTCTAATTGTTTCAGAAAAGTCGGTGAGTAACAATACGTCAATTTTGAAATACAAAGAGGTGCACTCATCTTAATTTGGAATGGAGATAGCGTCTCACACGGCCAGCGCGTGGACGTACTCCGCGTCAGATTGATTGTTCGTGATTCCAGGCACGTCAACAGAGGTCATTAGCCCCGTAAGTGTAGTGCGTATTTTTCCTCGGGAAGTGGCGGTGATCGTTTCCCCACTGGATGGCGAAATCCGGCGCCTAACTACCATCGACTAGCGGGGTTTCCCCTTAAAAAGGTGTCTCCCACCAACGGGACACCGCCCCAGCCGGAACAAGCTCTAAGCATTCGACTGGTCTCCCGGCGTGTGTGGTGGTGTAGTTCATGTTAGTATAATATAGTTAGTGGAGTGTGTGGGTAAGGGGTGAGGATAGGACAAAGAAGAGGAAGGAAAGATAGCACGCGGTCCGAGGCCCGTATTTTAGGATTCTGCTCCGGCATTCGCCTGGTGTTGATCAGAAAAATGAGTGCAATTCATATAGTCGTAGGGGAAGACGCCCTTCCTGCGTGTTAGATCAAAGAGCGCATCGTCTGAAAACGCTATCCGAGTGAATTTTAAATTTTCTGTGGAAAGGGATTGACTCAGTGCGGCTAATCCTGCGCCTAGAAATAGAAATGAATCCAAAAACCGCAATTCCACACTGTCGATTCTCTGTGAAAGGGACACGAATCTCTCAAGTTTACATGGAATCGCGTTCAGCTAATCTCGTAGCTGCTCTCTGCCCATGCTTGCAGCAGAAAATGCCAATCGTACCCGCTTCCGTTATGCATCTAGATGGGTATGTGTTTTGGAGCTGACGGGTATTGGTTGGGAGACGGGTATGTGTTTTTGACGTTGCAATATTGATGTACTGCTTCACGAAAACGACCCGTAAAATGATCGTGGTCCCTAAAACAAATGAACTTTCGAAAAAAAGGACATTGACAGTGACACGAGTTGGAATTTTCAAAAGCAATTTCGTCTTCCTCCCAAATGAGGAGGCAAGACGGATGTTTCAAAAGATATTCATAATCTTTGCAAGGTCCCCTAAACATTCTGTTAATTGTTGGGCGACGTCGCGCACACGATACACTATTCTTTGGGAGCATGCTTTATCAAAATCGGACACAACTTGAGGACACACCGAAAAGAGCTCATGAATTTGGTGCGCCTGAAGATAGGATTCGCTCGGCGATCACTCACACAAAGAGACGGGAACAGTGAGCGCTTCAAATCAACATACACCTCAATCAGGCATCAATGTTGTTTTTCGTGATTTTTGAAGCTCATAGATCATTCCTCTGGAGAACACGGCAACGCCAGTCGTAATGGTGACAGCACTGCAATATAATTTGTGAGCATCGAGTTAGTCTTCAACAAATTTAAACACCGCTCACAAACGAAAACTTCATGTTCGTTGGAATTGTGTTGGTTACTCACCAACATTCCCAAATTTTTAATCTAAACATGGTGACTTACGCATTTTGAAACTTATAACAAAACATTTAAATTATTCCCTTTCTTTGTTTCCGCAAAGTGCAACATCCTTCATTTTCTTTTCAGAACATCAAACGAGAGTGAAAACGTGAAAAGAAAAGAAAGAATTTTGAATTTCAAGACGTTTAATATCATGGACAGTGGCCAGGAGATGTCATGCAAATCGAGATTGTTTTCTAGTTATTTAAAATAGAATGATAAGTGGAGGTACGTTAATGAGGACGCGTAACTTGAGGAAAACACTACCGCAATGTCGGAAGTCGTTAGAAACGAGTAACTATGTTTTTCATATTCAAGTGAAGAACTTTGGATGAAGTTTCCCTGCTTGTGTCACAACATAATCGTTACGTAAGACATAAGATATATAATCCTCTCGGCATGAAAATTATGTCAGTGCGATCCTTGCATTACTGCTGTAGCTATATCTGTTTCTCAGTAAAGATATATGAAGTTGAAAATGTCTTCTACTCCAGATTGATGAAAGCAGCGTTCCAGTATCATGTGAACCATCGAAAAAGCGGAAGACAACGTAAGTATTTACGATTTACCATTTTTATTAATTTTTTCTTAACTTGATTTTTGAAAATTATTTTGGTTAATGTAGGGTGTACGGTACACCGTTAGAGAAGCGATGCGGTGGGAGGGGAGGGGGTGGTGGGGGAGGGGAAGGCGGAGTGACGGAGTAGAGGAGGAGGAGGAGGGGAGTTTCCTTAATCCCTCCCTCAAATTACGCTACGCGCTCTGATAGAAATGAATAAAACTTTATTCACCACCAAGCCAGTTGAAAGTACAATATTTTAAATTTTTTATTTTGAATGATGTAATGGAAACTTTTTGTATGATTTGGAAATGTCATCACTAGAGACGTGAAAAATATGTGGTATAAAACGTCAAAATATGTACATAAATATGTAATGAAAATAGTAAGAATATGTAATAAATATGTAAAATCGTTTATAATATGTAATATCAAAATTCTCTAATTAAAAACCATTTTCATAGCAAGAAATTACATTTAGAAAAACTGTTCACTTTACATCATACAATTTTCTCGTCAGTAGTAAAAGCTTAATCTATTGTAATCCAGGACAGTAGTTTAGCAGCCAGAATGTTCGCAATAGAAGCCATCGCACAAACTGGCGAGATCTACGACCAGCAAACATACACTGCAGAATCTTCATGGAACTGTTACACGTCAGTGATCGCAAATTTTTCTCTGAAATTAAGGTTAGAGATAACAAAACGGGGTGTCAATAATGCATTGGACACCTAAATTTCCCCAATCATGTAGGAAAAATGCTCATTTTTTAAAAAAAATAGGTCTTTTCATACAAAATATAGAATGAAATAGATAAAATAAGAAAATATATTGTGAAAACAGCAAATATGTAAAATATATAATATAGTACTAAATATGTAAAAATATGTAACGAAAATATTCGATATTGTATTAGGAGGGCTATGATTCGCCAAGATTACAATTTTGAGAACGCTAAGTAGAAAGACAAAACATACGTAATTACATAAAAATCCGGTCTCTAGTCATCACACTAAACTATGCCATCACACTAAATGATAAATACAGTATTTTCTTACCTACAAGGTATATTGCAATTATAATATTTTCATACACAAGTCTTGTTATAGTAATAATTATAACTATATTAATTCATTTTCAATTTTAGATATACTAAATTTATTGATGAAATAGATGTTGGAAATTCTTGGAGTCGAGACCACATGTCATTTATTTCGAAATAAATCCCAGTAATTAATCTTACGTGATACTTCTTTATCTCTATGAAGAATTAAAGGGAAAAACACTATGGAAAACAATATGGGATTATGTTAGAAAATATTAAAAATTGTGCAATGTTATTCTTTGCTTATAAAAGATTTTTAATTGTAAATGATATGTATTTTTTATTATGAAAAATAAAATTTTCTAACATTACAAACATTTTATTTTTTCCTGGTTCGTGTCGTTCCTTTATTCATATTCGAAAATTAATTAATAATAGAGAAAAGATAATCATTTCAAAATAATTTAATGAAGAAATTATACTTTGCTTTTCAAATAATTTATAATTAGTTTTCCTTCATCTTTTTGGAAAATTAAAGATTAAGAATAAAGTAGATGTTGAAAAGCATACATATTTCAAATTAAAGAGCAAGCATGAGACCTGTGGGACTTTGCAAGGAAATCTAACACTATAATCTTTCTTGTTCAGAATTCGATGAGATAATAATTTAATATAGCATTGAAATTAATGAGTGGAAGATTATTTTCATCCTTCTATCCCACTAATTAATTAAAAATATTCTATATCAAACTTTTTCAGTTTAATTTATTTAAAATGAAATTAAAGAGTAAATATAACAGAATAATTTTAAAACGTGCACTATAATTTTTCTTGTTGAGGATTCGATGACAATAATTTAATATTGTATTCAAATTAATGAATGGTAGATTATTTTCAGATTTCTATCCCACTTATTTAATTAAAACTATTTTATATCAAACCATTTGAGATTAATTTAATTAAAATCAAAATGATTACTCATTTTATTCGAAAGGTTGAATTTTTCATTTTCACTCGTTTTTTCATAATGGAAATCTTTAAGGAATCTTATAAAGGTAGTGGCAGGGGTAAAATATTGCAACATTTCAATGAAACATTTATTTTATAGATTGTATACATTTTTCAAATATTAATCTATTTTTTTAAAAAAAAATACATAAATTTTATCTTCTTCATTTTCTAGCATTTAAACATTATTTATATACTCATCGTCATAAAAAAGCTGCAACCAGAAGGACAAAACGGATTGCGATCATTCCTGGCAGGCAGATAGAGGGTACCACACATACAAAACGATCACACTTTCACATTTGTAGGACCAACATTTATTGCGCTTCACGACCAGAGACGGTACATGATAGTACGGCGTGGGGCTGCCATGTTGGCGAACACACGCATTCAGACGTTTCGGCATGGAGTTGTGAAGGTCTCGAATGAAGTCCTGTGCTAGTCCATCCCAAGAAGCTTGCACCTGAGCGCGCAGTTCTTGCAGATTGGTGGGTAGGGGTCCTATTGTGTTTGCAAGATCATAATAGGACACGTGCACACAATGTGATGTGACTAATTAAAACCAGTGGTGCTACAACATCACATACTTTCCCGCGTCATTGGAAACAGCTACGTAGTAATGAAATATTGCACTTTATGCGCTACTAACATCCTAGCTATTATTTGAAAACGTCCAATTCAATCTCGAAGCGAACAACTCACTGTTTCCATCGCAGTGTTGTCAGAACTATGTAAATTCTACAACTGCACAAAAACAGAATACAAACGTTTTGTAAACCTGTATTGGAAAAAGAAGCCTGATACGCTGGACAATATAGAAATGCATTCCACAGGGCCATGAATAGAGAAGAGTATTCTAAAACCATGCAACAAATACCCTACTCACTACAAATGGTAATTTGGTGCAAAAACGAAATATTTTCATGTAAATATCAACATATATTAGACAATTTTAACTCCTTTTCATACAGCTCCATCAGGTCACAACAATGACACGTTATTCACGGGTATTTGCAAGCGCAAAGTGAATTCCATTGTTGCAGATCCTGCATTGTCGCTATTTTGAGAGCAATTAATTTTTTATTTTTATTTCAAATAATTCAAAATAAACAATTTCTAAATTATTAATTTGTATTAATATTAATGTGTATAACAAAAGGTCGAATGTAAAAAACGAATAAAGAAATAATATACAAAATTGCACATTCTAATTTACGACGCATTCAGCTGTCCAAAGCGCAGTAAATTTACAGCGGGCCATTATGTTTGTCACAAAATTATAGAAAAACTACTCGTATTTTGAAAAAATTAAGCATGATCTTATTTGAAGATGTGGTTTTGATAAATACATTTAATTGAGAAAAAATTGTATTTTTAAAATTGTAGTTGTAAGAAAACGACGAAAACGAAGCGCAGTCAATTCCGAGCGGGCTATTATGTTTGTCCGTAAATTATAGAAAAAACTACTCATATTTCCAAAAAATCAACATGACCTTATTTGAAGATCTGTTTTGATGAGCATATTTCATTAAGAAAAACAATCGTGTCTTCATAATTGTAGTTATAGAAAGACGCCAAAAGGATATCAATTTTAAAATTGTTTTGCAAAATCAGGCATTTCAATCAACATAAAACCTGCACCATTCTCTTAAGCTTCCTTTATGCTATCTCAAAGTCCCAATTTAATAAAAAAACGTTGCCTGGGGTTTAAGAAAAAATGGTTTAAAGAAAATAAAAAAAATTGTTTGCCACAATTTTTCGAAACAAATACTTGTTTTTGAAAAATTGAACATGACCTTATTTGAAGATTTATTTTTTATGAACATATTTCATTACGAAAAATCTGTATCTTCATAATTGTAGTTTTAGGAAGATTGCCGAAAAAGTTTTGAATTTTTTCAATTTTCGAAAAATCAGAGTTTTCAACCAACATGAGACCTACGCCATTCTCTTAAATGACCTTCAGACTATAAAACAACAAAATGTAATCAAAATTGATGGAACTATTTTTTTGAAAATTTTGAAAATGTCCCAGGGGCTTTATGTAAAGTACCGTCAAAAATTGAAATATTGGTTTCAAATTCAAGGGGCCGCGAGATCATTCAGATTGATCGGGGAGTATCAAGTGTGGAGAAAATCGGCTGAACGGTGTAGTCGCTAGCGTTGTTCACAGGCAGACAGACAGACGTTTTGGTTTCAATTGGTTTTTCGGTATCAAGGACCGATAAAAAATGAATTCTGTCTGCACCACGTGTTAGGAGATTTTGTTTCTTAATTTAGCCACTGGATTTATCCACTTTTTCGTTACCAGGGCCCTGTAATAAGAGTTTTTCTGCTGAAAATCCGCCATTATTTCGCGCATAGTATAGGTACGTACGTACTATACGTATACTATACGTATGTATAGTAAACGGGAAAGTAAAATGAATAGCGCATTCCATATAGATTCCATAGAAAACATGACACACATCTTGTTTCTGTATGTCATCTCTTGTTTCCATCACGTTCTAGACGTTTCCTTAGCGCTGTGTAGATAGAGGAACTCACTGCTCCGTCTCTTTTATGTACTCATGTTATGTTCGTGTACCCACGAATTGTGACGATCATCGAAGCCGAGCCATTTTACGAGGCGGAGCTGTCTTTTTTGCGCACGAAGCACTCTCCCAAATACTGATGAGGAAATCGCGTGCGCTACAGTTTTGAGCGTAGAAACGACCCTAATCGCTTTGTGGTGATGGTCTGCGAGTGAGTAGGTGATGGGTTTGGAAAGATGAATGTGATCGCGATGAATGTGAAAGATGAATGCCTGAAGAGTTCTGTACCCCGGTTCGTAACCCTTCTGAAACGGGGAGCTCTTGTACGTGCACACGCGGCCGAGGTCGCCAACACGAATCTTTTTCAATTGCCTCTTGTCGACAGTTTTCACATTACCACAAATCGTCTCCATTAATCTGTTGTCCAGCACTAGTTTCGGCTTCTTTCCAACGTTCTATTAGGGTATTGTTTGGCAGAGTCCGCGCCTATTACCTAAACTAAGAATATCGACTCTTTCATCTGATTTTATGAATTACTGGTTTGTTTGCTGGAAATATGTTTTAAAAAAGAATCTTATTTCCGCGTGAGCACAATTGTATTTTCCATTATCAATGTAAAAGTTGTCTCAGACAAGGATTAAAATCCCGATGCGTGGAAATCGGTTGTACTCTACATGCTAAAGTTTTCCTCGTTCAAGAAATATTTTGAAGAGGTAAACTATGTGATAGTTCGAACATTCATGCCACCTTTCCTATTTCGCAACCCACCGGTTACCAATGTTGAACACCCACCTTTTTTCACTGCTTTATGAGGTTCAGCTTCTAGTAAAAGAAAAAGGTAGGTTCTTTTCTGATTTCAAACTAGATGTTTCAAGTAGCAGCAATGGCAAAACGAATACAATACGATCTTCTGATCACGCACCGCCGTGGCACGTCAGCATTCCATGCAGGCCCAGGGTGATATGGTCGTCCCACCGACTTCGGGGTTGCGACGGAGGTCGGGTGACAAACGGCATCGTCAAAAACAGCCAACATGGCATCGCATCATTGGAAAAATTGTCGGATGTTCTTAATTCTTGTTCCAATGTATCCCACCCTGCTTGGTGGTTCAGCCTTGGAGGTGAGCGGGGGAACGTTTATATTAGGATATGGAAGTAGACCGTCATAGGGGAAATTGTCATTCCCATGCAAATTATGAAGATCAGTTCATTCTAAGATGGTAGAGGGAGATGGACTATAGGGAAATCTCAAATTTCGATGTCGATGTTTCCAAAACATTTTATCGAAACATTGATGTTTTAAACATCAATATCTGATGTTTTTTAAATCTATGTGAAGTGCTTGATGTTCTACGTTTACATTGTTTTGACTTTCAATGAAAAAAATGTTTATAATCACGAAATGTCTATAATCACTTGTAAAAGTTAAAATATGAACTGAATCCGTTGACAGTTTAGGTATACAAAGCAAACAGACACCGTTTGTACTATCTTCATCGAGCGTTCATTGTTCTTAATCTTTTTTACTTTCTCGTCTTATGAATACTCGTACTTCGTAAGAAGAGAAAGTTATATAATCGTGCTTTAGAAAACGGGGAATTTTCGCCAGAAAAACTCTTATGGCAGGAGTCTGGTAACAAAATAGTGGATAAAACCTGTTGCTAAATTTAGAAAAAATCCTCTATCTCGTGGTGTAGTCAAAATCCAAGTTCTGTTTTTTCTTGATACTTCAAAATCGATTGACGGCAAAACGTACGTCTGTCCGTCTCTCCGTTTGTGGTCAACGCTAGCGCCTAAACTGTTCAGCCGATTTTCTTCAAAATTGATATTCCCCAATCGTTTTTACTAGTGTCGAGACTCCTGGAATTTGAAACCGATATTTTAATTTTTGGAAGTACTTTACATGAAGCTCATCGGAGATTTCAAAGTAAAAAAAATGGCTCCAAATTTTTTGATTAAATTTTGTTGTTGAATAGTGCGAAGAACGTTTAAGTGAATAATGTAGGTATCATTTTCGCTGATATCCCCAATTTTTCGAAAATTGCAAAAAACTATTTAAAAACTGCAAAATTGAAGATAGAGATTTTGACTCAGACAAAGTCGGTTGTACAAACTTAGAACACTCAAAAACCGCTCCAAATTTCTTCTTTTAATTTTCTCCACGTGTGTAATAAGGCACGGTAAGTAAAGAAATAAACTAGCGGCGCTACAGAATGGCACAGACTCTCTCGCAGTAGTTATTTTTAAAATGCTGATCGTCGGATAAATTATTTGGAGAAAGCCGTTCACCGCTGCCTTTCTTGGTCATGTTTGAAAGACATGTTTTTCGCATTTGACAATTACCGGCTTCCTAATGATAGAGCTGATACAAATACGTTTTGACTAAAATATAAGTAGCTACTCCGCATGTCACTCCCGTGGCGCAGATGGTTAAAGCGCCTTGTGGTTGAGCTCTTCAGTTCGGAAGATGCCGGGTTCGATCCCCAGGTGGAGACTTTAATTTGATAATGTGATGTTGCAGGAAAAAACATTGAAGAGTGTAGAAACTTTATTTAAAATCATTTGAAGTACTTCTACTCACGTATAGAATCAATGCAGATAAATAGACAGGACTTGTCTGTGATTTCCCAAACTGCATCTTTTAAACAATTTTTCAACTGTTTTTCGATTTCTGAAGCGTATGACATGTCAAATCAACCGTTGTCTAGTAGATATCTGTATGAACCAATTTAAGTAAAAGTGTGAGAATTTCAACGTTAAATTGAAATACAATATAACCATAACACATGCGATCAACTTACATATCCCTAACGGTTCCGAAATTATTATTCCTTTTTTCGCCTTACGAATACTTTGTAAGAAGAGAAAGTTATGTAATCGTGCGCCGGAAACGGGTAATTTTTGCCAGAAAAACTCTTATAGCATGGGTCTGGTAACGAAAAAGTGGCTAAAACCTGTTGCTAAATTTAGAAAAAATCCTCTATAAACTTTATTTGAAACCATGTGAGACCATTTGAATCACAAATATTGATAATTACGATAAATGTACTGGAAGTGTATATATTTGTTCAAATTTTTAACATTTAACAATTTTCACGTCTCTTCTTGGATTTATAAAGCGTGTGTACCATCGTATCAATTGTTTATCGTGCGTTTACCATTTTATAGCTCGGTTCGATTCTTTGATGGCTCTGTTCGACCCATGCGGTGCTAGAGTCACGTAGTGGTATAAGTGCCGGTTCGTTAACTTTGAGTATCGGATTTCGAGTCTCGATACAGAAAACATTTGCTGGTAGAATACACTTTTGCTGGTTTGTGCAGTAGTGGAATAGCATTTAGGACCATATAGAAGCAGTGCGAGAAAGTATGTGCGTTGGAAGCACCACTAGTTAAATCTTAATTATAAATTAATGAACTTTGAAGACTTGTTAATTGACTGTGAAATTAAATTTTGTTGTGACCGAATGTAATATTACTGGTTACGAAAATCATCTTTAAAACATCGATTTTTACAAACATCGTTGGTTTTTGGTCGATGTATTTATTAACATCGGGGGTTTCATTTTGAACATTGAAGTTTAGTAATATCCATATTTACTTTTCGATCAGGCATCTGGCATCACTAATTGACAGAAGAGAGCAGATCGATTGACCATGTTTTAGAGGACACGGTAATTTGAATGTAATTTCTAGAATACCGAATTAGCTTCTGATGTTCTAGAATTGTTTCAAGAATACGCAGTACTTCTCGGCAGGATCCCATGCCACCCCAGCCGGAATTGTGGGCATTAAAGTGACCAAAGATAAGAAAGGGCGGGAGAAGCTGGGAAATAACGTCTTCAAGTTGTTCTTCTGATACGGGTTGTCCAGCTAAATTCTATATAGTGGTGAATTATTTCATGCTGTAAAAAGCACATAAACGTGTGCCTCGTAATATTGAGTCCCATAGATTCTCATAGAATTTTTTTTGTAACTTTTGGATTTCGTCGCAGCATTTGTGTAAACGTAACTTGGACAACAGACATTGCCAAGACTCGAAGCGCTGTTGTGGACTCTGAAGGTCATTAGTGTCACTTGCGAACAGCAAGAGTAGTGGAGTTCCGATGCACGGCTTGCGGGCTATGATTCTGAGGGCCTAAAACCGAGCGCAACCGCATATCCCTCATAATGTGCTCTCTAATTCCATCAATTCGCAAATTTTCGTTTCCTTAGTTTGTGTCCGAAAACTGTAGATTTTTGTTCTTTGACAATGCTTAGAACTATCCACAGAGCTTCGAGTTGCTGCTGCTGTGAGTGATGGGGAGAGGGAGGACCCAGCGACTCGTGCAGGGGAAAGAGAAACAGAAACAGCGTGCAGTTTGCAGAATTTCTTCCGTCGCTTCCCCAGGTGGCGGCGCGACCGGTGCCTCCGGCATCTGAGCCGGCTCAGATGTGAAGGGGCAGCTGCGAATCGCTCGCGTGTCATCCCTCGGACAGCCGACGGCGCCAAGTGACGAGCGGGCTCACTTACCCGCGGCGGCGTGACGCGAGGGCCGGAAGGCCACATTGTGACAAACCTCTGGACGTTAGAGAAAAAAATCGTCAAGAGCCTCAGCAAAACGCCTTTGGAAACATTTGTTCATCTAACCGAGAATACGATAATGTAATTTTTAACACGCCGTGTGCAAAACACAGTTTCTCGAGCTTGTTTTCCGAGTGTGAAACTGCTTTCGCGCACTGCGTTTTGAAACATTAGTATACGCAACACGTGCGTGACCGAGAGAGGTGGCTCAGAGCATAAACTGATGCCACTGCAATGCCTCTGACCGGGAGGTCCTGGGTTGGAGTCCCGACGGCGGCAGGATTTTTGACACTGGCCAAATAGCTGGGTCGAGTTCTGTCGTTATCTGGAGGAGAATTCTAGCGACCGGCTTCTCTGATCGGTAGTTTTCCGTGGTTTCTCCGATCAATACCACGTGAATGCCGGAGCGGTACCCTATTAAAAGGGTCACGGACCGCGCGCGATCTTTCCCTCCTATTCCTTGTCCTAACCTACTCCTTACTTTCACACATTTACACTTACACGCACTACATTATCACACATGCCGAGAGACCGATCGGAAGCTTCAAGCTGCGCCGAATCTCGCTCCCATCACCACCTCCCCCGATCATAAATATGCACTACACTTACGGGACTAATAACCTTAGCCGCTGACACGCTCAGAATCACTCGTAATCAATCAACATGTGCGTGAGGTAATTCGCATTCGTCTTTTGTCGCCTGAGCATATGCTCGGGCGACAAACTCGACATATGCGCTTATCACCTGTTTGGCGCGTTTGATTCTAAAATTACTATTTTACAATTTGAAATGAATCACTAATATGGTATTGATCAAGGAAACCATGGAAAACTACTAATCAGAACAGCCAATGCCGAAAATTCGCCGCCGCCGGGTCTCGAACCCTAGGAGCTCCTGATCAGAGTCGCTGCGGAGAACTGTAACGCTCGTTCTGAGCTAATTCTGTCGATCGGTGCTACCCCTGTAACTGCTCTAATTTTTTTTGTGCCGTGCAAAATCATGGCACTGACGCTCTTCGTTTTCCCTTCTTCACTCTACGACATTAACGGAAAGCGAAAGCGAAGCTTTGGTGGTTTGCCACTATTCATGAAAAAAATACTGTCGCGGTCGCCATTCCTTCAATTAAGTACTTTCTTCTTTACGGAAGAAGGTAGGGGTGAAGGTTTGGTATGCAAAGGAGGGAAATACAAGTCTTTCAAAAATAATGAACCGATTTCATTAAGGAGTATTGTATTTTAAATAGACAATAGTACAAAATTGAACCAAGTCACATGTATTTGAGTGAAGAAGTTTTTTTCCTCTCCTACAAGTGTTCAATATGACTACCATCCGCAGCACATACCACATCAAGACGATAGAAGAATTTCTCCCAAACTTGTTGCAGCATATCACTATCCACTGAGTTGATCACACTTGTTATACGCATTTTAAGGTCATCCAGTGTAGTGGGTAGTGATGGAACATAAACATTGTCCTTGACATATCCCAACAGGAAGAAGTCTCAAGGAGTGAGGTCGATGATCTTCGAGGCCATGGGAATAGAGCACGATTTCAGCACTTTTGCGTCCAATCCACAGCTGAGGCACAGTTTCATTAAAAATGTTCGCACTGGTAGGCTCTAATGGAAGGTTCCCCTTCTGCTGCAAAAGGAAATCGCGTAAGTAGTTCCCCTAAGGGAATCTAGTTCATACTCAATTATTTCGCGAAGGTGCTCGGTTCCCCAATCCCGAACTTTGTTGGAAGATTGGCATGACCATCGATGTGGAAGGTTGCTTCGTCACTAAGATGACACATAAAAGGGTGTCATCATTATCTTCCTTGCCCAGCATCGCAGCAGAAAATACCATCCTCTCCCCTTGTCAGCAATTTCAGAGCCTGAAGCAGCTGCAGGTCTGCGGTTTTACATGTAGATGTCTTTTCAGAACTCGCTATATAGTGGACCGTCCAGAATTGTAGCTTTAGATGTGGACTTCCGTGGATTCCACTGATATGCCTCTTAGATTCTCTCCAAATTTTCTTCTGGAGTTCGCCGTCAGACCAGGCTTTTTCCCTGCCAGAAACATATAATGTCCTTCAAGTGTTGGAACCACCATCCGACGATGTTCTTGGGGGAGGGACAGCATTGCACGTTGTTAAATGTATGGAAAGCTCTTTGCCCCGTGACCTCAAAATTGGTCTTCGCGAACACAAGAACACAAAATGATTTTTGCTCAGCTGGTGCCATTCGGAGCCCCACACCGCAACTGTGCCCTCGCGCTCCGCTGTGAGCAGTAGGTCGGTTTGCGTCGGAAGAGGGGAACGACAGAGCGCACTACCGGCAACTATTCGAAACTTGAAAATAAGCTCTTTGTAATGGCACGCGGCTCGTTCCGCTGAATGGCTTGCAAACTGCGAAATAAAGCCTCGAAATCGGTTCATTATTTTTCAAATACCCTGTAATTCATTCTCGTGATCCCCAACCACCACGAAGTCCATCAAGGACACATTACTTTGGAGTGTCAAGGTTGCTACGGGGAAATACCACAACAAAGGAGCATGGCTTTTTCCCCTTCGCACACTCGAAGGGGGACATCATGCTCGCACATCCCCGCACTCACCAGTTCAGTCACACACCTAGTACGAGCCGATTTATCGGGAAAGGGTTAACTCCAGACTGACAGTTTTAGAAGAGGTCGATGCCAATAATAGTGGATTGGGGCAAGCAGTTTATACCTTCACGCTGACACTGGAGCTCGCCGAGGTTCGCACAACGAACAGAGTTAGACAGTCTCCAAAGTTCCAACGCCAAGGCGACATGCGAGTGAACACGTACAGACCCCTCAACCCCCAAGTCATCCATTCCCTCTGACCGGGTCGCCAAGCACGGCAAATAAGGATAGATGTTTATAATATAGTGGCTAGTGAGGAAGAAAATGGAAGATTAAAAAAACGATGACATGAAATGGGGAGCAAGAGAACGAAAGATGGGGAAATTAATACAGGAGAGCCTTCCCCGCACCGTCAGGACGTGGGCCGACTCACCTCAACGGGTTGGTCATGCAAATTGTTTATTAGGTCTTTGTTAAGAAAAGACATACCTACACAGTTTTATCGTGTATTTAGCACTGAAGTGGTCAATGGACATATCAGAATATCAATACAATGAAAACTATAGAAAAATGCTATATAGTTAAAGAGAGAAAATCCCAGACACAGCATTTGTGTACTTTGGAGGCGGAACAGGGCATCGTATTGCATGGTAAGGCTGGTAAAGTTTCAGAAATAGAAACAATATTTTGGTTTGAGGAATGAAATTTTGGAACGAAAAAGTAGATAAATCTTGTTCCTACACATAGTAAATTACATCTTTTGCCTCTTTGTGTAGTCAGAGTCCATGTTTTGTGGGCCTTTGATACCGAAAAATAGACTGACGACAAAATGTCCATCAGTCTGTCTTCAACGAGAGCACCTAAACCGTTCAGATAATTTTCTCGAAAATGGATTTTCCCCGATCGTTCTATACGAACTCGAGGTGCTACGAGTTTGAAACGGATGTTTTGATTTTTTGGGGCGTACTTTACGTGCAGCCATAACATTTACGAAAGTTTCTCAAAAATGGCTCCATTTTTTATTTAACTTTGTTCTAGGATAGCGTAAAAGATGCTTAAAAGAATGGAGCAGATATCATTTTGGTTGAAATCCCTGATTGTTCTGAACTTGCAAAATTTCATCATCTTCCTACATCTACAATATCGAAGATAGAGATTTTTACTTTCTCCCTAGGGAATAGAGAAAAGGTTAAGTAATGCTGCGTGAACAATGGCGAGTTTTCGGCAGAAAATCTCTTATTACAGGGCCCTGGTAACAAAAAACAGGTTCAATCCAGTTGCTAAATTTAGAAAAAATCCTCTAACACTTGGTGTCAGGCCAGATTCCATATTTTGAGGGTCCTTGCAACGAAAAATCGAATGACCGCAAAACGTCTGTCTGTGAACAAAGCTTGCGGCTGATATTCTCCACAATTGATATTCCCCAATCAATCTTGTTGATGTCGCAGTTCCTTGAATATGATATATTTAGCCGCTAGCGTTGTTCACAGACGGATGGACAGACACAAGGACAATCAACAAG
>JAHLJT010008446.1:177244509-177254495 GCA_031308135.1 Acheta domesticus | reverse complement strand
CCGGGATCCAATTGAAGCCGGGCCCCCTCGTACCCTCGATGAAGCGGCGGGTGCAGCGAGAGCGACGCCTCAGGGATGGAGTTTCTTCGCCTTCTGTTGCCTCCCCTGACTAGCGGCGATCGCCTCCACAGATCACCCCGCACATGTGGGCTTTAAGTGCGTTCTCGTGGAAGCTTTTTCTTGGCGACTCAGCACGAGACACTGGCCGACACACTACTCAGCACTACGGTGATGAGACATTCCGGGGAACCGAAACAGAAGCTCATTGTAGACTTAATGATTACTGCTCGCACGGAGAACCGCCCTCACTAACTGCAGAAGTTGCTCGCCGAAAAGTTTCAACCAAAAGAAGAAGGGCTGATGTGCTCCTTCGTACCTATTTATGTCACGCGCCATTCCGCCCCTCTCCTTTAGGTGAGCTGCGGATCCTCGCCAATCACGCCTCGGTTTTGTCGTCATGTGACATTTCTCAATCCGTCAACTGGCGCCCCCTTGCAGCCACCCTGTGAAGCGTCCTGTGACGAAGGTTTTTGCGTCGCATCCCTTTCACCCTGGCCCTTTTGACGTCACGGTTTTCCCGGACGCGCAAGACAATGCTTGTGGAATTTCCGTCTCTTTGTATGCTTCCCCGAAACCGAGCGGCTTGTGGCCGAGAATAGCGCGTGCTGCTGTGCCGTTACAATATATATATATGTATATATATGGATATATTATCATTTAATTGATCATAAAGTGTTGACTATCGAGACTATCCTGAAGGCGCTCAGGGTGTCATTTTGTATACAGAGTGCGGGAAGTGTATTCAATGTGTTCACTACTCGGTTTACAATAAAATGAGAGCGTTGTCCTGTCCTTGTCTTTCTTTCATCAGTTTCATCGTGTGTCCTCTAAGCCTAGATTCCGTGGCTTTAGTGAAGTTGTTAAATTCAGGAATGTTATAATATCCATTCAATATTTTAAACGTTCCTATATCACTCCTATTTCTTCTCTGTTCTAATGTTAGAAGTGATATTTCTCTGCATCTGCCTTTGTACTTTTTCAACATATTTTTTATCTTTCTGATAATAGGGGGGATCAAACCACATTAGCATACTCTAGTATAGGTCTGATATAAATCGTTTAGATGAGTTTTGTTGTAGACGGACGCGACGTGGAGAATGTCTTTCTAATCAGGTATAGTAGCTTATTGGCTTTTTTGGTAACGGCAGACACTTGGTTATCCCATTTCAAATTCGAGTGATAAGAACACCGAGATCATTTTGTTCTGACGTAGAACTGAGGATGCGATTTTCGATGGTATAATTAAAATTTGGTTATTTCTTCCTGGATGGAGGACTGTACACTTACCGGGATTTAAAGGCAACAACCAGGATTCCGACCATCTCACCACTTTGTTGAGGTCATTTTGTAACGTCTGATAGTTTTTTAGTGGATTTGAGAAAAGTTTGGTGTCGTCCGCACAGCAGTTCCAGCTTGAGGACAGTCCGTTACGTAGGTTGCAAGTATACAGGATGGATAGTGATGGACCTAGAACTGAGCCTTGGGGCACACCACCTGTAACGGCACGGGGTCTCGACAGTGAGTTTCCAATCGCTACCTGGAATGTCCTGTCTGATAAATATTCCTGAATCCACTTCAGTAGTTTGCCTCGTATACCCAAAGATAAGAGTTTGTGAATGAGACGTTTATGTGGTACTTTATCGAAAGCTTTAGCATAATCCAGATAAATGGTTGTTTCTGATCCAATTCTTTGGTCCATATGTCTAGCAATTGGAGTAAATTTGTGGATGTGGATTTCCTGGGATGAAACCGTGTTGCTGTTCAGGGAAACTATCATTTCCAAATGCATGATCTAAAAGCCGTCGGACAATCACCTTTGCTCACTGTGCTAATCAGTAGTTTTTTGGTATCTTTTGGTCTCCTTTCTTGAAAACTGGTGTGATGACAGCTTTTTTCAATGCAGAGTGCAACTTCCCTTATTCTAATGACTGTGAATATTCTGTTCAGTAAAGGGACAAGTTGTAATTTACAATTTTTCAGATACACGGTTGGAATACCATCAGGGCCAGTAGATGAGTTTGCATTGTCTGCACATTATCTGGGCACTTTCAATGTTTGAAAATTCTATTTTTTCAATAATTCCGGTGCATTTCTCTTCGATATTCGGCAATGGACCTTCTAGTTCAATAGTAGATACTTTTACGAAATCATTGGAAAAGCATTCCGCTATTTTACTTGGATCAGTTATTACAGAATCTCCATTCAGGACAATCATAGGAGGTCCAATTTTACAATTAGTTTGTCTTCTTATATAGGAGAAGAATCTTTTGCCACCATCCTGAACAATTTGCTCTTTGTGTTTTCGTTTACGCTGTCTCACATTAGAGGTGAGATTGTTTGAAATGTTCCTGTAGATGATGTAACTTTCATGTGTTTCAGTTCTCCTATAATTTGCCCATGCTTGACGTTTAAGTCTGCTTGGTTTTATGATCTCATGATTAATCCAAGGTTTATTTAATTTTTTTCTATTCATATGTGGTGAGTGAGTATTTAAAAGACGTGTAGATGTTTCACAAAAAATCTCATAATTAGTTTTAACATTGTTGTTTTCAGTGTCTTTTTTAATATCTGTATTTAGTAATGTATGGCATTCAGTAAGGTATCTCATTATTGTTGTGTAGTCTGCTTGGAAGAAATTGCGTTTAGAGACGGAGTTATGAAAACACTATTATTCATGGGTGATTCCACTTTTAGCGATGTCATTATCACTAAATGATCACTTTGACCAATATTTGGCCTTAGGATCAGGGGTGTAATGATGTCATCATTAGTTAACACTAAATCAAGAATCACAGGGGTTTGATTTACTCTGTATCTAGTAGGCTCAAATACCATCTGAGAGATATTTGAGTCTATATAATGTTTAATAAATTCTCTTTCAATTTCTGTTTGGAATAGCTCCACATTTAGTCCATGTAATTGTGGGAAAATTGAAGTCTCCAAAAATGATAACCGGTACCTTCAGGTCGCATAGCATAATCATTTTCTCAAATAGTTTGAGATCTGATTGCCGAGGTCTCATGTCAGGTGTTTGTGGTCTATATATTCCTTCTACGGCAAATAGAATGTTCCCATTTTCCAGTTTCAACCAGAGTGCTTCCACATCAGGGTCCTGTATTTCATACATGTTTGTCACTTTCACAGTCGTACTTCCAATTTTTTGTTTCACATACATTACTCCCCCTTCTTGCTTGTCCGGTCTGTCTCTATGGTATATGTGAAAGCCAGGTACATGTATTATGGAGTCAGGAATATTCGAAATGAGCCATGATTCAGTAATTACTATTACATCTGGTTGCAGTGTTGACTTCTATCAGAAATTGGTCAAACTTTGGAAGAAGAGCGGCGATGTTCGTGTACCGTAAACTGGGGTGAATAGGGACAGATTACACATTTTTTAATAATAACACTAGTAATACAAAATATCATAAATATTTTTAATCATGAAAGTGAAAGAAGCTTTAATCACTTATCTTTGGAGTCTAATATCATTAAGATAGCATACATAATGACCTGTAATTGTTGATTAAAAAGTGTCCCTATTCACCCCAAGGATGGGGTCAATAGTGCACGGGTGCCCGTCTGGCAGAGCATGATCGCGGTTCCTCGCGTGGTGGGGGGGAAGTGAGGTGCAGGGGCGACAAACTACATTAAGTACAACTTGCCATAATTGGGTAATAGAACAAGAATAAACATTAATTCCCGACCTACGATCGGACAAGTTACACTAAAAGTCCCATGAGGTGGGATTACACCCTACCTAGTGAGCTCGGGAAAATATGATCTAAAAGAATAATATTAGTAATAAAAAAATAACCAAAGACAACCATATTTAAACTACGTTACAATAAAATGCCATGGCGCGGCACCGCTTAACTCAAAAAACACATGAAGATTGATAATATTGTTCTCCGTCTCGTTTCAAGGGGAACGCCCCAAAGCGCGGGCGAACGGCTGGAGTCTTAGCTATTCGTGTAGGCGTGTGCCGGGGGGGCCACGACGCGGTCAATGACCTCGGCGTCTGCGAAGATTGTAGACACGCGGCGAGCCGCAGTGTTTGTAAAGGCAGGCGCCTCCAGGAACCGCTGGGGGATGCTTCTCGGGTGCCCGTCAGGCAGCGGCGGCGAAGATGCGGAGGCCCCCCTCCACTTTCACCAGGGCGCCGTTACAAGTCAGGAGTCGTCCTTCGTCGCGGCTCGGGAGTACATAATCGCGAGCACGGATCGGAAGCTAGATCACGGTATTCGTGACTCGTACACTCGTATTTGGCAACGAGTTAATAGTTCATCGAACACACGAAAATGAAACCGGTTCGGTGACCGGTGCCTTCAGGCATTATTCGCTCATAGAGCGAATGAAGTCTCTGCAGTGCGAATATGGCAGACAAATCTTGTCGCACGGCCACGCGATCGGGAAGTAAACGGTTCACCGTTTAAAAAACAAAAAAAACAAAAAACAAAAACAAGTTCACGGCCTCCACGACCATGCAAGAAGTTTCCTCTCTCGCGACTAGCTCTCAAGTGTCTTTTTCAAAGTTTTTGAGAAACCGTTCCTGTTCGGATCTCCTCCCCTCCTAAGCTCGTCTTGGGCTCGCTGGCCTACTTTCGGGAAATAATTGTCGTCTATTGGCCGGAGCTTACTGCGCCGTAGGAATATTCTACCGAATCGTGGTTCGTAATTTTGTGGAAATTTCCTCGGATGTTCTCTCTCTTCTTCCGTCTCTTTCTGACGAAACGCAGCTGTCCCGCTTGACGGTTTACATCTCCTGGGAGCAATTATCGTATGGCAAGGGTTAGGATTTATTCGTATCAGTGTGGCAGGCGTGAGGACGGGAACGCGCCGGCGAGGAGAGCTCGCTCAGGGGAGGGTGGGGCGGAATACAGGGGGGGTTATTCACTGCGAGGGGGCACGGTGCGGTCGAACAGGCGGAGGGTTGTAAATTTTTCTCCCAAAGTAGGCGAGGGGACGCTGGAAAAATGCGACCGTGGCGGCGAAGAGGCGGGTGGGGGAGGCGCGGTTGGACGCACGTGCGCGTGCCAGCGAGTATGAAAAACAAGCATTTGCTAGGAATTTATTAGGGCGTCGTTACATGCCGCCACAATGGGGACAGTCATTAATAGAAGTTCAAAATCCTATTCTACGAGATACTGGGGTCAATAGGAAACAAGATTACTTCAAAATAAACATTAAATGTATAAAAACAAATGCATGCAATACATTTCCCTCACTTAAACCTATTTCTTCCTCGTCTTACTAATGGAACACCATCTACAACTTGTTTCTATTCTTCAAAAATATGTTTAATGTCCTGTAGAGTGGCTTTAGCTTTTCTCCGAGTCAGATTTTGATAAATGCAAGAGTAATTTTATCCTTATGGCTGTTTCTGAAAGATGGAGCCCAATCTGTCCACGGAAGATTGTTCTTGAACTGCTTCATTACTTCCCCTCCCTGTCTAAATGACATTAAACAAAACTCCGTAAATCAAAGGTACTCATTGGTTACCCCCATCTTCCAGAACTTACAACACTATCCACAATCTTGTTCTTACAAGATTCCTCAAGAGCTGTTTGGATTCCTTTCATTTTCCTGTTTAAAATTTCGGCAAGAGACATTTTACTGTACCGCTGCAATGCATTTTCTAGGTCCTCTTGGCCAATGTGCTTATGGCAACTACCTCTGGAATTACTCTCATAGTTTTAATCATATTGTCCCTATTCACCCCTAATGTCAAAAAAAGGGACAATGTGAGAGAAAATATACAAGTTTATTTTAAAATTAATCTTACAACTTAAAAATGCATGCATATAACTTAGAAATAGAACCACTATTTACTCTGTAATATTTCAAAAATATTTCACCGTGTCTTGCTTGTACAGAGTAAGTTTTCCCTGAAGCCAAGCTGAAGCCAGAGTAAGTTTTCCCTAAGCCAATCACTGAAATGATTCCAAAAATAATACACACAACTGTAGAGAACTACAATTTCATACGAATTTTATTCACCCGATGGCATCAAAAACACATTATTTAGCATAATGTCAGTGAGAGATATGAGTTTTTTTCTGCACTACTGTCCCTATTCACCCCAGTTTACGGCACATAATTTTTGTATTTGTGTCCAAGTTGCTTGTTACTGCCTTTTCTCATTTCCTTCCTGTCTACAATCCGTGGAACTCCCCTAATGAATTAATGACAAGTTTTGGATTTGATTCTGGTCTGCTTTTTAGTTCTGCACTAAGATCTTTCAATTCAGTTCTCTGCATTGGGGTTAGATCGTTTTCAGCTTTAATTCCATTTGGAAATTTCTTTTGGTTTTTTAAAATATTTTTGGCAGTAACAGATTCTCTCAGAATTATTTTGACAGGTCTTAGTCTAGAATCTTCATCCTCTGAGTTCGGTTTTCCCAATCTAATAGTGTAATCAATGTTTTGCTCAGCTTGTATATCCAGTATTGTGTATCCATCTGTATATCTACAGAATGAACTCTTCCTGAACATTCGATTACATTTTTGCTGGTCCGGCACTTCCCGATATTACCACACCTGCTCAGAGATGTGCAGAATCTGCAAGTAAATGTGAATGAGAGGGACAGAGAGCGGCAGAGACAGACAGACAGGGACAGGGTGAGGGAGGGAGAGACAGTGAGAAAGGGAGATGGGAGGGAAAAGGAGATGAAGGGTAGAACAATGCCAGCTGGGTTTTCCTAGTATCACACAATACCACTGTGGTTTATTACACAATAACATTTAGTGTGAAATTAGATCCTGATACCATACAAAGCAGTTTGTTTTGCCTGAGAATTGTCTACAATATAGTATCACAGTTCCGGTATATGTACCTGACAGAATTACATTTTTCCAAATTCAAGGAAAAGGTTAAGGATTTTGTTTCTGTAACAACCACAAAAGGGAATAAACATAACAGATAATCTGAAGAACAGATACTCTGTTTCAATAATAACAAACAGATGGATTTCCTATGTTTAGTTCAATGCTGGAGGGTTAACAAATTAAATATTGTATTGTGAGAAAAAATATTGTTATAATATAGTAGTAATACTTGTGTAAGGAAAAAATTACTAGAAGACCCAGGGCACTTGTGAGTTTCTAATGAGTACACTTGTCAATCTATGGTGGGTTAATTATACTGACAAAAAATGTGTCTATGCAGCACAGAGTTTTAAATTTGTGCATCTGGACATTTGAGTTTTCTTGGAAACGAAAATTTTCAACAGGATGCCTATTGCACCAAACTTCCTTAAATAATAATAGTAATAATAATAATAATAAAAATAATAATAATAATAATAATAATAATAATAATGGTACATGACTCTTTGTTGTAATAATTAAGGGTCAGAATAATGGACACCCCAGTAAAAAACGTTGGCCAGTAAATATCCGCATTTTTTTTAGGGACAAGTCAAGAACCCAGCTCTTGATATTATTCAAAAGTGTAAGATACGCAACATATTAATTACAGTAAAATCTGTCTAAACTGGAACCTGTACAAGACGGAAACCTGCCTTAACCAGAAAATTTCTCCGGCCCGTGAAGTTAAATGGAATTTTTACACAGCATAAAACGGAATCTGTCCAACGCAGAAACGGAATGGCTTTGCATGTCCTTCAGGGGGGAAAAACCTACATAAAACGGAATTTCTGTTCATTTAATGCAGTTTGCAGATAGATCCGAGATCCTCTTAATGGAACAAATGCATCCGCAAGTCAGTTTAATATCTCTTCCATGTTATATGAGTTTTTGCACATGGCAGCCGCTCAGTGAAGGAAAGGGGCTTCCATTGTTATCATAGAATTTGACCCTTAGGGTCATTTCTCTCTCAAGGTGTAGGCTGTCAGGGAATTCCCTCTCTCCCGACTCTCTTAAGCATAGGTAGGTGTACAGGCATGGCTTCCATTCACACGTCTCCCTGCCTCGTGTTGACAATCGTAACCCCAGAGTCGCATTGCTCAAGGCCATGCGAGGGTGTCAGATAGACACTGGTCAGTCGAGTCAGATAGACTCTGGATGAACGCATTGTGCGTTGAAAGAGTCTGCTAGAAGTCCGGGTGCAGCCACTAGCCAGTGACGTGGTATGTTTTTATGAGTTTCACTACCAGTTTGAAGAAAGCATAAAACTCTCAATATTAAAATTTTGATATGTTAATGTTGGGAGGAAAAAAAAAAAAAAGAGATTATTTCAATGAACAAGTCGTGAAATAATTCTTTTTACCCAATTGTCAGAAATAATTGTGTTTAATATTAATTTATAGGTGATTTCTTCCATAAATAAGTTTTATGTTAGTATATGTTTTATAATTATGTTATTAGTTTCAGGACGGAAATATCAATAAAAAGTTTTATAAATTGATAACCCTGCATAAAATGGAAACCTTCCTAAACCAGAATTTTTTTTGTCCCAGTCGATTCCGGTTTAGACAGATTTTAGTGTATAATTCAACTTTAATTTTGGAAGGATAAACAAAAATGGGAAGATAGTGAATCCTTTAGCTATGTATATAATTCTTTCTTCTGAATTTTAATTACATTAAAATACGAATGCATTCACTTAAGCATCAATTAATCAACAAAAGCCAACATATAAATGCTTACTATGTATAAGTTTTCTGTTCAAACATTTCCAGAAAAACAGAATTTCCGGTTTTAACCACATTATATTGTTTTATTATTTGGTCATTTTTTCTATATCCCTGAAAAGATCGTTAATTATATACTAACCATTTGGTGCATCTTGAAAACTGAATGGATCCATACACATGGGATATATCTGGCACAAATCTTGATAAAGGTTTCAGCTTTGGAGTTATTTGGGTATCATAATGAATTTAACAATTTGCGGTTCATGTTGAATAAAAAGTCATATACACGATTCTTATATTTTTATGCACATAAATCTGTACATTATGTTGATATTTAAAATATGGTACATTGAACGTTCTTGATGATTACTTTTACAAGATCATCAATAAAAATGTGTACACCCAAGTCTATAACTATCTACTTGAACTGATACAACGCTTTTCATCAAGACACTGTCAGAACAACAATTTGTAACACAAGCACTTTGTGACAAAAACAAATATTAATGAAAGTAAATATTGGTAAATATGAATCGAGCACATTTAAGTAATGCATGTCAATAATTCATGTTTTCAAATTTCCATTTGCATTCAATGAAAAAAAATCACAATAAAATTGTGAAGTAAAACAAGAGAAAATATACAGAATAAACATGACAATTATTTATCTTGAGTCACTTTTTTTAAATACACAAGTAAGCTATTTAATCATTTCAATTTTCAGTACTCTGAGGCTCTTTTTGACTGAACAATGGTCCACATTCATCGTCTGTCTTGCATGCTCTGAAATATTAATAACCATTGAAAATGATGACCTTGGTGCTTTTAAAACAATTCATTTATTAGAAATAATGAACTTTAAAAGATGTGATAGAATTTTATAAGGCTAGAAAGTATAATATTGAAAGCACTCCTGTGGAATTTTTTGTGGCCCAGTACTCGTTTTTATCTAAGTACATTTGCAAATACTACATTTAACGTTTATTGATGTTTTCAAGGCTTCGTTTAAGAAGTTTGGATTGATCATTCCTGATGTATTTCTTCATTCATTCTAGGTTGTTTGTGTCAAACAAAAAGTTTGTTCTTCCAGAGATCAACAATGATTTAATTCACAGTAAGTTGAACAAGTACAAATGCATGGAAAATTGAATAAATTAGATATATAATACACGTATTTAAAAAAAATTTAAAAAAAAATAGAGGATTGCAGTAAAGGTTTTCTTCCTGCAAAGGGTGCTGTGTCTTGAAGGTACAACCAAAACTTTTAAAATAGGGTACAGAGATGAATTGCAATGTAGACATCAAACTTTGAAGAATCCATGAAGATACG
>JAHLJT010008446.1:177139509-177239509 GCA_031308135.1 Acheta domesticus | reverse complement strand
TTTAAATTGTACTTCAATCTTGATAATTTTTTTCTCTTACTTTTTCACATAACAAGGTACAAAGAAATCTGTATAATCCTGCAAAAAATAAGAGTGAAAAATGTTGATGAAAGTACACATATTGGGGGGTCCATGGTACTAAAAGAATTTTTTTCTGGTAAACGTTTGCAAAGTAATGAGTAATTTGGTGTTTTGGGATCTGTTTCTTTTGTCTTAAGTACATACATTTTTCAGGTTCTATTGCACTCATTACAGACATGTTTCTTTGTATTCATTACTATAAATTATGTTACTTGCATCCTTTATCTCCCAAGTAAGTACTGAGGTGTAATTCTCAGTACAGAAGATAATTTTAAAGAAACGAGACAATTTTGTCATTTTAGGTAGAAGAAATAAGAAAAACCGACAACAATGTAATTTTTACCCCCCCAGTTTGTAAAGACAAAGAAGGCAATATGTTAATGCTGAAGACAAGTTGTACAAAGATGGAAAGAATATTTTGAAAGTATTCAAATATAAATAATTTTAATGTAGAGAGAACTAAATAAAGCTGTAACTGATGAAGCAGAAAAGCATGAAAGCATGCTGCAAACATATAATGAAATGTATTAGATTATACATTACTAGAAAACAATCTTAAAACTAATAAGACAAACAGGCTCAAACAACATTACAGCAGAATAAAAAATAATACAAAAAATTAGGGAGAGGGAAACTTCCTTAATATTTAGAAGAGAAAGGGTAAAACTTCAATAATTATAATTTGATAATTTTTTTAAATGTAGCACATGTTTTCTAAATAACAGACTGTAAAATAGATGAAAAACAAATCAGTGACCTTTCAGCGTTTTAGGAAAAAAACAGATTACTACAGAAAATATATTTATGATAAGATACATTTTTGAGAAAAGGTGAAAAATGTTCAATAATTACACACATGCTGCTAATTTGGACAATAGAACCCAAATCTATGTGGTAAAATTATAAAATATTCCAAAGAAAGTAAGATTTAACATGCTCACATTATCTAATACTAAAGCCAGCATTAATTTAAATAATCATCTAAGCCAGCATTCTCATCCTTTTAGGGCATGTACCCCTCCCCACCTCTGACACGTGTTTGCAGTCATGCGTTGCCCATGAAGATGTACTAAAGACAGAAGGAAACTATATTATGTAGGTTAAAATGATGAGTTTTAAATGTGCTTTATAAACGAGTTTTATTGAAAATATTATTAAACAAATACATTTTTTCTTGTAACAAAATCAATGAGAGGGCTGGCATTGTGTGCCTTTCACAAGTGTTTCTATATTTGACATTAATTATGATAAAGCATATCTCAAATTATTTTTGATGTCCAGCCTTGCTCAATACTTTGATTTGTTATAAGCAAGTATAGAAAATCCAAATTCACATAGAAATGTTGAAAATTGCGCAAACAGCCTTGTAGACTCAGCAATGTAGACTAGCAACTTTTGGATACACAGGCAAATAGTTCACCCAAAAACTTTAAGATTCATGTTTGTGGATTCCATTTTAGATTGTGGGTCACATTTTAGATCTCTGCTTCCAAGTATTTTAGCCAGATATAACAAAAGCAGATAAAATTATTTTCTTACAAAAGTTGGGAGGACAGTGCCTGGATGGCTAGACCTGGTGCCAACCTATTGTTGGCTTGTGGGGTTTTCTCTAACCATGTATGACCCTCCAGCAGCTTATCGCCCCAGCTGTGACAAGCTCTAAGCTCCCGACTGGTCTCCCAACATGTGTGGTAGTGTACTGCATTAAGTGTATAAGTAAGGGGTGAGTATAGGACAAGGAAGAGGAAGGAAAGATTGTGCATGGTCCATTATCCTGCTTGTTAGGATACTGCTCTGGCAATTGCCTGATGCTGATGGGAGAAACCATGGAAAACTACAGATCAAAGCAGCCAGCTACTAGAATTCGGCCTAGCTATGTGTCACAAATCCTGCCATTATCAGAACTCAAACCCTAGGACCCTCCCAGGCAGAGGGACTGCAATGACATCAATTGATGTCTCGAGCCACCTAAGCCAGTGTATACAAATGAAGCAAACTCTGTTTGTAATACCATCATGGCAAACTATCTCTCTCCTGACATACGACCCTGATCCCATGATATTTCCTAAGCCTTGTAATTCGTAAGTAGAGAGATGATCAAGGCATGTACCTTAAGATCTCCTCCTCCTTTTCATCCTCTACAGTGACAAATCTCTGACCCCTTCAGTTGATACTGAATGTTCAGGTTCTTGTTAAATTGTTTGTTTTACTTTGTTTTGTCAGTTAAATCTTAATTATAAATTAATAAACAAGGCCATAGTAAAATTACAATTCTTCACCATGTGAACATTAAGGTAGTAAACCAGTTTTAAAAACATCAATAATTTCATTAAAAACATCAATCAGATTTTGACCAATGCATCCTATCCCTACTATCAGTTTCTCTTTTTAGTGTGTCACTAAATGTGATTATGAAGTAACTGGACACCAGAGAGAATATTACATCGGAAACTACACTGCATATGCAATGACTACTCTTTAATAACTATATCCAAGTCAGCCTTTGATGAAAGGTTTCAACATTTGAAAGAGCAGTCCTTACAGTACGGATTCATTATAAATAACAAGAACACAAGATGCAGAACCAAAACTAAACTACATTACATTAAAACTGATGTTAGTTATCAAGGACTTGCCAACAAACTCATCTGCTCATGGTTCAGTGACACTTGAAGACTCTGAATGTTACTCTAACACAAAAACTTGCCACAAGCTGCATAATAAATACAGTATGCTTGAGAAAGTTGTTGTTGTTGTTGATGATGAATAAGGTCTAAGGGTGCCTCAATGTCTAAGGTGATTTATGTCCATGTTGAATTAACTTAAAAACACATCCATTGTAACAGTACCAAGCTAAAATGTTTAAAATATTAAATAAAGTGCATAAATAAATTGTAAAATGAGATAATCATGAGTGAAACAAAGAGTGGTGAAGCAAAAGATGTGGAAGTCGAAGAGCCAGATGAACACATAATTTAATGACAAAAAGGCTATGTTAATTAGAATAATCATCCTCTTTCACATTACGTTATACACTCCATTTTTCCTTTAGGAAGCTAAAAAGTTTGATGTTACTAGGTATCTCTTTTAGAGGGAGCAAGGCAATGCCTTCCGTGATTGTCTCTTCCATGAGAAATGGCTACCACACGACACCATTTGATAGGCACTTCTAAGAAATATTACGTGACAATTAGTACTCAAGCCATGTACTTGCTGAGAATCTTCTTTCAAACAGATTTATATTTCTTGGGACTTAAAAACAACAACAGCAGCAGAAATACCACTAGAGATGTTTCTCTCACATCAGCTAAGGGGCATTCGATGCATCTCAATGCTGTAGGTGCTTGTACTTACATAAATATCTGCATTAAGGATACACAATGGCTGAAGCCTTGACAGAGAAGCTAACACACTTCCATAAACCAAAACTGAATGAATGGGATTTCTTTGGAACTGTAGAAGATATTTGTTGTCTGCACCCCATGAGCTACCACTAAGAGAGCAAGGGAGCTTCAGTGGATCTACAGGATTCATCACTAGTGGCGAAGTGTGAAGTTAATTTTTGGATAAGCTGAATCATGATCATATTGTAAACACACATACTACTGAAATTGTGAAATACAGAATATTTCGAAGATGGAGATCTGAAGACTATAAATATAATAATAATAATAATAACAATAATAATAAATATTATTATTAATTCAATTATGCAACAATACGCAAATCAAGAATTAGCCTACTTCAGAATTGAAAAAAAGAAAAAAAATTGTAAATGGAACTGCTTACTTATAATTGATGTATAAGATAATGACATTGCCATGGGTGAAATATTACCACAACTTCAAAAAATTTAAGTAGCACAGTCTATATCATAAATTTATTTGCTAGCTGAATGCCCATAGTTAGCTACTCCTCTTAGAAACATATACAATCGTTTGTTGCATTGGGTTACAGTTGTAGCCTAAAACATCCATAAATATGTATGGTGTATTGTGATGCAGCCAAATCTTGTAATCGAAACTTCGTTAATTTTGGATTAATTGAGTTGAAATAAATGACACAGATAAGTAAATATGTCATGTTCTAGGCTTGCTATGTTGTGACTTAATAATTATTTGTTACAAACAAGACAAAATGCGTATACTACTTTCAGGGTAACATTGTCATACTGGTGATCTTGCCCCTAGATTTATATCCTTTGACAAGAAATTCTTGATTTGAAATTGAAACAATCGACATTTGTGAGTTTATTCATAATTTCTAAAGCATATGACTTATAAATTGTAAACATTGATTAATTACATTTGATACAAAATTACTTTTTTCCTGCCACCATACTTGCACTGTAACTTTACCACGAAGAAGATGAAGAAGAAGAAGAAGGAAAAGAAGAAGAAGAAAAAAAAGGGCAATATCTAAGGTTTACAAACCTATGATGAAGTTAAAATGCACTAAACAATGGAAAAAGGAAATAGTGGAAAATTAAGTAGGAAAAAGCTACTGAACTGTACGGAATTAACAGGTCCACTTTACATGACGTGTGTTATGCCAAAATACGATATTGTTGCTGAACTTCCTCGGCTAAATATAAAAAGCAGAAAGCATTTTTTCTCTCTTTCACTATATCACAATGTAAAACAGTTAATAAAACGTATTTTAGACTAGGTTCTCAAAGCAGTATCCCTATTTAGAGTATTAAAACTGTCAAAAACCAAAGACTAATAATGTTCTGATGCATATTATTTTATGTGTTTTTGTTTTCTATCCAACTCTCACACATTTAAACATTACCGGAGACTTGGAAATAGATAGAGGTGGCAATGTTTGACCCCTGCAGGGTAACATGGCCACTTAGCTTGCTTTTGAAAAAGTAATAAAATCTTCCAAATTATGGAAGCTGTGACTTCAATATTTTGAAGAAACAATGTACTTTTATGAAGGGTGAAAGTGTCAAAATAATTATTGTGAAGATTGATGCAGAAAAGTAAAACTTTAAAAGAATCAAAGATGTGGTAATGTTACCTTTAGTTACCTTACTCTTTGTTCTCAAGAGTTTGTGGCTATCTAAACTGTTTGAAATTTTCTTGTAAACCAATTCTAAATGTTTCATTTTCTTCAGAAAAAATGCTACTCTTTCTTTAAACATAGCATCTTACGTAAATGTGTTTTAATTGTTTTCAGAGTGCTCATTGTCAATGAGACAGCGACATGTAGTTGCAGGTCAACAACATTTCATTTTAACTTACACACGAATACGCTATTCAGTCATCTTACGAAACGAAATTACATTGATCAGATCCTATCTGATCTTTCCACAACACAATTCTATTGGGGGATTCATACACCCGCCGCGATACCAACCCACAAACGCTTAAAATCAACGTTTTTTTAAATGACCGTGTTTTATTAAAAGTAAATATTCCAATATTGTACTTAATGATTTAGCGACAGAGGAATTCTATTACTGAAATTAGGAATAAATAATTACTCGTGATGTTAGCGATATTTCAAGTTGCTCAATGACCTTTAGTGGACATTTGCGGAAGTTCCATGCAAGCTTGTGATGAAGAAAGCTCCTGCCGGCAAGAGTTTCAATTAAGGCTGATTTACAGGTTGCCATGACCGTGGCAGTTGACGTTGCCAGCAACTGGCAAGTGGAGACTGGCATGGCCTTCTTGCAAGTGATCGGCATGTTCACGCTCTCCCCCACCACGGCGATCCCCCGGCTCCCAACACGTATGTACACTGCTTTATAATTGCACGGTGATCAACATAAGATGATTATTATTATTATTATTATTATTATTATTATTATTATTTATAAAAATGATTGGGATCCAGAAGTCTTCTACAATAACGGAAGAACAAACTGACAAAATTGACTGGTTATATACAGTTTCGGAACATTTATGGAATATTTTTTACCAGAACCGCGAGACCAGAATTGCTGCATTTCTGGCAATTGCAAATAAAATGGGGATAGATAACTTCTCCAAGGCAGATTAAGTGGATAGGATAAAATGTTTACGGAACATTTGCTTTGCACACTGTTGTTTGAGCGCCGAATACTATCAGCAGCACGTCGCAAAGAGCATACATAAGCAGTACATTTACCGTTGAAATTGATTTTCGTGTAAATCAGCCTTTACTTAAACAGTTGTAAGGCCAGCCTAAACGTCTGCGCGAGTCACCGAGCCAGTCTAACTCAATGCGCATGCGCGTTCACTTTCCCGCGCCCCGTCCCTGGCCTATTGCTGTCTTATGGCGTAATACGGATTCTTCACAGAAAATCTATTAGGAACAATAGGAGTTGTCTATACAGTCTCCCGAGGCGTGAAGAATGTCGAACCTCCAGGCTGAGTCATAGGCTTTTTCGATATCAACAAAGATGGCTACGAGATGTTGCGGTCACAGAATCGACATCAAGATCTCTGTAGCTTCGATGACTACGTTGTCCAAGGTTGACTGACGTCTTGAAGCTATATTGGTTAATTGTTGGCAAGTCTCTTTGTTCCAGGAGCCAGCCAGAACAATGACTTGATCAATCGTTTCCTTCCTTAGGGATTGAGGTGACGACTTCGTACCAAAGCCCACGAACGGATTGCTCAATTCAAAGTCAACTGAAGAGCCTAAAGAGAAAATGTTTGCTTTCTCAGGGAGATGTTTTAGCATTTCATTATGTATATGGCCAGATCCTGGAGCAGAATCTTTTGCTTGAGTGAGGGCAAAGGACGATTCCTCTGTGGAAAACGGAGCTTTGTAATCTTCTTCAAGGCCGCAGTTCTGCAATCTTTTCCTAACATTCAGAAAACTAGGGACTGAATGCGAGAAACTGGATATATTATTCGGGTGAGACGTCAGTCCAACTACGGCTTCATGGGAGATGAAGAGATTCCCATTTTACAACATCCCTTAGACAGTGGGAGGGGGATGTTCCCGACTTGACGCTCCTTTTGCATACAACTTTAGGAGACGTATGGCAAGAAAGTGAAGGAATAAACTGCTTCACAGGATTCTGCTTTACTTTCTCGAATGACTAATTTGGCTCTGACTCTTTTACTATCACGTTTTCGGTGGTGTGGGACCAATTGAGCTTGCCAAGCGCCCGCTCCCGATTGCGTGTCAAAAAACTTCCGCAAATCGCACTGCTGATGCTGCGTTTTTCGGTATAGCCGAATCTCGCGCTTATGGCAGTGCATTAGCGTCGAAACACGCTCGAAAGTTGGTACCAAAGAGAAATATAGTGTAGAAATAGCCTATCGTGTTGATTGAATGTAATAGTTATTGTTGTCTACAGCACTTGTTTATATTAATAACACGAAGCAAAGATCCGCACCACTAAATGGAGCAAACGTCTGAATGTGAATCCTTCAATTCAACTCTTGCTCCCATTTGAAAAATTGAAATAAAAGATAAATCCTTTCCTATAGCTTTTGAGAAAATCTAATTTTTAAATTGTTTATACAGCCTTTCCCTTTTTGCAGAGGTACACGAGAATCTTTTACGCCCGTTCACCCAGTATATCTTAAACACAGCGCAGGAACTCATTACAAGGGGTTTCTCAAAAAGAAGAGCAGCCACGGAGCCGGGATTTGAGGGGTCATCGTTAAGGAAAATATTTTAAAAAAATTGGGGATATCAACGAAAATGATACCTACATCATTCTCTTAAACGTCCTTCGCACTACTCAACAACAAAATTTTATCAAAAAATTCGGAGCCATTTTTTTAAAACTGAAAATGTCAGAAAGGGTTCATGTAAAGTAAAAATTAAAATATCGATTTCAATTTCCAGGAGCCTCGACATCAGTGAAATATTGGGGAATATCAATTTTGAAGAAAATCGGCTGAACGGTTTAGGCGCTAGCATTGCCCACAGACAGACGGACGTTTTGCCGTCAATCGATTTTTTGGTATCAAGAAGCAACAAAACATGGATTTTGGCTACACCACGAGTTAGAGGATTTTTTTCTAAAGTTAGCAACAGGTTTTATCCACTTTTTCGTAACCAGACCCCAGTTATAAGAGTTTTTCCGGCGAAAATTCGCCGTTTTCCGGCGCACGATAACCTTTCTCTTCTTACGAAGTATTCGTAGGGCAAAAAAGTAAAATTACAGCTCTAATTAATTTGGGCAATATCGAAATGCTTTCACCAATGCTCAGGAACTCGAACTGGTGCGTCATTGCATGGCGCTAGATTCAAGATTTTAGGGTCTGATTTTGAAGTCGCTGCGTTATTTACTTCCAAATTTGCCAAAGAAAATAATATTCCAAATACGTTCAACAAGGAGTCCAAACAGGCAGAGATTTCACTAGGTCTTATATGAAAATAAACCGTTTATCGTTGAGGACTCCTCGAAAGACCAGCTTAGCCCGTGTAATTGGCTTCAATAGGATTCAGCTTTCTCGCTATTTCAAAAACTTGAAAGAGACACTAGTAAAATACGGATTTCCTGCGAACAGAATATTAAATATGGACAACACTGGGGTGCAGACTGTCCCGAGTAAATTGCCTAAACACGTTGCACCTGAACGCAAGAGAAAAGAGGCGAAGTCTGTGTCCGCTGAACAGGCACACACTGTGTCAGTGGCATGTTGTATCGAGAATCTTTGGTCTAATGGTCGGCACGTTCCTCCTTTATTATCGCCGTAAAAGGCAAAATTTATTGTTAATAAAAATAGATCTACTGGATGTAACATGGCTGTATCAGAGAAGGGTTAGATAAACACAGCCACTTTTATAAAATGATTAGATCCTTTTAAAAAACATACTGACCCTGCAAAAGAACGTCCAGTACTTCTGATTCTTGATATCCATGCTTCTCAAGTATGCTACAAAGCTGTTTGACACGCGAAAATCAATAACATTCACAACATCAGTTTGCCGCCGCACAGAAGCTAAAACGTCACAGCCTCTCGGGAGGATGTTCTTCAAGCCTTTAAAAACAAATTACGATGCTGTTCTTGACAATTGGAATTGTAAACACTCGGGGCAAATCGTTACTGTGTATCATGTTGCTAAGCTGTTTAAAGTAGCCTCGGAAAAATCAGCAACGTCGAAAAACGCAATAGAGGTTCGTCGAGCCACATGAATTTATCATTTGAATGAAACAAATCGGTAGAGGATAGCATTCCGTCAGAAGTCAATGATCAGTATTGTAACAGCACGGTGCGGGTGACCCGTAACAGCACTGCAAATGTGGCAGTGAGAGAAGTGTGGGCGAGGGTGGACGGTCGTAAAGCATCTCCCTGCATTTGTCCCTGGTGTGACGTTTATTCCAGGGGGAGGCGACTGGCATGCGGCAGGATGTAGACGCCGCCACGAGAACTGTCGCGTTGCGCAGGTGGCCATGAAAATTAAAGACAAACAAGCAGAAATCTGGAAAACGTTTAACTTCTATTCACAACATGTAGCTTTGTGAGTGGCCCAGAGAGACCCATTCCAAGGGATTGGTGCCCGAGAGAAAACTAAATAATAACAAACATAAACCTCGAAGGCGGTGGACTTCTCTCCCGAAACGTGACCAGCCGCCTCCCTCCCACGGGAGCGGCCTGGGGGGGGGGGGGGCAAAGACCAGAGGCGCAAAACATTTGTCGACACGTGAAAAGTGCGCGGGACTGCGATAAAATTAAATTAGGTTGCAAAATAGTGACAAGTGACATCCCAGAGGCAGACTGGCCGCGGACTCGTCGCACTGGCCGCGCCCGAGAAAGATCACGTAACGCTGTGGGCGGGGACGGGCGAGGCGCGGGCCCAAAAGGACCACCCAGGGGCGCTTAGAGAGAGGCGTGGGGGTGGGAAGCGACCCACAGGACGAGAACCCTCGCCACCAGAGAGCAACAGGTCCCGGATGGTCTGCGAGGGTGCATCTTTGGATGGTCCAATAAAGACCACGTGATTGGGTGCCGGAGGTCACGTGGACGCCCTCGGGTGGGGCAGACAGCGAGCCTTTAAATAAGCGGATCACGAGAACACAGGGTCTTTTTTCCATTTTTGATTTTGGCTTTTGCTATTTGACTTTTAGCATTTTTGCCTTTTGGGCTGTCATGTGTCTGCTTGCCAATTATGGATATTTTGGTCTTTGACTAGGCTCGGCGTTGCCATCAGATCATCCTGGGCATCTGCCATGAAGTTGAACTTCACTGTGTGTGTCGAGTAGTCGAGGTGCCGCGAGAGAAACGGCCCTCATCCGACGTCACTCTAAAGAGGCGGTTTTTGGCCATCGGCAGAAGCAACCGGTCGCCGGCGCGCCCGCACGGCTGGGCCTCGCTCGACGAGTGCTGCGCCGAGAAGAGCGTCTTCGCCACAGCATCGGCGCAACATCGTGAATATAGTCCCAATAACACAGGAAAGTATGTGCTGTTGTAGCACCATTAGTTTAGAAACTGAATACAGTAATCCTTCAACATTGGCGAGAGTTAGATTTCCAAAAAACATCGCGAATGTTGAGTATATCATTAAATGAAGAAAGGTGGGTTAGGTTCCTGGATATAGAAAAACTATGTAAAAAGAAAGAAAAAAGTTTTTACAAACAATTTCATTAGTATTGAGAAGGCGCAAATACAAACAGAATTCACAATTAACAACCAAAAATGAAGAAATAAAACAATGTTTGAAACTTATTTCGAAGTTGAAAGTGATTGGATATAGGTTATTTTTTTTGTTTCGTCACACTCCTCGTTTTCATATACAAATATGGAAGAGTTGCTGCTGCGATTTCTCTATTAGAGTTCGAAGTTATTTGCCTGTTCGGATCTCATTCGAATGCCTTTTCCGCCATAGCTTGTTGAAGTTTTAGAACGCCTTTCACAGTTTTGACATTGAGAGATGTCCAGAGAGACTCCAAGATGCAGTTTCGCTTCCGTCACTTCCTCATTACCTTCGAGGTTTTCTTCACTGATGATTTCCATTCCATCAGGACATTATAATGGCAGTTGTACTGATCCTGGCTTTTGAATGGTACTGAATGGCTTTTCTGTTTATGTGGCCAAAACCCGTACCTCTAATTTGATGCAGCTGAATTGAATTATATTACAATTGTGTTATTCTTACAAATACTTACTGACATTTCAACTTTGAAATTTTTGCAGAAAGTGATACTTTGAGCTCCGACGTCTGCCAAGTTTCTTTACCAGACGACGCTGATACAGGAAATGATATGTGCTGAAGACGCACTTGGGAATGTTAAAGTCGCGAATGTTAAAACATTCGCATTTCTCTAATCGCGAATGTTCGGAATTCGCGGATGTGGAGGAGGGATTACTGTATCTTGAAATCACGTCTGCGCGTGCTTCACGGAAATAAAGCTTTGGAATATAATGATAGCAGTGATGCAACTGTTTTGAAGAAATTGAATAAAATACAAAAAGGATTGAGGTGGGGCATGGACCCATGACCCCTTTTCGCCGCTGTTCAGAAATCTGTTTTGCCTCTTCTGAATTTTTGTTCACGAGCCGCCACTGGTTATACGTCAAGCGATTTTGTGATAACACTTTTGCAAGAGATGGCTGAAATATTCATAATATATTTATAGTAAGATGCAACATATATTTATTATGACTTTATAACTCTTTCGGTTTTCGGCGAACAGCGAGCAACCGCTCGCCGAATCCCGAGTGGTGTGAATGGGTCGCTTGCTATTTGCCAAGTGACGAACATTCGGCGCTCGCCCTACCCACCGCGTGTCGGTCTTTTGGACACATCAAATGGAGTGAACATTCGCCGAACACAACAGGTGGTCGGCATTGGGCGAGCAATAGCTCGCTGCTCGGCGAATACCGAATGTGTGGAGCCACCTTCACGTTAAATGAGAAACAATATACTATGCTGAAGCACTACTCTATACTTGTCTTATGTTCATGAGCCCATGAAACGAAAACATTCTTTATTCCATAAATCTTGGAATAAATAAGACGCACAAAACTTCCTACAATCTACTGTTCACAACGGCTGATTGCAAAACGTAGGCAGGGAATTTGGAATATCTAAACGTGCCCATCCATACACAAGCGAGCTCGCGATCTTCGCTCAAATTACCCAAAACAGCCTACGGAAGCAATGGAGCAGTTAGTTTCTGCGACCACTGGCGTAGCGTGACAAAATCAAATGGGTAGGCACAATTCCACCTCCAGGCCTACCTTCTGTAGATGACACTGGCCCAGCAAAACAGAGAGACATTTTTCTAAACAGATCTCATCTGTTGGCGTAACTTACCCCCAGTATTTTCAGCTTTGTCAATTCTCACAATGAAGTAAATGTATATACGCATTTTAATGAAAAATATTATGAACATTTTAAAGTATTTGTAATATATTAAAAATTGACCATGCATATCAATTGTAAATGTGTTTACGTAGAATATAGTTCCCAATATATTCATGAAAATCAAAACAATAAATTTTACTTAATATTTCTCTTTTGGTCATTTGTAAGATAATTAACTGTAATTTTGGCATTAAAAGAGTCACAGCTCCAAGCAAGTGCTTGTTTCGTTTTTTGGGAAATCCACCAGCATATAGTACCCACAAAGAAGGTGGAAAAGTTTAAATTATAAATACTAAAACTTTTTCAGATGCAGTGAGGCAAATATTCATTTATTACATGTCTGGGGAGAAATTTTACAAGGTTTCACTCAATCTTTCCAATGACAATTACAAAGATTTTTGAAAATTTGGTACCAAGACAAACCCAATGTCATTGCCTTGGACAAATGAGAAAGACCTTTCAGAAAACACTGCAGAATGAAAATAATTTCTTCAGTATCCGTTGCAAACAGTGTATGGACTAACAAATCAAGTCTACTCAAAGTTGCATATCTTTTTAGTAGTTAAGAAGTAGATAAAAAAAACAACTATAAATAATAAATATAACATTTATGGTACATTTCCTTTGATTAGGTATGTCATGGGATGTTTCAGTTGTTTGCATATCACACTCTCAACTCTTTGAAATGCTCAAATAGAAAATTCTGCAAGTCCCAATCACAACTTATTAACTGTACAGATGATTCTAATGTCAAAACCAAAAAGATTTTGATTTTCACTGCTATTTGGACTGAGGATATCTGGAGACATTGGACATTCAAATTTGAGTTTATGGCATCCATGTGTACAGTGTATTCAGTACGATAACTCATGTGATAAAATCTACAACTGAATCAAAGACCTCACCATCTTGCATGAGTGAATTTAACAGAAGCTAAATATTTAGAACTTAACTCTAAAACTGTGTAGAAATATTTTTGTAAAGACAGCTTAAATGATCTGAAAGTGCTAGCTGGATTGCTGTCAAAACTTGTATTTATGACTGACTAAGTTGAGAAAATTAACGCAAGTTTTAATAAAGGAGAAGAATCAAAAAATTCGAAAGGTATCCACCATGACAAATGATATACCTGGTCAGTCAGAATTTTTTGAAGAAATTGAGGAATGAAATAAATATCAAAAGAGTGTAAACATATACAATGCAAATGAATCAAATTCTATTACGGTTGTGAAGGAACATGAGAGACTGGTGTCAGATATTCAAAATTCAATTTATGATTTGAGAGAAGATTCAATTGTGAAGTGTTTTCGCTAAGAAAAAGTAAAAAAAAATAAATCATATCCAATTAAATTAGTATTGATAATCATATCTATGAGTTGACTGTACTGAAACACAAGAAAAAGTGTGGGCAATCCATCACAATAACTGGCGATAAGACCAAATTGCAAAGAATTTATCTGAAAGGGCTTTTTCATGATATAGTGGTTTTGAACAAGGATGAAAAGGTGTAATCAATTATATTAAACATAATTAATTAATACAATCAATTATATTAAGACGTTAAACTGAGTATCATTGTCATTACTGAGACATGGCTTAAACAAGACATATCTGATCATATGATTAGTATCGAAGGATACAACATCTTTTGTAAAGACAGGTCAGACAGACGTGGAGGGGGCATTATCATCTACGTGGCAAACGAATTTGCTGGACATCCACTGATCATCACACCTCATCAAAACTTGGAATGTTAAACTTGGAAACACTTTGGCTCCAGATCAACATACGACAGTATGACAGTCAATTTCTCCTGTGCTCAATAAACAGACCTCCCTCTACCACTAATGAAAATGAAACTGATCTTGCTTTTATCAATATGCTACGAAGTGCCAATGATTTGAATGACACCATAATCATCATAGTAGATTTTAACTTCTCATCAATACACTGACCTCAACCTTCGTTAAACAATTCAGCGGAATATCAACCACCTGCAGCCAGAGATTTTCTTCAATTAAACAAAGATACCAACTTCATCCAGCTGGTCACAGAAGAAAGCCGATTCAGACATGGACAGCAGCCATCAATTCTTGATCTGATCTACACAATGAGTCAGCATTCTCAACACCTTCCATACATAGTCCTATCAGAACCAGCGATCACGTCATTCTGACGATTGAAATGCAAATCAACCTGTATGGACATTCCCTTACACAGTGTACTCGGAGAAATTATTGGCGTGCAGATTTCGATGCAATTAGAAATGATCTTCGGCAAGATGTTTCTCACCAACATCCTGTTTCCCAAAGAGCTGAACACAACTGGCAGACCTTTAGCTCAAAGTTGACAAATGCTTTGACTACTCATTCACCTCTACAACACAAAATAATAAATAGAAGGAAACCGTGGATCAACAAAAGAATACTACTGACAGAGATTCTGGAAAACTGAGGACATTATTCCTATTTTCAAGAAAGGAAGTAAATTAAATCCAGACAACTACAGACCAATTAGTTTGACCAACATGACCTGTAAGATCCTGGAGAGGATCCTGGTCAACCACATCCTCGAATTTGCACTGACAACTAAGTGCATTCCACCGAATCAACATGGCATTTGTTCCTGGCAGATCAATTACGATGAATCTGCTGACTTCTCTCCGCTATTGGACTGATGCTCTGAACAACGGACTTCCAACTGATATAATCTACTTAGATTTCTCAAAGGCATTCAATAAAGTTCCTCATCGCAGGTTACTTCACAACTCGAGCATCTTGGAATTAGAGGAAAAATTCTTCGATGGATCAAATCCTTCTTACAAGACCATAGTTACCAAGTGAAAATCGATTCTCAAAAATCTTCTGTCAAAAGGTTTACAACTGGGGTTTCTCTGGGTCCTATTCTATTTATACTGTACACTAATGATCTCCCTGTCAAGAAGGCCTCCAATTTCATAATGTAAGCAGATGATACCAAATTTTACTCTAACCCATTAACTTGTCATCATCAATTACAAGAAGACTTCGATGCCGTACAAGACTGGTCCACGACATGGATGATACCACTGAATGAGTCAAAGTGCACTGTATTGCATGTAGGAAAAAATAATCCAAAATCACCATACTATACTTTGGTTTTTCTTTCTTGGCACACGGGGTGTGTCAATAAAATGAAATATCTCACGGTATTTCGCGTCGTTCTCCGTTGTGCCGCCAGGATTTGCATAATTGCCAGCACTGCTCGATATGGTTGCGATCATGAGACTCCTAGCGGCACAACTGAGATCGACGCGAAATACCGTGAGATATTCCATTTTACTGACACCCCCCCCCGTGCGCCAAGAAAGAAAAACCAAAGTATACCTTGGATCTACTATGCTAACAATCTTCGAAAGTCACGAAGGATCTAGGTATCATGGTCAGTGATGACTTGAAATGGAAAACTTGTGTCTCTTATATAGTAAAGAAAGCAAATTATGCCATTTATACTCTTAGAAAAGCTTCTAACTTGCTCAGAGTGGAATCTTTCACCTTTCTTTACCATAAGTATATACTTCCAATAATACAATTTGGGACTGCAATCTGGAACCCTTATTACACTAAAGACATCAAGGCACTTGAAAGTATACAAAGGCGAGTGACACGCATATCCAGCAATCTCAAACATCTCCTGTATGAAGAAAGACTTGACAGATTGAAATTATCCTTACTCAGTGAGAGAAGAGTTTGTGCCGACATCATCAAAACCTACAAAATCATTAATGGATATTGCAATGCTGATCTGCAAGACATATTCCTCTTTTCTACCAACATGCATCTTTGAGGACACTCTATGAAGCTGATTAAGTCTAGACACAACCTGGTTCAACACAAAAACTTCCCTAGAAATAGAATACTAGATGTGTGGAATCTCCTTTCCGAACCTGTTGTGACTGCATCCTCACTCAATGCTTTCAAAAACCTCTAATATCGCTTTGTAAACAGATGATCTCTACATATTTCATTCTATCTCAACTATAATAAAGCCTCTATGTTTTTGCTTTGTGAATAGATAACTTAACTTTATTATTTCTCTACTGTAACTCGCTATATGCCAACTCCATATATTTTGTGATACAATAGTTTTCGATTAATCATTATATATTATATCTGTGCCGAATCAGGTTACCATCAGCATTACTGTTGCCTGTATTAATTACAAATAAATATTTATTGGTGGGCAATCCATGATTGTTGATATCCATAAAGATGATAAGTCAAACCAAAAAGACCAGTTACAGGATCATGTCTAAAAGTACATTATCAAAATGTCAGAGGTTGAAAATAAGTATTAAGGCAATTGAAAAGTTTCAGGTGTTGTTTTAACGAAAACTTGATTGCATCCAGGTATTTGACTGAATTAAAATGTGACTCTGAATTAAAATTATTTTTTATTATTTACAGAAATGATAATTCATTTCAATTATGACTTGTAGACATACATCTACATTGCAGTGTGTACAATGAAGGTGGTAAAGTAATGACAGCTATGAAAAATAAGTATCTGATTGCCTTTTAGAATATTCAAATGATGTTGAACACTTGTTTACATGCTCATTAGACAAGAAAATGTTATTAATCATAGGAGTGGTATATTTTCCACCGTGTAGTTGATCTGAAGTTTTCTCAGAACACTGTGCTAATTTAGAATCTATTGGTTTGAATTTACCAGATATTAATTGCTTTTGTATGAAGATTACAATTAATCTGATACATAGTGGAATAATGAACATAATTGTTTACCCATATAAAAAATATGACACTGCATCAAAGTCAGTTTTTTGGAATACTCTCTGATACAATTAATTTTTTAAATAATTTAATGTTGTAAACTGCATGGATGTCTTTATATTCAGGATTTTTCTAACATTTTTCCACCTGTGCTGGAGGTCTTGAAACGTGTGAATCAGGGAATGTTTTACATCCATCATTGACTTGGGAAAGTGTAAAACTTACTGATGAGCTTCAATATGTAAATTATGATGAATTCACTGTTGAGAGTCTCTATTAACTATTCTTCAGGATGATCATCTTCCATTTACTGAACACATTCAGATATTCTACTGAAATGTTTAGGGGGAACTGGGGCATTTTGATACGTTTTTCTTTTTCTAAGACTTTTTTTTGGTGCCCAGAAAACAGAAATTTCAAATTATTTTTCCATTCAATGGCAGCAAAACTAGTATATAGTGTGTAGGCACAATTGATGTGTTTTGTAGCATTTCTGCATTTAAAAAAACAACAATAAAAAAATGTCATTAGTATCAATGTGCCTCAACCCTGGGGTAGTTTGATGCACCTCATGGGGCACTTTGATACGTTCAGGAAAAATTGGGGAAAAATAATTGCCACTGCATATTTCCTATAAACATGAATTAGCAAACAATTTTATAATAATATAAAGAAATTCTAACTAACCACAATTTATATACAAAGAATGTCAAAACATCCAAAATCAAATTAAAATGTCTAATGGCCACATATTTATTTAAACAATTTCAAGTTACTCACATTTTATATGAAATGAATGATAAAGCAGTCAAATCCAAAATTAAGCGGCCTGATGTCCTCGATATTCCGTGTTTGATTGTTCACTGTGGCAACTTTGTCATATCTCGCACTTCAACCTCACCATTATCATCTTTGTCAGGATAAAGAACATAGTTACCAGGTTTTCTGTTCCTAAACCAAACGAGATGGTCACTATCAACAGTTTTTCCTTTCACTTGGCCTACACAGTGAACAACCTATCTTATTTGAAAACCGTACTCTTAATGATCATCATCAACAATATTTTGGTCAAAAGTATCTGCTTGTTCACCTATCAGTTCACTTAGACTCAAATCATCTGATGTAGTGTCACACAACTGTCCTAAGGATGTTTCCGATTATTCTGATGAATATAATTCTTCCATCTTCTTTCTCTTCCTTTGCTGCTTCAAAGGTTTGATTATTTGTATCCCCGGCAGCATTTTTGCATTTTTCAGTTCTTTATCTCTATTCTTTTGCTGTGCTGCAACTTGTTTCACTTTCCTCAATTCAAGGAGCCTTATTATAAAAAAACATAAATAAATTATTGTAAAAGTTCAAAGTTTTTTCAGCATTTTCCCATAACTAGAGATTTTTTCCTTCATGAAATCAGTTCTTCGAAGAAAGTTCTTCAAATAAGGTTATGTCCCATTTGTTTTGAAAATATTAGCAGTTTCCAGGTAATTTTGCAAAAAAAATTAATTATTTTCTCAAAAACAGCTCAAGCAATTTTGTCTCAATTTTCCCTTGGATACAGCAATAGTAATGAAAAATGATGGTATCTAATGTGAAATTTGGTAACTGATGCAAATTTTCTAGAACTGGGGAGTGAAAATGTCTAGTTTTCAAAAGTTACTAACTTTGCTTCTTTAGAAACTTTTATTCATCATTCAACTATTTATAGTTAAAATGTTGGCGAAGAGGTTCTGGAGCTCAAGAAAACATGTGGAAATGGTACGTCTCCTCCACAGTCACATACAGTTTTTACTGTTCTTGGACTAAATAAATCAAACATAGGTCCAACAGTGGAGCGTGCCAATGTACAAATATTGAGTTTGTGTTTTGTTCATATTCAATTTCAGTTATGCGGTTTTTTCTTATACATTTTGTTCTCTCCCCCCCCCCCCCTGAAAAAGTATAACAGGAGTTTTACTGTATTTACAGCAAAACTGACTTTCTTTCTTGTTTGTTATTCAAAACCTCCTAGGCGATAAGGTTGTAAAAAGGTTAAAAACAATTCCCTATGTTTCAAACTTTATATAGTTTCAATAAATATTATCTGAAAGTTGGGAAGTGAACCATATCTGTAATATAAAAATCATAAAAGCATAGTTTGAAAAGGTTTTATCATTGAAAATTTCCTTTGAATTCCCCAAAATTCTAATATAAAATCTAAGAGATTTTGAATAATACCAATAAAAATACTTAGTTTGGAGGCCTACCTCACTACCTGGAAATACGAAGAGTAAAGAATATACATTATTGAAAATACGTAAACATTGTAAATCACACGTTGGCTTTCCTGGCAAGTGATGAAATGTACTCTTTTTCTCATCTTAAATATAAGGTATGATCTCCCACCCAACTTTTCTTTTATCTCTATGATTAGGTAACCCTAGATAAAATCAAATTTGCCACCTGGAGTTTTCATTGTCCAGTGAGTTTTTTATGTATCTTATCTTATTTTAAGATGCAATTCAGATAATGCACTAATTTAATGAATAAGTTACCTTGCATTCTTTTGTGATATACTTCAGAGAAAATAATGAAAGAAAACATCGGACAATAATTGCTTTTTCCAAATGTGAATTTGTGTTTCCACAAAGAGGACTTGAACGTAGGTGCTTTCCTTGCAACATCTTATGGAAAGATGTTTTTGAATGGAGTGAGGAAACAACTCAAAGATTAACATAGATTCCCTGAGTCATGTAGCAATGAGGGAATTAATCTAGAAATTTCCAATGCATTTGTGGTATTACTTATGATTATTCCACATTTGAAATTATCTCAAAACAAGCGCCAAATATTAATTCCCTTCCTGTTGGCCAATCACAAGGTACATACATCATAAGATAAATGCAGTCCAAAAAGTTAAGTCATTCAATTAATACATCAAATGAAAGAGCATTCTTTGTTCTTTAACACTGCAAAATATTAAATTTATGTCACCAACAATAAATTTTAGCAATGTGAGCAGTTTTTCTAACACTTTGAAAATTAATTTCACCATAGAAGAAGATGACGATGACGACGAAGAAAACGAAGATGAAGAAGAAGAAGAAACACTTCAGTGTAATATTTTTACTTATATTATTCATAGAAAAAAGGTTAAAATTTGTGACTCCAAAGTAAAATTTTCCTTAAATTTATGCATTTTGGCATGGAAGGATTCACAGGTATAAAAGAGCCAGGTTCATAAACAAGAAGATTTTTTATCAAGATTTCTGCAAGAAAGTGGGGTAAAAGTTGAGCAAAAGATCAATCACTGTCATGAATAAATATAAATTTTAAAGCACACATTATACACATGCATTCACGCACATGCATACATTATTAGATGTAATAATCAGACAGGTTCCTCGTAGTCTTTGCACAAAGATGAGTGTTGTTGCTTAAAATTCTAACCTGCAATCCCCATGACATCCTGATTCTTTGAACATAAAAATAGATTCCCTTCTCTGTTTTCAAGCCAAGGCAAACTAATACAGCAATATAGGGCTATCTAATAATCATTCATCTAATTAGATGGACCTATGAGGTATCTGCAATAATAAATATTGCATCATCTGCAATAATTGAAAGTGGAACTTAATGGTTTTGAAGGATACATACAGATGACTCTACTGAGGACCCAATTAGTCAATCCCTTTAGTTTACCATTTCCAACCACTAATCAGTTACCAAAGACGCCTATAATTCTTACTGTCTGTTACGTTCTATTGTATGATCTTAGCAGCTAGACTTCTCTATGCAGAAATTGTAGGTGCAATACTGACAGGAAAACACATACTGTAGAATATGTAGGAACGTAATCCAGCCTGAACATCCTTACAATCTACCATTCAATATAAATTGAGTCTTGTTGACTACAGAAATATGAATGTTGAATACATATAATTCATAAATGAATTGTATCCTAAAAAATAATTTTTTCACAAGTTTTGAAAAAACAGTTTCTCATTCTAAGACCATGCAAAACATTACAAAGGTTACGTGAAACATTGCAAATTGCGCTTGTGAAACACCTCTCACACATGACATGTAAAAAAATATATGCAATTGGCACGTGAGGTGATTTGTGCAAATATTATGTAACTTCCTGTATTTTATACTAGAGGTGCAGGTAGTCCTTCATGCTGAATTCATGCAAGTGTATTCATTTGTAGAATACAATGGTAATAATGCATTTCAGAGATAAATGGATAAAAAAAATCCTGCCCTAGCGGCCAGATACACAAGTAACCAGACTGAGCAGGCCTTATGAAGTCACGTGGCACAGACAGAAAATAGCTCAACTCTAGTGCAGAAATTTCTTCTTTACATCCAAGCAATTTCCCTCCACCCACTTTATTAATAATAATCTTCAGGAAAGAAGGTTATTTGTATTCACACATTATTGTATTTTTCTTTGTTTCGAATTCTTATCAATTGTATATGCAATGATTGTTCAAACATCAATGTGAGACTGCTTTCAGGTACATTGTTTTATGGGAACAACAACACAGACAGGATTAGAACAAGAAACATTCAACACTTACACAAACTTGTTACTATCAGTACCACTGGTCAATATCACTTGCTTGGCCAGCTGTTTGTGCGAGAATTTTACACATTTATCTGTGAAGTGCATGACTATTGTGCACTACAAATACTCATGGGTGAATTATGAACTTTCTTCACAGTGGCTCATTTAATTTTGAATTTCTGAAGCCTGCACGCCCCTTTGTTACTTTTTCTTTTGAAACACATGCAGAAATCATTAATAATAATAATAATAATAATAATAATGATAATAATAATAACAACTCCACCTAGGGAGTACACGACCTTGCAGTTGGTGGTGGAGCTTGAGTACCCCCATGAGCCTTAAAGCTATGTCAGAGGTAGCCTAGCTGCCGGTAGGGCCTCCCTTGCTGAATAGGTTGAAGGTGAGGGGTCAGATGAAGAAGTACTCCATCTTGAGGAGAGTGGGAAGTAAGTAGAGAGGGAAGGGTCATCAACCTTTGGACTTCCTGTTGTCGGCCCATAGAGGGTACAGGAGAGAAACTGGGTTGGCACACCAGGCCACTGATTAGAGTGGAGGCCCGAACCTTGCATTAGCCAGCGAAGGAGGCTGCCTTCAGCAGTCAGTGAAAATCCCATAGGGTTTAGTAATGCTGACTGGCGATCGGAGGGACCCCTTGCTGGGCCCTGCGGGGGGATGCCCCGAGGCCACTGTGGGTCGCAGTAACGGATGGCAGGAAACAACCCGAGGGGTAAGTGTGATCTGTGAACTCGAACTTGCATCCTGTGAATCTTCAATTCAAACCAATGAGCAAAATGGATAGAACAAGAAATGTAATGAATCTTAACGTGCCTTGTTCTACCAATGTCCCATACCTGCTCAGAAACCGAGCTAATGTCACCTTGTCGACGTCTGGCCATCCCACGGATGTTAGTCCCAGGGACCCAGAGCCGGCAGTAGCTCGAAGCCATCGTCAGAGATGGACACGGGATGAATTAAAGGAGGTGATGTGGTGCTTTTACTATGCAAAAGCGAAAAATGGGGGCTCAGAAATAGAAGTTTTCAAGGTATGGAGAGAGCAGAACCCAGATATGAGACCTACCCTAGACTCGAAGAAGCTTGCCAGTCAATGACGATACATACTTAGCAGTGGAAAATTCACAGCAGAACAACTTGCTGACATTGAGAGAAATGTGGAGTATGTACTTCGCTCGAACAATCCACATGACGAACATGTAGAACTTGAAAATGATGATCCTGTGGAAGGTTCATCTCTTTCCAGTGAAACACACGTCAGTGGTGAAAATTCATCTGGCAATGAATTACACGCTAAGGACATAAAGTGAAATATCCTTCGGCGCGAGATAGAAAGAGTTAGTCAACTTCTGTTTGAATCTCGCGAACCGTTGAGGAGAATATACGAAAATGCCAAAGCTAAAAGAGTGATAGAAACAGTGAATTCTGTCTTAAATGATGTGGTCGAGACCCCAGGCAGTGATTTAGATATTACTGTAATCAATCACATCATATATGCAACTGGATATCTAGTATCTCAGATAATTTTGGGGCCAGCCAAGAACACCGACGGCCGACAGCAAAACAGAGTAAACAGCTCTGTACCCCTATGGATGAACAGAATTATGAAACGGATAGCCGACACCCGGCGCGAAATATCACTCTTAGCTGAGGCATCTTTTAAATCAACGCACACCTCGAAAGTTCAACGAAAAATATTCAATGTTGAACAAAAATACCAAATTGAAAATGACACCAGCAGGCTAATGGTAGTTGAGAAGCTAAAAGAGAAAATTCAAGCATGGGCTCAAAGAATTAGACGTTACAAATGTAGAATAGATTTCCGTGTACAGAACCGGTTGTTTGAAACAGACGCGAAGAGATTCTATCGCAATCTGACTCAAAAACCGAATGGCAAAGCCGTTACTCCTTCAAAAGATGACGTCGAAGCATTTTGGGCAGGAATCTGGGAGGAGAGCAGATCCTACAACAAAGACGCATCTTGGCTTCAATCTGAAGTTGATGCTGCCGATGAACTTGTAGAAACAGTGGAAGATATTCACCAACTCTTGGAAGAGGACCTCTTCCAAGCAATTAAGAACATGGGAAACTGGAAGTCCCCCGGGATTGATAAGATCCAAATTTATTGGATTAAGAAATTAACAGCAATACATTCTCATCTAGCAAAAACTGTTAATAAAATTTTAGAAAACCCAAAGGAACTCCCAGAATGGCTCACACACGGCATCACGTATTTGCTACCCAAAGCGGGAGACAGCTCTTTGGCGAAGAACTACAGGCCAATTACTTGTCTGCCAGTACTGTACAAAGTTATTACTGGAGCCATAGCTGACAAAATGTACAGACATCTAGATAAGAATCATCTAATGCCAGCTGAAGAAAAAGGATGTCGTAAAGGCTCTTATGGCTGTAAGGAAATCTTGCTACTAAATAAAGTCATTGTGAATGATGTAAAGAAACGCAAACGTAATTTGAGCATGGCTTGGATTGACTACCAAAAGGCCTTTGATAGTGTACCACACGACTGGATTTTGAAGACCCTGGAGATCTATTGATTTCACCCTAGACTTATTGAATTTTGCAAGGCTAGTATGAAATCGTGGAGTACCAGGTTACTAATACACAGCGGAAAAGAAGCAGTAGAAACCGGAAGTATTCAGATTGACAGGGGTATTTTTCAAGGAGATTCACTATCCCCTCTGCTGTTTTGCATTAGTTTGATCCCACTATCTAGACAGTTGTCGCAAGCTGACTTTGGTTACAAGCTCCATGGTGATGAAAGGCCAGTATCACATTTGTTTTACATGGATAATCTGAAAGTGTTTGCTAAGAATGAAACGATTCACTCCCAAATGCTGTCTGTCGCGAATGACTTTAGCAATGACATCTGCATGAAGTTTGGTCTTGACAAGTGTGCAAAAATCAATTTAAAAGGAGGGAAACTCACAACGTCTGAGAACATTGAAATTGACAAGCACATTGTGATTCAAGATCTTGAGCCAGGTAAAACTTACAAATATCTGGGCATTGAAGAATGTGAAACCATCTCGAACGACAGAATGAAAGAGAGAATTCGTAGGGAGTATTGTAGGAGAGAGAGACTGGTCCTGCAGTCCGTTCTGAATTCCAGGAATAAATTATCTTCAATAGGTAGTTTGGAGGTACCTGTAGCTGAATAGAGTTTTGGACTAGTGGACTGGACTGAGCAAGAAATTCGCACCATGGATCGAAAAACCAGAAAACTGCTAACAATGCATCATGTTTCCCACCCTCAAGCTGATATACATAGACTTTATGTGTCACGTAAGGAAGGAGGAAGAGGCCTCAGACAAATTGAGGCCTCCTGGCACAACGCAATAGTCGGGTTGGGGAAGTATGTAGTCAACCATCAAGATGACCCTCTAATGAGGCAGGTCATGAAATCTGACCAAAGAATGGGAAACAGAGGCATTGTTAGTGTAGCAAGAAGCATTGCGAAGAAAACTAGGCAAGACACGTCGAATAACAATGAACTTCTGATGCTGCTAAACATGAAGTGTGAGACACAAAAAATGTTAAAGAAATCATGGAGAGACAAACCACTCCACGGACAATATTTGAAACGAATGGACAAGGTGCAGATCAATAAAGATCAATCATTTATGTGGCTTAAAAGGGGAAGAATGAAGCCAGAATCGGAAGCACTTGTAATAGCTGCCCAAGGTCAGGTCTTGAGAACACGACATTATGATAAAGCGGTTCTCAAAATTTCCCAAGATGATAAATGCCGCATTTGCCAGGAGCAAGTAGAAACCATTGATCACATTGTCTCAGCTTGTCCAATACTAGCAAAGACCGAATACCTTAAAAGCCATGATAGGGTGTGTAGCTACCTCCACTGGCAGATCTGTACCGCCCTCGAAGTTCCAAACACATGCCCCAAGTGGTACGAACACTCACCAAAACCGGTGATGTCTGTTGGATTGTGTACGATATTGTACGACCAACAAATTCAAACTGATTGCACGATAGTGGCAAACAAACCAGATATAGTTATCTTATCGATATTGCTGTACCTTGCGATCAAAACGTCGTTACCAAGGAGGCAGAGAAACGTCTTAAATACAAGAGTTTGGAAATCGAGATCAGCCGAATGTGGGGCGTGAAAGCACAGGTCGTCCCGATAGTTATCGGAGCTCTGGGATTTGTTCCGCAAAATTTGAGTAAGAACCTGTCTAAACTCCCTGGTAATTCAAAAGACTGGGAAGTGCAAGAAATAGCTTTATTTGGAACAGCCCACATTCTGCGTAAAGTATTGTAGAGGCACTGATAGTCGCCGGATCTGCTCCTTAGGTAGCTGGTTGCAACCTGGAGTAGATTGTATATTCAGCCGACTCATAACATCTTCAGTCGGGATGTAATGGAAAAAAAAAAAAAAAAAAAAAAAAACTGAGCTCTCTGACAGTGACTGAGCTCTTTCCTATTCGTGGCAGGATTGGGCAAATTGAACCCAGCACAAGCAGCTGAGAATCACAAGATGATGATGATAATAATAAGTTAGTAAGTAGTTTTACTTATTGAGATCAGCCGAATGTGGGGCATAAAAGCACAAGTCGTCCCGATAGTTATCGGAGCTCTGGGATTTGTTCCGCAAAATTTGTGTAAGAACTTGTCTAAACTCCCAGGTAATTCAAAAGACTGGGAAGTGCAAGAAATCACTTTCTTTGAAACAGCCCACATTTTGTGCAAAGTATTGTAGAGGCACTGACAGTCCCTAGATCTGCTCCTTAGGTAGCTGGTTGCAACTTGGAGTAGATTTTGTTGTCAGCCGACACATAACATCTTTAGTTTTGATATACAGGAATAATAATAATAATACGAGGGTTGGGGCAAAAGTCATGGCAACTATTATTTTTCTTGAAGATACCAGTCTGGTTGGAATATGTGACATATATAGATGAAAGGACAAGGTGTTAACATGTGTGGACAATGAATAGCACTGAACCTCATAACACATTATTTTATTACGGTAGTATACAGGGCAATATGGCCTTCATTGTGCAAAAGAATGACAAGTACACATAAAGTTGACATGACAAACCTGGGCCTAAAGACCCTCAAAGTAGTCCCCTGCTACTGTCAACATCACTGCCATCAATGTGGGAGGCGTTGAATACCATCAACCTCAGCACCGCACCATGTGTGAATCAGGTCATCTGTTGGTACACAGCATTAGCAATGTCCTCTCGTGTTGCAAACCGTCTTCCTCGTAGTGGTTCTTTAATCTTGCGAATGAGATCAAAGCCACAGGGCAAAATGTCGGGAGAGTACGGTGGGTGCTCCCATTCTTCCTGTCCCCAACGTCGAAGTAGTTGCCTACACACTCTGCTTTATGAGGTTTTGCATTGTCGTGCAGGATTATTGCACTGTCCACAAGATCTGGACGTTTCTCCCGAACGCCACGTCATACCTGTCACACTAGGAAGTCCCTGTAGTACTGTGTGGTCACTGTTCTGCCATGAGGAACAAAGTAGAAAACAATGACGCCCCTGACCTCATACGTGACGATAACCATCAATTTGACTGGGGAAGAATTCTGACAGAACTTCTGCCTCCTTGGAGATCCAGAATTTCGCCACACTGTGAATGAATGTTTCGGTTCTGGTTCGTATGCCCTGGTCCAAAATTCATAAGTGGAAATTATTTGTGATAAGAATTGATTGCCATCCTGTTGCCAGTGTGCAAGGTGATCGGAGCATATTGCATAGCGCACCCAGCTTTGAACTTCTGTCAGTACATGTGGTACCCACCGCGATGTGATTTTGCGTAGGTGCAGCTCCTTACACAATATCCTGTGGATGGTGCATTTCTCGATGCCACTTGCTCTCTCTAACTCCAGTAGCATCCATCATCTGTCTTCATCCACGAGCAGCTCGATGACAACATGTGCCACGTCAGTCCACACACTGACAGGCCGCCCCGAACGTCACTGGTTGACACACTTGCTGAAACTTTCCTACCCACTGTGCTACTGTACGGTAAGGTACGGCATTATTCCCAAGGGCTTTCGCTAATAAATTCACTGTGACATTCCAGCGCATTTCTCCCTCGGAGAATGGATATTTTGATGTAAGCATGCAGCTCAACACAACTTACTTCCATCTTGCATGACACTCACCAACTGACTAATTTCACAGCCCTTGCTGCGCTACTTCCAGCTATCACAGAGCCATCTGTTGTTCTGCATACACACTATGCCTGCAGAACTTCCACATGACACATACACGTTTGTGATTCGTTCACATATCTACAAGAAAAAAAATAGTTGCCATGACTTATGCCCCAACCCCTGTAATTTAAATAAATTAGCTACCCAAAGTGGGAGACAGCTCTTTGGCAAAGAACTATAGGCCAATCACTTATCTGCCAGTACTGTACACTGTAACTGCAGCCATAGCTGACAAAATGTACAAACACCTAGAGAAGAACCATCTGATGCAAGCTGAACAAAAAGGATGTCATAAAGGTTCTTATGGCTGTAAGTAAATCTTGCTACTGAATAAAGTCATCTTGAATGATGTAAAGAAACGCAAACGTAATTTGAGCATGGCTTGGATCGACTACCAAAAAGCCTTTGATAGTGTACCACACAACTGGATTTTGAAAGCCCTGGAGATCTATCGGTTTCATCCTAGACTTATTGAGTTTTGCAAGGCTAGTATGAAGTCATGGAGTACCAGATCCTACACAGCGGAAAGGAAGCAGTAGAAACAAGTAGTATTCAGATGAAGAGGGGTATTTTTCAAGGAGATTCACTATCCCCTCTGCTGTTTTGCATTAGTTTGATCCCACTATCTACACAGTTGTCACAAGCTGACTTTGGTTACAAGCTCCATGATGACAAAAGACCAGTATCACATTTGTTTTACATGGATGATCTTGAAGTGTTTGCTAAGAATGAAGAGATTCTCTGCCAAATGCTGTCTGTCATGAATGACTTTAGCAACAACATCAGCATGAAGTTTGGTCATGACAGGTGTGAAAAAAATCAATTTTAAAAGAGGCAAATTGACGTCAGAGAGCATTGAAGTTGATAGGCACCCTGTGATTCAAGATCTTGAGCCAGGTAAAACTTACAAATATATGAGCTTTGAAGAATGTGAGACCATCTTGAACAACACAATGAATGAGAGACTTTGCAGGGAGTATTACAGAAGAATGAAACTTGTCCTGCAGTCCACTCTAAACAACAGGAATAAAACATCTGCAATTAGTAGTTTGGCAGTGCCTGTAGTCGAGTATTGAATACAGTTTTAGACTAGTGGATTGGACTCAGCAAGAAATTCGAATCGTAGATTAAAAAACGAGAAAACTACTAACAATGCATCATGTTGCCCACCCTCGAGACGATGTATTTAGACTTTATGAGTCACATAAGGAAGGAGGAAGAGGACTCGGACAAATTGAAGCCTCCTGGCCCAATGCAATAGTTGGAATGGGAAAGTATGTAGTCAGTCATCAAGATGACCCTCTAATGAGGCAGGTAATGAAATGTGACCAAAGAATATGAATCAGGGGCATTGTTAGTGTAGCAAGAAGCAATGCGAACAAGACGTATGCAAGACACGCAGAATGGCAGAGACACTGAACTTCTGATTCTACTAAACATGAATGCCGCATTTGACAGGAACAAGTAGAAACCATAGATCATATCATCTCATCTTGTGCAATTCTAGCAAAGACAGAATACTTAAAACAAAATGACAGAGTGTGTAGTTACATCCACTGGCAGATCTGTTCTGCCCTCAAAGTTCCAAATACATGCCCCAAGTAGTATGAACAGTCACCAAAACCGATGACATCTGTTGGACTCTATACAATATTGTATGACCAACAAATTCAAATGGATCACACGATAGTAGCAAACAAACCAGATAGTGTTATCTCGGAGTTGGAGAAAAAAATCATGTCAACTTGTAGATGTTTCTGTGCCTTGTGATCAAAACACCGTAACCAAGGAGGAAGAGAAACAGCATAAATACAAGAGTCTGGAAATCAAGATCAGCCGAATGTGGTGCGTAAAAGCAAAGGCCATCTCGGGATGACCTGTGCTTTTACGCTCCACTATCAACAGTTATCGGGGCTCTGGGATTTGTTCCGCAAAATTTGTGTAAGAACTTGGCTAAACTCCCAGGTAAATCAAAAGACTGGGAAGTGTAAGAAATTGCTTTATTTGAAACAGCTCACATTTTGCGCAAAGTATTGTAGAGGCACCGACAGTCCCTAGATCTGCTCCTTAGGTAGCTGGTTGCAATCTGGAGTAGATTTTATTTTGAGCAGACTCATAACATGTTTAATCATGATGTAATGGAATAATAATAATAACAATAATTTAACTGGTAGAAAATTGAGTTTAGGAGGAGGAAAAATAGTAATATTTACTTAGATATTTTATGCGCCCTTAAAAAATTAAATTTAATTGTTGTGGGATAATTTTTGTATATTTATTTAACTAACCTCTTCAATAAAATGGGGATATTAAGCTTAAAAACAACATCAGATGCACCTGGAATATTTGCTTGGGAACAGTGCCATTCATGCTTTAAATTACAGTATTAATCAAAAGAACTGGTAGAATAAGTAACCACAGACCAGTAACATTAAAAGGTTTAACATACCTGTCTTTTGTATATCCTAATTTTGGTTCTGTGTAATTAAGAAGATCTTCTCGTGTCCAATGAGGATTCTGATCACCACAAAGCATTATTCTCACTTCTTGAGGACTAAACGCTTTAAGCTTGTCTATTGGGAACACACGGCAAAAACCTGAATGAAATGCCTCCATCTGTCTTGTAATTCCTTTCTCTAAACAAAAATTTGTTGATAAATCTACATATTCCTCTACATTTTCTATTGTAACTTCTATATCAGCACCACCAGGAGCAAGTTCAGCTGCCGTAAAACCAAACACACGTGATGATGGTAGATATGCAAACGTAATAGCTAAATCTTCAAGTCGCACAATTGGTCCATCAACTGGAGGAACTAAGGCTAGATTTTGAATCTGATGAGCACGCGCTTCCACTGATACGTATTATCTTGTGCAATTCTTGCTTTTCTTAATGAAAGTTCATGAAGTTGATGAAGAAATTTGCCACGCACAGGATCCACTTCTACCAAGTCGTCTCCACCAAGAATACCACTAAACCTAGGCAAAGATTCCCAAGGCCATTACTTCAACAAGCAAAAAATAAAAAAATAGTATAACTATTGCTAATTGGAATTATTGTATAATGTAAAAATATTGTTCACCTTCAGAAATTCTTATTTACACCACTTGTATTTTCAAAGATGTTAGGATAATCTTAAGGAAATATTTTAAAGATTTCAAAGAAAACCTTTTTAAATTTGGTAACATTAATCAATATATTTTCATTTACTTGTCATCATTTCGCACATTTAAATTTCTTTCATGTAGCAGACACTAATCTGTTTAATCGAAAATAATAAATAAATCTAAAAATTAAGGAAGTCTCAAACTGTTTCTCTACTAAAAGTTCTTCAAAAAAGTTTAAGTGTGTGAGTGGTAGACAAATATTTGTTTGCATTCTTTTAAAGAAATATTTAAAATGTGTTGATAAATTTCAATTACTTGATTTTTGAAATTCTTCATGGAATTCAAATTACAAAGTCAGTCCACTATATTAAAATGAGGAAAATTCATTGTGACCTAAATTATTTAGTGTTTTCTTAATGATTCTGTTCAAACACCGACAAAATGTACTGTGTTCTTTTGTGACAATGCCATCAACAAATTAAAATTTTCTTTGACTGATGACCAACATGTGGATGATTTTCCTCCACTTCACCAGTGAACATCAGAGGAAATACCATCCTTTGATTACTAGGGCAGTCACCTGCTGCTTTACTAACCTTCACAAAATAAATTCCTGAATTTTAAAATTTTAAATTCAATCACTCTTTTAACACAATACAACAATTAATTTTTAATAAACAAAAGTTTACCATGGTCTTGGATGTTCTTGACTAGGTTTAGGAGGATCTAGCTCGAGCTCTTTCTCACTCTCTTCAGAAATATAAGATGATGTCATGACATCATCATCTTGATGCGTTACAAGATTTTTTCGAGTGCCTCGTAATGCACCAATTCTGAAAAAAGAAAAAAAAAAATATAAGCACTAAAAGGAATGAAAAAACAAACAAATTTGATTATATGAGATTTTCGTTCAACTAACCTCTCATTTACATTATTCTGAATTTCTCCTTGACATACAAGCTTCAGGAAAGGCTGAGAAAGGGGTAAATCAACTAATCGACTGTCTTGTAGGACCTTAGCTAAGAAGATACCCAGAAAATGAAAATACTTCACAACTTTTTCACAGGCAGGAGAGTCTTGAGGTAAAGGCGCAGGAAAAAGTCCCGAAGGTCTACAGACATAATACCCTGGTGGTCTCAGGCCAGATTCAGGCAGAGCTCTTTTCCTTTCAGTGTACTCCACCTGCTGCTGTGACTGATCATGATCTTCATGATCATCACAGAGCCAGAGACCTAAATCCTTCCGTTGAAGCTCTGCAGCAACAAGAGCATAAAACTCCAATGTTGGTCCAAGGCCAGTTCCTTCCTCATCGATAAATTCAACCTATAAGAGTAAATGTACTTAATTAATCAACTGTGATTAATACTTGGGTAAGTATTATTTGAAAGTTCACACACCTCCAATATACTCTTCCTATCAGCATGAACTCGCATAACTTGCAGTGCCCAGTCAAGAAGTTGGTCACTATCTCTAGGAACTTTCACACGTTCATGTTTTAAACGTCCCACTCTGAACTCATGAGGATCTTCACGGCGAGGTGATAGCCCTGGAGTACGTTGTCGTTCTAATGTAGCATCTCGTTGAGTTTGTAACCAAACAATGGACCTAAAATTTCCACAAAGATTTTCTTTTCAAACAATTTAACACACACTAAATCAAAAACATGTTCTAAAAGACCAGGATAAGTTAACACTACTACAAAAAACAAGAAACACAACAAATAATTTATCGTTATTACCTACAATTACTGCAGATTGCACTTTTACATTGTATTCCACAGAAAATGTACACAGGGTGCCAAATAAGTAAATTGTGAAGTTTTTGGGAATACATTAAAAAAGCACCATATGTGGTTACCACTTTACCCTCTAGATTATCCTGAACACGTAGACGCATAGATAGTGTTGTTTTAGTACTTTATGCACACTAGCCATGAAAGTAACACTCAACAAGTTGTGGTGGTCAAATGTAGTTTCATGGATCAAAGAGCAGTGATTAAAATTTTACTGTGCATTAGGGAAAATGGCATCAGAAATTTTCAAGACTTGCAACATGTTTACAAGACGATTGTCTTAGTTGGGCACAAGTGTTCCGCTGGTTTTCAGCATTTAAGAAAGGAAGAGAATTCTTAGAAGATAAACCAAGCATCGGACATCCTGTGTCAGCTCGGATGGATAAAAAAAGCAAAGAAAATTGTTGTCAGTGATAAGACGAATTACCACCAGAATGCTTGCAATGAAACTTGGTGGAAACTGCCAGGACCATTTTAGAGAGAGATTTGCAAAAGAGAAAGATTTAGTTCCCAGTTGTGTCATATTCATGACAATGCGCAGGCTCAATGCACACTACTTGTGAAACCGTTTTTAGCATCACAACAGATCTGTGTTCTTGAACACCCATAATATTCACCTGATTTGGCACCTGCCTTTTTTCTATTTCCTAAAATTAAGTGTGATTTGAAAAAGGTGCATTTCAGTAACATCAAGGACATTTAATGTGCTGTGACCAAGAGACTGAAAGAGGTACACAAACAAGACTTCCAGTGTTCTTTCCAAAAACTCTATGATCTATGTAAACATTGTCTGAAGGTGCAAGGGGGTTATTTTGGCATAAATGTAATTGTGATATTTAAATACAATTCTTAGTTTGGATGCAATGCTAGTTCTCATTACTTCTTTTGGTGCACTGTCCATGTATGTCCATAAGTAAGCATGTTCGTATGTATGTAAACACATTTCGACTCTGTAGTGCCTTGCCCTCCCTGACACCTTGCAAGTCTGCTCAGTTTGTGGTTTCTTGGGACAACAGCCTTTTCCCCTTCCTGTATAATGTCCATTTTACTTGGTGTTGGCATAGAACCCACCCTCTCATCGACTTTTGGATGTAGCCCACAGGCCCATCTCTGTCTTTCTTTTCATGATAGAGAGGAGCAGCTGAGGCCATTCAGCTAAGACAACTGACACTGGGTGGTGAGTATCTGTCTGGAGGGGAAAGATCCAGGCTTATGGAATGATGAGTGGTGATTGGGTCTATAGCATCATTCCACAACACGAAAGGACAGGAACTGCACCATCAGAATGCAACGCATACATACCTCACACCCGTGCTCAGATGCCACCCAAATGGACTAGGAATGAAAAGATATTGTTGGAAAGGTGATACTTGGAAGGTGAAAATGACTATCATACCCCACCACATAGACTGCCCAACCATACCTATGTAGCATGCCTAGCATGCCAAACCAAGCTTGCTACTGCATTTGTACCTTAGCGACCGCGGCCATTGCTCAATAAATGTTTTAATGTTATGAACAGATGGTGAGATTCCAGTGTATGGTTTATTTTTCAGTAATGACTGAAACTGCATTCACACATGAATGATTTGGAATTGTTTTGAATGCATTTTACCACAAAATATTGGAACAATGGAAGCTGGTAATCATCATAAATGTGGTCTTAAATTTCCTTCACATTTTAATTATACATGCTGTGCACCAAGTATTAACGTCTATAGTGAAATGCCTTTGACCATCTCCTTTCACCCTCAATTTCTTTGACATCGCCACCTGTAACTTTTTCATTGTGTTTCTGGAGATCCCGGTCTAGATGCAATACGTGCTGGATGAAACCTCATAGGAACTAGCCTGCGAACTGTAGTTTAGAGACCCCCTAGTGCTGTATATATTAATTGTAAAATAAAAATAGTATCAAAACAAGAAAGAAAATACCTTTGTAAATAAAGGGATAAAACATAGGACTACTTTTACATGCCTCTATTAAGAACAGACATACTAATACTTGCTTCTAGTTATATTTGCATACCAGATAGCAAAAAATACTATATAATTAAAGTGAAAAAATTACAATCCAGGATGGGAACTACACCCTTTCCCAGAAAACTTATTTTTCTTCTTCAGTTGTACAGTTTCTTTCAGATATTATAAATGTGACGCACTATGTGTGTCAGCATATTTGTTTGACTTCCAATACATGATTTTATAATGAATTCATTTCCTTAAAACAATAGCTTACTACAATAGCTACTAGCAATCGCTTAATACAAGTAAGCCAAAATCTCACCAACATTTAAAGGAATAGTATTTGACATTACTGTATTCATGTGCTAAATACAATGATAACATTATTCATTAGAATGAAAGAACATACCGTGAAGCACCGAATGCTGTGCAATTGAAATAAAGCTGACGTGTTTCAAATGGAAATAAAAAAGGGCAAGAGTGATTCAGTTCTTCACACCACGATGGCATAGCACCTGATGACAAAACCAGGGGATCCTGAATTTGTTGTAAAAGCTTATTTGTAATTTTTTTGCTGGCAAAGTCATCACTTGACACCAGTGGTTGATCTTCGATTTCTGCAAAAAACGTGTACCAATAATATAAGTAAAACAGCCAAAAAATGATAATGTAATATTTTAGAAGAATTCATAAACAAATATTAAGGTACAAGGTACCTACCTTTAAAATCATCTCTACAAGTACTAATTACATAAAGATGCCTTAGAAGTTGCAAAACATCTTCAACAGAACATGAAAGTGATGGGGTTAAACCAAGTGGAGGTGTTCCTGCTGGAGAAGTAACAGCACCACTGAAGCTACTTGTAATTTCTTGGCGTCGTGAATGCAAACCACTAAGAGGAATGTTTTCTTTCCCCTTCCCAAGTCTCTTTTACTTCTCGATAAACAATTCTGAGGGAAAAGTACAAACAGAAGATCAATGTACACTTTGGTTTGAAAAAATGGTTTATCCTATAGAAGAATGTAATATTTTCAAAAAATTGTTGACCCCACAAAACAGCAAAAAATATGAACACTGAAAACTATAAATTTCAAGAAGTGAGAAGAGAGTTAAATTATAAACTCTCTCACCTCATTTAGGGGGATAATTTGCAGAGAGGCAGTGACAAGTTTTGCAGTAACTGTCGCATAGTTCTGATATATCTCAATCAGTTTCACTCGTGTTCCATTCAAAAATTAAATGAATGAAAATGTTCCAACCCAAATACATTACAACTTGCAAGAATACAGTAGTATCTCTCTTGTAGATACACAGCTTACTATGAAGAATGTCAATTTGTGATAGGAAAAATACAGAATGAACTGAACTGAGCATACAGAAATGATGCAACATGTCTCTTAAAAAAATATTAAATTTTGGAATAAACATATTAAAGTGATTTGGACTGATGGTTTTTGAGCCTCATATCTCGAAACTGAACTGTAATATGTAACAGCAGCCTTTTTTTCATATTTTATATATTTTGTTTTTCATGTCATTCATATATATATGTTTTTCACATATATAACAACAAATAAAATACTCTTGTATAACTGCAATAACTTAAAATATTTTAACAAAAACAGTCTTCATGAATACTGCAATAACACAGAATGGTACATATATACAGTACAAAAGTTTATAACATAACAAAATTATCACAAAAGTTGCTATTCAATAACACAACATGTGAAGAATAAACATTTAATGAAGGGCGACATCATCTTAGGAGCCATGTTGTCACATTAACGTCAGCTGTTGTAAGTAGTTATGCACATTATGAGAAGTAACAGAATAACACAATCAAATATTTGCATTTCTCAGTCAAAATCGAAAACCGTTTCATTGTTTTTGGATTTTTCCTTAAGCAGCTAGAATTCTAACAAAGCCATTTACACTTCTCCATTGGCCAGAGGTTTTCTTTCAATTTCTGCACATTGAAGATTAGTAATATACATCACTAAACACGATTGACTTTATTGTTTAAACACAATTGACTTCACTGTTAACACTTCGATGCATGGATCTCGGATTTTGCGACTGACTTTACACTTAGTGAGCCTCAGAGGCCCGGTCTGAATAAAACACTAATTTGGGGCTGGGATGAAGTAATGAATGCAATGATATTTATTATTCAATAAACTTGTATTTTAGACTTTTAATGCATAATAAGGCATTTTACACATTTTATTTTCAACAATAGCACAGAATACTGTTTTTTTTTTGTTCTGGTAAAAGTTTGTTTTTGCACATGAAGCACTGTGATTTCATTTTTTGTCTTTTTTGAAGAGACATAAATATCATCCAGAAAGAAAGTTGTCCTGAATACAAAGAATTTATAACAATTTTACCATGATATTAACGTAACACATAGTAAAATATTTTTGAAGATTACGAATGTATTCAAAGCACCAACGTCAAACTTGTCGTAAAATAACCTCAATGGTCATTGACAAATAGGCCTTCATGATGTGTAGGATTGAAATAGGCAAGAATAATTGATGGTTTCTAGTTTGTCATTACTTGGAGTTGTCTGATAAAAAAAAAACCCACACACACACATACACACGCACGCACACACACACGCACCCACCCACCCACCCACCCACGCACGCACGCACGCACGCACGCACGCACGCACGCACGCACGCACGCACGCACACACACACACACACCTTTGTGTCATTTTAGAACATAATTATCACTGTTAAAATCTCACAGTTCAGATGGTATTTTCTGTGTGTTAGCTCATAATGTTAGTTTCTTCTCCATTAGAAATGCACCCAGGAATATGCATGTAAAAATGTATCACTAGAAACTCTTAGAAATTCAAAACAGTTATCAGATGAAACGTTGTAACCATCAGGGAATAATAACTACCAAATCCTTCACCATTTCGATGCAAAATCTTTTGCAATTGGTTCATCTTTGGCTTTTCCATAACATATTTTGCTATTTAGTGTAAATCTGTTCTAGAAACCGAACAGAAAGAACTCTTTTATTCTATATTTATGTGGTTATGATTTATGTCTCTTGGCAAGTAAATAAAGGAAAAAGTCTGGAATGATAAGGAATAAATTCCAACACCATAAATGTGTTTCTTATGTAAATAAAGGAAAAAGTCTGGAAAGATAAGGAATAAATTCCAACACCATAAACATGTTTCTTATGCGTCGAAAGATCCGTTAAGGGAAAATGGACTACCAGGTCTCGGAGGCCCACTTAGTGGAAAGCATGACTACCTTCAGTAAAGTTGAAAAATATTGAAAATATCATGGATCACTAGACCCTTCTTTGCCATAAGAAAAGAAACATAACAACAAAGGGTATCATGAAAGGAGACACCTGTAATGTTAACGGAAAAATATTTACAGCATTAAGAAGCATGGTTGGGCATCTGAGGCCAACTAAGTGCATTGAAGGATTAAACACGACTGACTGCACTGTCAAACACGACTGACTGCACTGTCAAACACGACTGACTGCACTGTCAAACACGACTGACTGCACTGTCAAACACGACTGACTGCACTGTCAAATACCACTGACTTCACTGTCAAACACGACTGACTTCACTGTCAAACATGACTGACTTCACTGTCAAACATGACTGACTTCACTGTCAAACATGACTGACTTCACTGTCAAACATGACTGACTTCACTGTCAAACACGACTGACTTCACTGCCACATATGAATGACTTCATTGCTAAACACGATTGACTTCGTTGTTAAACATGATTGACTTCATTGTTAGCACTTTTGGTTCTATGGACGTATCTGATATGTCAACTTTATTTTACTGCTGTGTCCTATGGATGAATGTCATATGTCCTCCTACATTTATCGTCTTTGACAGGCTATAAACGTCTTTTGGATGTTCGTAGATCCCTAGATTACTTTTTTGTAATATCATTAAGGTTGTTGCAGGACAAATGTGTGTGCTCCTATTTTGTGCAAGTATTTGCAATTTTTCCAGGAAGCAATACCATATTCATACTTGTGAGTACTGTTGATTACGTTAAGAATGTCTTTCTTTGTAAATAGTGTTCATGCTGTTAGCAACATATACAGATGTTCAGAAGACATACATATAAAAATCACAGATTTTCTGGAATTTAGAGAAAAAATTGTGTCTACTTGTAGATGTTGTTTTGCCTTGCAACCAAAACATCGTAACCATAGAGGTAGATGTCTTAAATATAAAAGTTTGGAAATCAAGATCAGCCGAATGTGGGGCGTAAAAGCACAGGTCATCCCTATAGTTATCGGAGCTCTGGGATTTTTTCCGCAAAATTTGTCTAAGAACTTTATTAAACTTCCAGGTAATTCAAAATACTGGGAAATGCAAAAAATTGCTTTATTTGGAACAGCCCACATTTTGCACAAAGTATTGTAGAGGCACTGACAGTCTGCTGATCTGCTCCTTAGGTAGCTGGAATAGATTTTATATTCAGCCGACTCATAACATCTTTAGTTATGATGTAGAGGAAAAAATAATAATAAAGTCATATGAATTTTGAAATTATTCTTTCACTTACAGAGAAACTGACTGAATTAATTTTTCACTTCCCCTCAATCTTTGAGGTTGAAACTACACCCATGGTGAAATCCTATTAATTGTGTACTGCCTAGTCATAATAAATAAATAAAAATATTATTAAGATCAGTGAACAGAGTTCATGATTAGGAAAATTCTTTTTTTTAAAAACAGAACAATTTTTGTTTAGTTCTTCCTTTTCAGAAGGCAACAAAATAATTTACAAGAGCATACTAGTCCTTTCCACATCTCTTTTGAATTAAATTGAAGTTTTATCTTTTATGTGATTTATTACTAAGTAGTCAAACATCTTGAACAACTTGCATAATCATTAAATGAGAGATGTTGAATTGTACTCTTTCTTCATGAAGTTATGAACATTTTGGGCATTTATTATACATTGTTGGAATTCCATAATGTTCTTACAACAGGAAATTAAAATGAGACGTATCATGCAGCATTTAACATACTAATACCACAAAATATTTGTTCTATATAAATTTGTCTTAAACTAAGAACAATAACAAAGGGAAATGACAATGCATCCCACCTATTTCAATTATTGCAAATAAATAAAAAGAAATTTATTTTCCATCAGTATACTAACATATATGTAGGCTCCCATATTCGCCTCAACTTTTCTTGCCTGCTACCTAAATCTGCAGCTTGAATCAATTGCTGCACTGCACGAAAAATTGTCCAAGAAGGATCTCGAAGTTCTACTTCCACATCTTGAACCTATAAAACATTCAAACAAAAAAGAAATCATTAAAACCTCATATTAACTATGCAAAAATATGTGAAAACTGAAGGTGCAGGGAAAATACAATTTGTAATACCTTATAGAATTTAAACCCCAAAACAAAGAATCTAACTGTAATGAATTAATTCAATAGGGCACTAAATTACAATCATGCTTTAAGAACACGTGGATAAGGTTAGGTAAAGCATCGATCTTTATTATTGATAATATGGTTTCATTTACTTTTGTATTAATTTTCGTGTACCTAACATGTTTGTTTGATTTCTAAGGAGAACATACAAAAAATTGCAATCTAAAATTTCAGATTGCTTTGATTGCATCTGAAATTTCAGAACTTTAACCATGACGGAAATGTACAGATTAATTTTTAATTTACGAACATTAACAAATTTAGATTAAGGTAACATTTACAGACTTTATGGATACCAATATTGTTTCATCAACTAATAATCAATAAATTTTCACTTAGAAATGTATATTCTTACACTTTGTGAAAAATATGTGCACTATTTAAAAGCTGGATTATTTGGAGGGGGGGGGGTTAAGACTTTAAATACCTGTAACTTTCAAAATTTCCATTTCCACACAGGAATTCTTTTCGTGCATGAAAATTTTGTTTGCATAATATTTTAGGTCAACAACTTTGGTAAAAAATGCAAATGATATGAGGCTCAATACAAAAAGCCTCTTCTTTTAACTATTTACTCTTATGGGAAACTTCTTGTATTACAATGGATTTTCACATGAGATTTCAATTTTTTTAGATGTTCATTCAAAATGCTCAATGCTCAGAATTTTTGCTAATTTTGGGGTTAAATAAAAACAAGATCAAAGGTCAAACATAGGAAGGCACTAAACATGATGCTTCTAGGTTTTTTTAACATCACACTGAACAAGTCAAAAAATCAGTAGACCAATCGGAAGCGGTCATACTTTTTTTGGCCGATTTCACGTAGAATTAGTCGGTCAATTTCACTACTATACTGATGATATGCCAACCTCCTACAGCAGCAATGTCACTTGTTGCACATGTAGGCTCTAGGGCATGCTTGCACTTAGCAGTCCCCAGAACCTGTGCCCACAACAAAGGAGAGTTGTGTGTGTTTCAGTTGCTGTTTTACAGTTTACAGAACAGACATGTTGGCGTGGAAAACATTGGCATACACCAAGCATTAGGGTACTGATTTTCTAATGTGAGGAACAAGGAAGCAGTTGCAATGTTTCATGTGTAAAGGCACTGAATAATAAAAAGTAATGGTGCTACAACAGCACATAATATAAGCTAGTAGCCTAGCTTATAATACTAGCTGAACCAAAGCACAAACATCTATTGAAACTCAATTGCATACTTCTTTGTGGTCAGTAACTAAGGCAGATCCATGGGCAGGGTCGAAGGGGTCATGACTTCCCCAACAAATAACTTTTAGAAACAACGTGTATTATTTACAACTCAAAAAGCACAGCAAAGTGTGCAATATAATTAAAACATTTCACAAAGAGTAATTCATGAATTAAAGGAACTACAGGCCATGTTAGTAATAGTGAAGTGACCATAAATACTCTAATATAACCTACATATATTTCTCAAAATTACTAGCTGAAAATTGGGGTGCGGGTAATATTCGCGTCAAGGTCGGTATCATGAACTTGAAGCATGTTGCACATGGTTACATAGAGGCATGGTTTATTCTTCGGGTTTTTATAATGTGATGAGTCATGGCCCGTCTTTGCGAAGGAATATATCACAGCATTTCACGTCTTTCCCTGCCGTGGTGCTCGATATCGCATGATCACAACCGTATCAAGCAAGCTTCTTTTTTTTGACATTATTTTTCTTAAAATTAGGGTGCGGGGGTAATATTCGTGGGTGGGGTATATTCAAGAATATACGGTACATGCATCTTTGGAAAAGTATCAAATATTATTACATTCAATCTCAAGACTGTGCCCCTCCCCAAGGCAAATATCTTGATCTGCACTAGCCCAGAAACAGGTTAATTTGGACATCACCTCACAGACCCTACATGCATCCAGGTATTCTCAATGTGGAAAAATATTTGAACAGGCTGAGAGTTGAACCCCAACACATAGGTTTGCAAGTTAAAGATTGCAAATATTACAATTCCATGTTGGTAGGTCTATTTACTGATACATCTGTACAAAAACATATCTTAATTTTTTTGAAAAGAAAAGGTTTAATGGAAATGGCACTTGTGCTATAGGATTTCAGTGTATTATGTCTATCGAACTGAACTTTCAAAGAAAAAAATTATTATATATAATATATATATATATATATATATATATATATATATATATATATATTAAAAAAACAAACAACAACAATGTACATGAAATTATTTAAAGATTTTATATAGAAGAGTTAGTGTGTAATGCTCTCATTGCTTTTTCATTGCACAGCAAAGCAATAGTAACTTCGTGTTGAAGTCCCACAGAATATTCTGGACTCCTCACACCGTAACTCTGACTTCAAGAACTGACTTCACATGTTTGAGCGAGGTTTCTTTTTTCCAATATGAACTTTATGAAAAAACAAGAACACAAACAAATTGCCACGTGAACTTTTAGACAACTGTATTTGAATGGCAGGCACTACATAATCACCAGAATTTAAAAAACTTGATGACAGAAAAGAGTGCCAATCTTCTCATTAAAAGTAATAAGCCTGTTGAAAAATGTTTCTATTTTATTACTAACCATACTTCAATTTTTTTGTACGTACATTTCAATTTCTTTTTCTTACATATTGTTTCATTCAAATTGATTTCATATTCAAAAAATGTACGTTTAAAGACTATAACCAAAAATGAAATTTGAAAAAAATTATTTCTTTCCTGGTTTCTTGTGGTAACTAACAGTAGGATTTCAAAACAGTACAGATGTTCAACACCATCAAAAGTTTGGCAATCACTGGTATAAAACAAACATATATGAATGAATCTGTAATTACACTCAATTACATACCCCAGGCAAGTTTGGTCCTCTTAGCACCAATTTTAATCTAGGTTGTGGAGGAGCTGAATCCATTTCAGGGCTCATGGTGGTGTTCAGTGGATCCGAATCAGAAGTTGATGCAGAAGGTGGAGGTGGAATTTCAAGATCTGTTGTCTGGTTAACATTTGTGCGTCCTGGACGAGGATCAAAAGCAGGAATCAGAGCAGCAAATTGTCTCTTCAACACAAAGTCATCGTCCCAACTACGACGTTTGCTGCCAGATCCACTGCCACCACGCACTTCATAACCCTCTTCTTCCTGTAAACATTTAACAAGACAACACATCGTTAATTACAAAATGAAAGGAGTATTTGAACAAAGGTCTCAAATTAGGGACAAACTGATGCATCCGCTAATTTGAAAATATTGCATTATTTCAAAACAAATACATTCGAGGTATTTTTTCATTTCTGAGAAAAAAAGTACCTCTTATGCATGGGATTTCAAAATTATACTATTTAAAGAAGGGTAAGTCAGGTAAATAGACAACTCTCTCTGTGATTGAAGAGAGCAGAGGGCAGGGCTGAAGAACTGGAAATACAATTAGTTGCCACAGCACAACAGTTTAAAAGAAACTTTCTTTTATTTATTGTGGTACATATCTTCATTCGTTCCCAAAAGTTTTAAATAAATCCATTTTAAAAAGCATATGATAACATACACAATTTAAAAAAGATCATGTTTGGCATTCCAATGGTAGACATGACCAGGAAAAGGCTGTTCAAAAAGCTAAGAAAAGACTTTTCATGTTCAGGCAGTATGGCAGCAACCAAGAACATGCAAGTATCTTCATTCTGTAAATATTATTTATAAAATATGCCAATATCAAGTGCAAAAAATTGACGATGAATGAGAAAAGATAGGTGAGTGAGGGGAAAAATTAAATTAAAAAAGAAAGACAATTTTGACTGAAATTGGACGAGACAGTGGGCAAAGGACTAAACACATGCTAACCTCTACCCTGCTAGTTTAGTGGACATGTGAATAATCAATATACACAATAACTCAGGCCACTTGGAGTTGGTGTAGTATAACAGTTGTTCAATAATATCAGTGTGTTGTCCAGAAGTTACAATAATAAGTGTTTACATTGGTAAGGTTGAAAACAATAGTGCACAATGTATTTTATGAAATGTACTCTAACATTAAATGATTTAACAACAAAAACTGAAAGTTATTTACTCAGAACATAATTATATTCCATTTCCCTTTCATTGTTTACATGACGATAATTTCTCCTTTTAATTAATTCAAAAATACATTTTTATGGAAATAAAAACAAAATTTCTTGACTTTTTTACCAGTTTTCGAGAGAATAGCAAATTCCCTGACAATTCCCAGTTTTCCTGGTCTTTTGCCACCATATTATTTTTTCAAAGGTGAATTTTAACATACGGCAAAGCTAAGCACTCTACATATACATACCACATTTCATGCAATGCTAACAATGTTTTAGGCAAGGAATCATAAAGAAAATGTTTTATCTAAATGTCAATTAAACAGAAATTATATTTTCAAGTATTTTTTGACTAAGAGGCATGCAATGACATAAGACAAATAATTAAGCAATTTACTCTTTGTAATACAGGTCTGGTCACAGAATTCAAACCTCTGCAAAAAAGCAAAAATGAAATGGAGAATTGAGTCCTAATATTTGAAGATTTTAACCTACTAAGAGAGAAGTGGGATAAATCAGGCACTAGTGCCAATACAAAGGCTGAATGCCAATATCAGGATATGTTGACAAAAAAATATCTGAGCCGAATGATTTATGAATGCACTCAATTTATAGAAGACCAAACACATGCCTTGGTCTTAATACTCACAAAGACAATATAATCACATCACCTCTTACAAGATCAGCAATCAGCACGAATGACCACTTGGTAATCGTTACAAAATTACAGAGAGAGAAGAATATGCACCTCTTCAAATGCAGTATTGCAAAAAATACTTTTCAAACACATTAAAATATATACATTAAGTCAGACTCGTCAAAATACCCCAAATGGTAAAGATGATGAGATGCTTGCAAAACTTTTGATCACAGCTTTACTATGTGAACTAGAGACAGGATTTCCATTCATATTCATGGTTCTTTGTACACTTACTAGCACTCTCAAATTTCGTAACTGTGTATTTGTTGACAAGTTCATTTAAAAAAGTTATACTTTTTCTATCCACGTTTGCATGTTTCAGAGAACATTTTGAAAAATTCATGTACAATGTATGCTTATAAATTTTTCCATACATTATGGCACATTTAGACTTATCTAGTATGTCCAATGCTTTTTAATGGAATTTTAGCATAAATTATGCTAATATTAAAATTAACGCATATTTAAGTAAATAGAATATTCCTAGAACCTGAGACTGGACAGATGTCATCGCTTCTCATTTTTAAGCTGTGTAGTCTAAAATTCTAGGAAATTTGCAAGGAAAGCAACTATGAGATGACTATCTTTTTCAAAGTGAAACACACAATTTAAAATATTGTCTTTGTAAGCAGTGGTAACTAAGCACTAAGTGGCTCTATTACAGAGGGAAGTGAAAGGGCTATAGTGAGTGGCTATGAGCCACCTATACACCCTCGGTCAGGTGGCACATGGTTAAGCTGAGTTTCTACATGCTTCCATGCGAGTGCAATGCAAAGTGCTTCTGCAAAATGCTTGGACACTGCTCTGTGCAATGGCACCTCATGACATGACATAGTCTGACATCATCTTACCTAATACAAGGAAAGGCATTTGTGAACAAGACATCACATGCACAAAAGTTAATATTGTTCTGGTTTTTGAAGTGTTACTATGTCGTAGGATGATAAATTTCATACTTAAGTATGCTCCTAGTATGTTTAGCAACTACAAAGATAATTTTTGGCATTTGAAACCTTTTTCCTCCTTTTTCTTTTTCTTTGAAAAACACGTTAATTGTCATTTGCTACAAAAAGCAATGAGTAAAAAAAACTGAAAGTGAGTAAAATACTTATCTTTTATAGTGCATTTTTTATTCATTTTTACACTTAATCATGCATGTTTGGCAATTTAATAGCATATGCGAATCTTGTCTTTTATGATTAATTAAAAAACTGGGATAATTTTTTAAAGTCAGTATTCATTTTAAAAAATGTATTAAAATAAACTGATTATCATCAAATTCTCAAGCAAAATGAATGAGAAACTTATCAACATTTAAAAGTGATTTTCAATAAAGACATTTCCTTCACCTTGTCCTCAGAAGCCAATACATTACTTACAGAAATGAATAAAAATATTCATTCATCCAAAACCGAGCTGAATATATTAAGAATAAATCCAGAATAAGCTTGCACAATACAAACCATAAAAGAAAGTGAATGCCTGCTAACCATCACTTCTTCACATTCATCATCATCCTCGTTCTCATCATCATCGTTTTCATCATCATCTGGCATTTCATCATCATCCTCCAAATCTGCCAGTAATGTCGGAGCTCGACATGTTTCCAGAAAATCCTACACAATGAAATCAAAACTCAATATAAAGTGATAACAATAACAATAATAATAACAATGTAATACAGAATTAGAATCCTGTTTATTCAAAGTTCATTACTGTCCTATTAGAAAGATTTCTTTAGCAATCAGTGGTCATTGTTAGTATTGTTTGAAGGTATAGGAAAATTAAAAACATTTCCTTACTTTCTGGCAATAAATAATGAATGGACAGTATTTCCCTCACTATTGTGCCTAAATATCACATCAAATTTTGATCAGGGCACAATTTATTGAAAGGTAAAAAAAAAAAGGAAAAGAGCACTCAGCAAGAGGAGCTAGTTGATTCGTGAAGGGGGATGCCAAAAACATACATTAGCAAAAATGTCATATGCAACATAAATCCAACTATTATTTTCCATTAAGCCTTGCAGTCTTCTTTTTTCATGTCTGGTTATGAATGAACATAGGTAAAACAATAAGAATATATTAATAAAGGGTTCTCAAAATTTCCCAAGATGATAAATGCCGCATTTGCCAGGAACAAGTAGAAACCATTGATCATATTGTCCCAGCTTGTCCAATTCTAGCAAAGACAGAATATTTTAAAAGACACGACAGGGTGTGTAGTTACCTCCACTGGCAGATCTGTACCACTCCCGAAGTTCCAAACACATGCCCCAAGTGCTATGAACACTCACCAAAATCAGTGACATCTGTTGGACTGTGCACAATATTGTACGACCAACAAATTCAAACTGAGATCACACATTCAAATAGCAGCCAAGAAACCGGATATAGTTATCCGGGATTTGGAGAAAGAATCATATCTACTTGTAGACATTGCTGTGTCATGCGATCAAAACATAGTAACCAAGGAGACAGAGAAACGTCTAAAATACAAGAGTTTGGAAATTGAGATCAGCTGAATGTGGGGGTAAAAGCACAGGTCGTACCGATAGTCATTGGAGCTCTGGGATTTGTTCTGCAAAATTTGTGTAAGAACTTGGCTAAACTCCCAGGTAAATCAGAAGACTGAGAAGTGCAAGAGAATGCTTCATTTGGAACAGTTCACATTTTGCGCAAAGTATTGTAGAGGCACCAATAGTTCCTAGATCTACTCCTTAGGAAGCTGATGGCAACCCGGAGTAGACTTTATAATCAACTGACTCATAACATCACGAGTCGTGAATTAGAGGAATAATAACAACAACAACAACAACAACAACAATAATAATAATAATAATAATAATAATAATGTTGACCCTGAGACTGCAAAGACTAGTGTCGTGGTGAACTCAGACCGCAGGGTCACGGGTTTGAGAAAGGCCTCGGACATAGGTGTATTTGTGTATGTCCGTATGTGTGTGACGTCCTTTCTCCCCTCACTATCATCATCATTTCATCTACATACCCCCAGGGCTAACACTCTGGGAGATAAAAATGGGATTCAACAAAAAATGCTGCTCCCCTCCAATGATGTTTCATGCCCTGCCTCCAAGATAATGTTTCTGAACCTTGGTAAAGGCAGTATGCATGGTCTGAGTTGGCCTACACGTGAGCAAAATAATAATAAAATTGCTTATTGCTGACTTCAAGGCAGTTCTTCTGATCTGCGAAACATCACTGTATGCTCATGGCTAGTGACACAACTTATGAACAGTCTCTCACTCTCTTTACAAAGGCAAAAGAAATGTTCCACAATTTTGTTCATAATAGCATACTTTTCAAACGACAATAAGTTTCTACCACAAACCTCAATACTTTACGATTACATGAGTGTTTTGTACGAAATGAATAAATACAGACAGGATAATTTTACGAATTTACTACAGGTGTATTAAGTAGATCACATATGGTGAGTGTCAAAAGTATTGGAACACTTGAAAATCTGAAAATATGAATAAATTTTACATAGAAAAAGTAATCTAAATGATTAATTTTCCACGGAATTAAATACATTATAAACAGTAAAGTTGCTACAGTAAACAACCTCTCAAAATTAAGCACAGGAAGTTGAGAAATCAGAAATATAAGCAATAATCTCATAGAAAAAGGAAGCCAAAAGTATTGGAACACGTGAACTCTCAAACACTGAAACGGCTTTCTTGGAAATCACTGCGGCCGCAGCCGTCAGTCATCAACTTGTTAACCCTCAGCTGTAACAGTTTTTGTATCAATTTCTTTCCCGTATTCATCAGTCAATGATTCAGAAGCATACGATTCTGAAGTATTTATTCATCAACTGTCACTGTGGGGCATTAAAAAAGAAAAAAGTGAAGAATAGAGAAAAATAATAATTAGCATGCTTAATGATTGCAGATCTTTGAGGGAAATTGAAAATATTATGCAATGATCACACACTACAATGTTTAATGTAATTGATAGGTATTGTGTTCGGGAAACAGTGACGAACAAACGTAGATGTGGCCAGCCCCAATTGCTGGACGAACGTGACAAAGAATTTTTTTTGTGATTTTAAAATATGTCCAAAACTTAAAGAGTTCCCAAACTTGCATCTAGAATAGACATTTCTCAAGTACAGTTGTCATATTACAAACAGTAGGTACCATGGAGGTGTGGCACATAGGAAATTCTGGACATTAAAAGAAAAAAAGCGCTTAGAATTTACTAAAATTATTGAAAAAGTTCCCAGTAAATATGGAAACAATTTAGTTTTACTAAGGAAAGTAATTTTAATATTTTTGGTGCAGATGGTAGATGTATGGCGTGGAGGAAGAGAAAGTCCAAAATTCACGAAGAGAACCTTCAGCTCACAGTGAAATACAGAGGTGGTTCTGTACTTGGCTGGGGGTGGATGAGTGCTCCTGGTTTGGGGAATCTTCACTTTATAAATTGTACAATGGACCATGCAATGTGCATCAATATTGTGCAAAGTAAATTACACAAAAGTGCTGAAAAAGGTGGGCCTCAAAGACAATTTCATTTTTCAGCAGGACAATGACCCACAGTACAAAGACTTGAAACACAAGAATGTGTTGCACCACGATACCTGGAAACGCCACCACAATCTCCTACTATTAATCCTATTGAATATTCTTGGAATATTTTGGAGAAAAAATTAGGAACAGAGCTATTTTTGTATAAAAAAAATTCTTAAGCGCGCACCTCTAGGAGGAATGGGGTAATATCTTGCCACATACGACGACGAAGCTCATAGAATTAATGCCAAGACTTCTAGAAGCCAATAAAAATGCCAAAGGACATCTCATCAAATATTAATTTGTTTACAGTTACAATTTTATTTAATTTTTAACTGCTGTTAACTGCTGTAACTGCTGTTAGTGTTGGGTGTTCCAATACTTTTGGCTGCCTTTTTTTACGTTCTAATGTTGGTAAACTTGGTTTTAAATTGTCCTGTAAGTTATGTTATGTTTTTGTTTGCTGATATCAATTACAAAATATACACAGTTTTCAAGGCTACCGAAAATTTTTAACTTGTGTTTTATTTTACACCTGAAATTTATTCATTTTCTGAAATTTCTGAGGTGTTTCAATACTTTGGACACTCACTGTATTCATATTAAGACCTAATCACCATGTTCTGCCAATGGCATACAACCAAACCTACCATATTTAATTTCAGTTGTATTTATTCACCACTGGAAAGCACCTAATTACGTTTTCCAGTAAACATCTAGAATGTGTGCCAGGCCAGTTGCTGGCTCCAACATCTCGTATTCAACAACCATTTTCGAATCAGAAGTGTCGAATCTAACATAGCTCAGTCTTTTTCAAAGCTATTAATAAGATTCTTTTCTAATTTTATAGTAAAATTACAGCATTTTTTAAAAATGTTTCTATATCTGACGATATATAGGTGAGTCATGTAATGTAGGAACCTCCTGTCACCTTTGAATGGTTGAAGATATTGCAATGCAATTTTGCAGAAGTGCCTCAGGGAATCGGGCTAATACATAGTTACATGTATGCTAAAACTAAATGAGTTTCTAAAATGTACAATTACTATTTATTAAGAATCAGTAATTGATGAACTATGTACCGTTACAAGAGTAAGTAATTATACTGCTATTATTACATCAAATATAATATCAACGATATTAAAAATATAAAAGTTAATATCAAAGATATTTACATGCATATTTTTGGAGATTCTATAAAATTATAAGACTTAAGTTCCCATGTACACTTCCATATCTAAGCTGACAAAAAACAGAGACTGGGAAAACATCATAAACCCTCCTTCACGTAGAAGACTACTGGAAATAGACCATACTCTCAAAGGAAAGAAAATTCTTCTTTGCTAGTTCATGGCATAAGGCAAAAATTTAAAAGAGCCAAAGGAATTGTTAATGCAGATTCCAAATTAAATTGGAGTATTTCAGAATGTATATATTATGTAAATTTATTTAATGAAAGACTTGCCTGGAACACTGACCTCCAGACTAACCTGCTCGGAGTCGCTGGAGGTAGACGTAAGGCTCATTGTGAGAGCCTGACTCAGACAAGGCCCATTGCCTGCAGTTGTGGAAACACCACAAGATCCAGTACCAGTAGCATTTGGACCACTTGATGTGTAAGACTAGGATAACTTTGAGGCGGTACTTAGAAGGCCACCTATGAACAAAAATGAATTTAAAATAAAGAACAAATTGTACTTCTAAATAAGAGGTAATTAGAATTTGTACAAACTTAGCAGAAAGATATGGCATACTATATCGTGCAAAGCAAACCATTAATTTTAATCATACTCATCCATGAATAGTTTACTATTTAAGAGAGTTGTAAAAGATAACTTGCAATAGAAAAATTGCCTAGTAGCATGAAGTTGGCTCTGCTGCTTCTGAGTGAATTGGTCTTAAAAAAGTAGACGTGGAATATAAACATGAGAAAAATTTGCAAACAAGAGGACAAACTGGAAAAAATGAGTTGATAATTCATCATTTTGAAGTGTCTGATATTCATCACCAACTTTCTACTCCATCTCACTATTTTTATTAAGAACTTATAAACCTCATGTCCCTGGAATTTACTCTCTTGCATGTCTTAACAATGTTTGTTACAACCTGTTAAGTTTACTGTCATAATGTATCAACAAAGGGCATGTGCAACCTAAAACAAGAGGGGAACCAACTGCATTTTTGGGCCCCTCTGACCCCCTTAATTTAATGTTGGGCTATTGAAAGGGATGCCAGATGGTTTGTAAAGCTTCTTCCCCAAATGTGTATCAATTTCCCCGAGTATTAGCTTAAAAAAGGGAACAGTAATTGATCATATTTACAGGAATAAACTAGTGATGCTGCGACAGCACAAATTTTCTTGCATTATCTCTGACTTTTGAATTTTTGAAAATTCAGAGTTCAACAAAAATGAGACTTGTACAATTTTTTAAACATCCTGTGCTCTATCCATTAAAAAGAGCAGGCTTTTAGACATTTAAAAAAAAAAATTGCATTAATTTCAAGCAACAATTCTGTGAAAACTACTAGGTTTTTCAAACAGATGTACACGACATGATTTAAAGATTATTTTTTAAACAGATTTTATTTAAGAAAAAAGAATTGTTACCTTCCATATTGAATTTTTGGATTTTTTTTTTTGCGATTTTTGAAAATGCAAAGAGTTTGCTGAAAAGGCAACCAGCACAGCTACCAGCATGAAATTTGGAGCAGTTTCCAAAGAAATAACTATTTTAAAATTGCCTATATTTCACGCAAAATTACACAAAAACCAACATTTTCGAAAAGTTGTATATGATCTTATTTCAAGATCTGTGTTTGTACAAAAGTTTAAATTTAGAAAAAAATCTGCCTTCAATATTGTAGATGAAGACAGATGAAAACAAAATTGAACTTTTACAATTTTTGAAAATTTAGATTTTAACGAAAATGAGTCAATCATTTTTAATGTCTTTTTAACAGGGTTCATACGCTTTCTAGATTTTCAAATTCCCTGTCTTTTCCGAGATTTCCAGTCACAATAAAATTTTTTTCAGTTTTGTTCATCAATTATTTCCATAATAGATAACTAGTGCACCCGTGCGAGAACTCTCGCATGCTATACCCCACCTTCTTCCTTGGTTTTCAATTTCCAAATTAAGCCAGTAATACATATTTTTTTCCAGACCCTCTTATTCTCCATCATATGTACTACATGTCACCTTGTAATTGATAACAATATAATACACCCTTGTCAATATAAACTATTCTTATTTTACTTTATTATCGAGCAAAGAGATACACCCGTGTAATTCAATCGCATAGAATACCAAGTAATTAGTAATTTCACATACAGTTGCAGATTCTACAGGTTATGATTAAGTGGAGTAGAATCGAGAAGAGTTGAACCAGAAAAAATGTAATAGAATGGTCAAGAAGACTGCAATGATAGAATGGTATAAAACAATGAATAATTAAGGATTTATTCATTGATGTGTAATGAGTCCCTTTTTAAAGTTTTCAGATTAAAAAAATTATAACAATAAAATTCATTTTTAACTTGAATTTTTAAAGAAAATGTAAAACATATGGTGCTATTTCCTTTTTCTTCAAAAGGCACAATATGATTCTCCTTTAAATTCTAGACATTTTAGATGTATCATAATGTTTTTCCTCTCTACAAAAAAATGTTTGGATAACTTTTAAAATAAGGCCGCTACAGAGTTTTGAAAATGTGTCTACATATCATGAAAATCCCCTGTGGGAGTTTTTGCAGTAGTGGGCAGGGAGGCACTGGCAGTGAAAGGGCAGCTATTCTGATCAGTGTTGCCAGATGAGTAAATGTATATCCCAGTACCAACGTTCTAACATCCTGAAACTTTCACTTAAATTTCTGGTATCACTGACAATGGATTTAAATTCTTAAATTGTTCATAATTTTAATGCGCACAGGAAGTTTATTAAACTTAACATCATATTGATTCATTGAATGAACTAAATGGAAGACTAAGAAGTTCTTTCCTCTTCTACTACACCACGTGTAAGAAAAAGACCATCTTATGTCAGCCTTAATGTTTCTAAGGCAGTTTTCACTAATATCATAAGTTATTTGTGCCTCGCCACTAATAAAGACAATTTTATTATTATTATTTTTAATATTGGCGTTAGTTTTTAAATTATTGAATAAAAAATATTAATCTTATGTCGTACATCATATATTACGGTAGAAAAATCCTGGTATTTAAACGTACGAGAATGTCTTCATCCTGGTAGATAGTGTCTTTATTAAAATCCTGGTAAACGAATCCGAATTCTGGCACGTCTGGCAATACTGATTCGGACGTATCAAATTTTATTATTTTTCTCAGAATGAATATAGCCAGCGACAATCAGCAGTATACTTTGATTTATTTCAAGCTGCACTTGGCAGATCGTCAGCTATTATGGTGTCAACCAATCAGGAGCTTACAAATCACTACAGTGGCGTCACTACGGTGACACTCCCAATTGAATGACACCGCAACAGCTGATTTACGACAAGTGCAGTTAAGTTTAAATCCAAATATAATTAAGTTATCCCCGGATCACAGATTCTGTGTTTTTAGGCTGTGGACGCTACACAATCAATCACTAAACACTAATCAAATATATCTGTCATTTTCCATCTCGTTAGAAAGTAAAGGGCAGAGATGTGAATAGTGTCAAATGATTGTATTGCATCCATGACCTTACAAATACCGTATTATGTAAGTGCTGTGTTTCAATATTAAAGCCATGTCTAACGCACAATTACGGACATTACAGATTTTTCAAAAAACTCTGAAATAAGCAACATTGCACACAATCTACGAACAGAGGACCATTTTCCCAAAATTTTTAGGTGTTTTTAATAAAAATGGTCTTAACTAATATTGATATGTAATTTTGTAATGGTTTCTAGTTTTCGAAGTGGAGAAATGTAAAAAAAACATTACAAAATTATAATTACAGTTAAAATCTAAATATTTTTTACTAATTACATCTTCCCATAACCAAGAAATGGCGCTCTGGTCACTATTTGTCAAAATAAATAAATATACAATAGTTATTTAAAAAGACACCAACTTCAGGAATCTAAACTTTCGACACCAGCTTAAGAATATTTTCTATTGAAAAAGGATACGTTTATGTAGACTAAATTGTCCGTTCCTTTCCAATACAAAATATTCTTAGTTTAGGAAAATGCCAATGGTTTCAAATGCTATTTTTTATTGATTAAGAATTAATGTAGTTTAAATTGATTGTCATTCATAAGCAAGTTTTATAACTAAAAGTTTTGTAATTACAAATTTAAATAACTAAATGCGCTTAAAATAATAATACGACTGTTTTTATTGTTGTGAATATTATCAAAATAAGCTACTAAGTATTATTTGTCAGTGTCATAGATTTAGATAAAGATGTCATATTCGTGTACCCAAATCTAATTGGTGGCAAAATTTATTAAAAACAATTAAAAATTCATATTTTATACTGCCTTTTTCGTAACTTTGTCCCTGACAGAAGTCAGCTGTTCACGGTTTCATCCAATCGGGAGCTTAAACGTCACCGTAGTGACGTCACTGTCGCGAAATATAAGCTCCCGATTGGATGGCAGTGAAACAGCTGATTCCTGTCAGGGGTAAAGTTACGAAAATTGCAGTATACGTCACGATGCACCTTCGTCGCCGGGACGCTCACAATAGGGTGAAGTCCGGAAGTTCGCATACCGACAAGGATTAAGGGACCGAGCACGCAGAAAGTGCCCAATTCCTGAGAGCTACGTTCTTCTGCTTCTTGCATTGGCGAGGCGTGAATATGAAAATAGTTTCATTCTCCCCGCTGCTGGATGGCTTTTAATTATTAGAAAAACGCATTTTTAGTGGCGCTGACGTCTGTGCTGTTACATTAAGGTAACCATAGAGACACCTACAGGCATGCACTATTTATGAAGGTATAAGGTCGAACATTGGGCCTAAGATAAGACTTTGTGTTGAAGGTCCGTCACATGACTTAGTGCATAACGTCGCTACCTTACGCGTGGCGCTAAAACTCCCTTTTGACTGAAGTGAGCGGAGGGTAGGGATCCCATACGTCCCGGGACAGTCCAAGATTTTTAACCTTTGGCCCGGTGTCTCAACAAATTATTTCGGGATGCTAAAATGTCCAGGATATTTACAATTACTGTTAACAGGTACTGTTCTTTTGAATTTCGCGATTAACTGCTGGTCAACCAGTCAACGATTCGTTAGAAAGATTTGTTCGTTTGCGTCATTCCTTTTCGTTCGCCTGTTTTGTGGTGAATGTTCAGTTGTTAGTATATGTAATAATTGTGGCCAGTGTAATGTTCAATTTATAGTGACGTCTTTCAGCTGATTCCTGCCAGGGGCAAAGTTACGAAAATCGCAGTATAGGCGGCTAGGTATGCGGGCCGTTGAGCGACGTACAGTCCTATACCGCGGACCCACTTTACAAGAGCGTCACTATTCTTCGTTCGCCCTTAGAAAAAAGCTGATGTAAACAAATCTCGTCCACGACACTGTCACTGAAGCCATCTACCTCCCACAACCTCTGTTCCTCTTTAATAGTATGCATAACTGCACTACACCAGCGTTCTCGCATTACTTTAGAAAAACCTTGCTCGAGAAGTTCTAAAAAGTGCTAAAAGTGTATTAAAATCGTTCGATACCACTCCGTAATGGTTTTCACAAACTCCGTAATAGTTCGCCGCTGTGGTGTTTCACCACGGACGAACCCGCACCGATCTCTTGACATCTCCAAGCGAACGTTTCGAATTGCTTGACAAACACCTAACTCATCTGCTTAGCGTCGCATGACTATATCGCCTTCCACCGTACGTGACCAAACCTGCGTCTGTCATCAGTTCTTAAGAAATCAACAGCTCCAGTTACTACTGTTAGTGCGTGGGGTTAAGTTCGCCTCGTGACTCTCACGGAGTCACTTTTTCCGCTAGAGCTGATACCAAGCAGGCGCTGGACACATAACTGTCACCGGAAGGGCCGATGTGGAAACAATGGTCTCATTATTTTGGAATCTGAGTTATAGATTGTAAGTTTCCTCAGGAATGTCAAAATTGTGAGAGAAATGAGCCATTACATCGAAACCTATTTTCTTCTGCACACGAACACGCCTGAGCCCGTATCGCGTCAACTAACCAATGGCAAGCATCCCAAAGCACGTGCTATTGTTTACATCCACTTTTTTTCTTAGGGTGAACTTCTCCATAGGTAGCGCCAGCAATCAAGGAGGACACAAGTTACGGGATCTGCGTCGTGATTGGCGCCGGGGCCACCGCGTCATCGGCGGGAGGAGGGAAAATCAATTATATATATATATATATATATATATATATATATATATATATATATATATAACAACGCCGTTCTCTGACCCTTATTCGAATATTTGTTCGCCGTGCTGCTCCTCAGATTTCCGTCGAGGCGCGTCACGCAAATGTTTACGACGCTTATGTTTCGGCTAGTATGCTAGTATAATAGTCTATTCACCAAGACGCTGCTTCGACTCATGGTGTAGTGCGCAGGTGTACTCAGCACCATTTGCCGCCGAGTTCGGTAATATGTTTCGCCGAGATCATCACAAACTCCGCCCAGCTCATTCGGTCGCCGCAATTGGACGACACCGCGGTAGACATGTGTCTCCCCGGGAACATAGCTAAGTGAGGCGCGCGTGGTACCCACGCCCTTTGATGCGAGGGCCAGCCGATCAACCTGGACTGCGCGGGAAATCGTGCCGATTCCCCGCCACCCTTCTGGAGCCCTTCGCCTACCAGCGCCAACAAACGAGAAGATCAACTGTGTGAAACCTTCAAATGAACAAAACTATTAATGAGCATTGTGAGGGAGGAGAAAGAGGTGTGTGTGTGTGTGCATATATATATATATATATATATATATATATATATATATATATATATATAGAGAGAGAGAGAGAGAGAGAGAGAGGGAGGGAGAGAGAGGGAACAGATTGTAATTTATTCATAAGGGCGCAGTATGCGTAGTCAACATTTGTAGAGGAGATTATTGCTACGAGTGGGATTTCAATTCAAATTCAAATTATAACAAAGGGTCTAGCCGAATAAGATGGTAAAAAGTGCCCCCGCTTGAAATCGAAAAGTGAATCTTTCCTGAGGATTGTGACCACGAAAAACATTTTTTCATGGACTTTTAAATTCCTGCCCCCCTCACATCCGCCGTAATAACGAAAAACGTGATTTTTTAACTTTATTTTTTCACTAATTCCGCCGCATGAATTTTCATGGAAAATATTGGGTATTTATGTAAAATTTACTGAATTTTTCAAAAATAATTTTTAAAAATGTATTAGCCGTGAAATTCAACCATTTAAATGGATTTGAAAATTTTGAAATTTTTTTAAAGAAAGTTGATATTCCACCGGGAGCACGAGGAAATTCTCAAATGTTGCCCTAAAAATCATCTATCTTCTGGAATTTTTTCAGATTTTTATGATTGGTGCGCCATGTCTAAAAAAATTATAATACATATTTTCGTCCCATTTGCCGTATTTTCATGTATATAGAACTTTATAGAAGCATGTAATTACAATATTATTTGTTTTCTAGCCACGGTACATGCAATATTAAAAGGCTAATATCAGTAAATAATTTTGTCAATAATAGTTTGACCGTTAGATATAATCGCACCAGATGGTGAACAATTTTGTTCAGTTATTTTTAATAAATTGAGAAGTTCGAAAATTATCAATTATAAAGAATTGACTTTAATTTAAATGAGAATTTCTTGAGAATTTTAGATGCAGTGGTGTATACTAACAAGATAAATAACTGATTAAACAGATTTTCTATCATATTAAAAATACTTTAAAGCTTAAATATCAAAACAGTAACTTACTTTTATCTTTCTACACTTAACTTCACCTTTTTTATCCTTTTTTTTCTTCAAAAATAGCATTTTCATTATTTTCTTTTAATCATTTCCGTAATATTTTTAAGTATGTGACGGTAATGGAAAGCTGGGTTTTTCCAGGGTGGCCGCTGGGATTCGCGAGTAGAGGGAGTAGCTGAAGGTGGTGGGGAGGGAGCCAGGAGGCGGCACTCCCGCGCGTCCGCCCATACCAGAAGCATTAGCCTACCGCATCATACGTGCTAGCGAACTTGATTGAGAATTAATTTACTTTAGTGTGTTCGGTAGTGGAGGAACACCAAATTCATGTGATGGCCTGGCGCTGCTCCCATCATCTACATCTTTTCCACTGTCACTTATATCCGTTTTCTCAGTATCATATCTAGCAACACTATTATTGCCAGCAGTAGCCACTCGCCTAACCCTTTGCACTCGTAAGCAAAGCGCATAATACATCTTCTACAGCTCTTACGGCATATTAGAGATGCCACGAGAATAATGGCTACTAGTTTGTACCAGTACGTAATGTGCTCCGGCCTACCACTCGTAGGGCATGTCTCAGATGCCACCCCAAAGTCCCTAATTAACTCGATGGGCATGCCACAGATGCCCACGTATTTTCCTGATATGTAAAATAAAGTTTTCATTGTTGAATCGATTTGATTTCTTTGGTCAAAAAACAGTAGAAACTGTATGTGACGTAAGGGGGAGGAGATTATCCGGGTTACTCTTCTATTTTTAAACAATGGCGCAATAATGTGAAAACGAGCTGGAACGGGGGAATGCCGAGTATATTATTTTAAAATGTGACTGAAAATATTGTTACTTAAGTTAATATATAATTTTATAAAATTGTCTCTATAATTTATAATTATAATTTATTTAGAGCTTGATGTCATCGAATAACAAGAATGGTGAACCTAGCACAAAGGTTAAGTTTACAGACGATAGAAAATGTATCAAATATATGAAGTTCATTCGCAAAACTTGCAGAAAAGAAACTACAATTAGAAATGAAAGAGAAGTCAGAATTGTAAAAGAAAATTAATGGCGAGGTAAATATAATGTTTTGTGCTATAATTGTAGAAAAATTATTTTTCAATTCCCCGGATATTTTGGAACCATTTTATGCCACTGAAAACGATGCTACGATTATGACAAAAGTAACATCCGACCCACATGGCCTGAATAACTTATTACATGAAGGAGACTTTTGCGTAGTAGACAGATGTTTTAGAGACGCCAAAAAAGATTTAGAAGATAAAATAGTACATTGTTATTATGCCTGCACTGAAAGGTAATCGAAAGCAATTAACAAATGAGGAATTTAATTCTTCCCGTTTCGTAACGAAGATTTGCTGGGTTGTGGAAGCAGTTCACGGAGTCATTGCTAAAAATATAAACACTTGCATCACCAATTAGACAACAAATTATTACCAAAGGAAGGCTTGTATTGTAAAATAGCATGCTATTTGAACAAATCTTTTGGTCCAAGAATGATTTCCGATATGAGCAGAACAGAAGATATTGTTCAACGAATGTTACTTCCACAACCTACAACTAATACCCTGGCCAACGAAGTCGAAGAACAAAGAAGGGCCCGACGAAAAGTCGATTTCAAAAATGTAACTCTAGCAGATATTCCTGATTTTCCAGAACTCACGGAAGATTTGATTTTTTTCTGAAACATATCAATTAGGTCAGGCTATTTCATATTTAGCAGAAATGTTTACATAAACAACAACATCGATTGACAATATTTAAAATTAAAGCCAACCATCCTCAAATTCGAAGACCGTTCACGGCACATAAAGAAAAACCTATAAATGTTTTGTGGAATACAAACCTCATACCATTGGATCTTCAGGAAAACTAAGATATTGTTGCGATTGTGCAAACTGTCTTCGTACAATCGGATGTTGCTTGCACATTGAAGCCATAATTTATTACTTGTCTCACGGAAGATACAATGCAAAAACAATAAGGCCAGCGGAATTTTTGAATTTTATTTTTGGATACGAGGATACAAATCCTAAAATTAATGAAGATAAAATATTACATATTAGACAAAGACTAATATGTTTAGGATGCTTACTACTAACTTACATGCTATGCTTCATCTATACAGAGACGAGGAACTTCTGTTAAATGTCAATTTCAGTGAATTTTTTCAGGAAAGGGAATTTGTTTTGAATTCGGGTTGGTGGTATAGGATTTCGGGCGAGGTGTAGTGCATTATTGAAATAGAATTTGGAGACGAGGTAATTAATATGGTTGGCTAATGTGGTTCGATGGATAGTTTTTTGTGGAGTTGGTCGTTGGTGACAAACCAAGGGTCGTTAGTGATTATTCTTGACACTGATTTTGGAAAATTTGTATTTGGTGGATGTTTTTGCTGCTTTAATCCAGATGGGGCACGCCTATATTATTATGGCTGTGCTCTGCGGTAGTAAGGAGTTTTTGTTGATAATAGGTTTTAGCTGTAATTTTATTTTTACTTGACAAACTTAGTTTGTAAATGTTTTTTTCCAGTTAATTTTCGTGTTTCTGTTGAGTTCAAGATATTTAATTATGCTCTGTAGATGACAGATTATTGGTTTGTTGTTTAATGTGAGAGAGTTGGAGAAGTGTAAGTTCTGAGGGTAAATATTTTGGAAGTGGTTTTTAATGGGTTAAGTTGGATTTTTAGTTTAGCGGCCCAGCTATCAATTAGATTTAGATATAGTTGCTTTGTGTTACGTATTTTGTATAGATCAGGTCCTGAGAAAACTAGCGCCGTGTCGTCGGCAAATTGGGGGATTATTTGGTAAATCTGGGTGATTTTGGCAATTTTGGGCGACTTAGCATTTTGTAAGGATGGAATTTTAATTCTTTACACAAAATTATTCTAACCAATTCACGATTGATTCGTAGCTCACCTTCATGACGTCTAGCTGACCGTTCTGGGCTTCTGACTACCGCTTCCCCTAGCCTGTATTTCTGGAGTCGTTACACTGCGTTTCAAGCCAGGCTTCTTAGCCATTATGTTTCCTGTCGATCTGAATTTCTTCACCCATATGAGGATTGTATTGCGGCTTGGAACAGCCCCATGTCGACCAATATTGAAACGTGACCGAAACAATCGCTGCGTAGCTGTAATAGACTCATTACTTCTCTGTCATAGACAATCGACGTACTTGTCTCATTGCTCCATAGGGACTGAGTAAATGAAATGGCGTCTTTTATAGAGCAGAACTATCCCACCAGGCCCACCTCCCACCACTGCACTCTAAGTTCTACGCAGTTCAAAACCGTTCCTGTCCTGTGTCTGTACATGAAAATAGACCAAATGGGACGAAAATACGTATTTTAATTTTTTTAGACATGGCGCACCAATCATAAAAATCTGAAAAAATTCCAGAAGATAGATGATTTTTAGGGCAACATTTGAGAATTTTCTCGTGCTCCCGGTAGAATAACAACTTTCTTTAAACAAATTTCAAAATTTTCAAATCCATTAAAAAGGTTGAATTTCGCGGCTAATACATATTTAAAAATTATTTTTGAAAAATTCAGTAAATTTTACATAAATACCCATTATTTTCCATGAAAATTCATGCGGCGGAGTCAGTGAAAAAAATAAAGTTAAAAAAACACGTTTTTCGTTATTACGGCGGATGTGAGGGGGGCAGGAATTTAAAAGTCCATGAAAAAATGTTTTTCGTGCTCACAATCCTCAGGAAAGATTCACTTTTCGATTTCAAGCGGGGGCACTTTTTACCACCTTATCCGGCTAGAGCCTTTATAAAGATTTTTAATGGTTGAAAAAAAGCAACAAAAAGAAACTGTGTGTGTGTGTGTAAATTATCATAGGTGCTTTGGAAATTGTGGATAAATCTCCGACTCGCGAAGCGTCTGTCTCCGTACCCACGTAACTTAAAAATGCTGCTCTTTTCTGATCTTACCTTACAGTTCCCGTGCACCCCACACACATGTACACACATGTAAATAATTTTTTCGACTTAGTCTACTGAATGTATCTAGTGAGATATGAAATCAAATTCTTGGTTTTGCTGTTGAAAAAATTCCGAGCTTTGCAACAAATGTTATTGAGGCGTCCTGTAAAATCAAAATGTCTGCTTCAAACTCCCATGACCGCGAATTCGTTCCTATCGATGGGCAAATATTAATTTTGGAGAATAATCGTGTGGACGTTGATTTCTGCCACAGCATTGCAATATTTTGTCTTTAAGATAAATTAACTGGTGCTACAGAATGATTGTGAATCACGTTTATTACATCCAGTTGCCGAATTCGTACAGTTCCAGGCAAAATCACAAATATCCAGGAGACGTTCCAATGGTAGCCAGGCCCATACAGAAATCCAGGAGAGAACGTACCAGATAACGGGCAGGGGTCCAACACTATCAACACTATCCCAGTCCCAGTCGTCCGTAAAGGAGCGCAGGTCCCCAAGGGAGCGGAGGCCCGCCCTGTCCCCGCCCGGTCCCCCCCGCTGCCCGCGCCTGGGGATGGCGGGGGAGGAGGCGGGCGCCACGCCACCCCTGCCCCACAGCCGCTGTCGCCGTCCGGCAGCTATGGCTCAACCGCCACTACCGGAAGGTGCTGCATATCGGACACAAGAGCCAACAGTGACACCTCAGCCGAGATGGCCATTTCGTGATTGCTTTATTAACAACACATTTTCAAATGATTTATATTGCTTTGTCATGAATCAGTGCTGTAATCAAAAGTATAAGTTTGTATTTTTTCAATTAATTCCGTCAAAATTACCAATAAATGATGTTACAGTCTTTATAAAACCAATCAATTTGATTTCTGTTTTCATTGTCTGTGAATCAATTTTTGCACTGACATATTGAAATGAAAGATTTTCCTTCATTACGATTGTGTGATAGCTTCATAAAGTGTCCAAAGTTATTGAAATCGCGAATGAAGCTTTATTATGGAAGTTTTAATTAGAAAAGGAATGTATGTTCAATAGATTTTATTGTAAGCCCATTACCAATAAAGATGAATTTTCAACTCGTAATAATTCATGAAATAGCAATTTATGAAACAACTCCTTACAACATTGCCTTTTCTGCACGAAATACTCGTAGGTAGTACATCCAGAAAGTAAGAGTTCTGATTCTTTTGTATCGCCACTTGATTTCTTTTTGCCAAAATATTTACACGGACTATTCCATTCGTGAAATAAAAATCAATAGTGTTTAAACTATACATACAATATGCCCCAATCAGGGCGGTATATTTCAAAAACTTTATCGCTTTTTCTATCCCTTTTTTCTCACCGCTTCTCCCTCCTGACCAATCATAAACTCTGACTCATCTTAGGAGGCGGTATATATCGATCACTATGCCAATGTCCAATAAACCGCCTATGTACTATGACATAAACCCCATTTATTTTTTCATTTTCTATATTTGGCGCAGTTTGGAACTCTGATGAACATAATTTCAATTCGTGGAAGTTCTATTAAGATCCACTTGTGCTTTGGAAATTCTCAGATAAATTCCCTCCTAACACCGGCGAATTTACCGACAATTTTCAAAGCACTCATGGCATTACCTATGATAAATTGTACAAATATAGGCTGGTGAAGGGCGTCGGAAGGCGGGTTCCAGAAGCGGAGCGAAAAAGGGTGGCGTCTGATAAGTGCATCGAGCGGCAGCGAGAGCAAGGCCTCAAACAAGGTACTTACCGCACGAAGGACAGAACAGAAGGACAGTGAAAGTGACTCAATGAGCAATAGAGGTAGGAACATGAAAAAAGTTAGGAAGTCGCGTAAATACTGTGTGCGATCACATGAAAGGGAAAAGAGTGGAAAGAAAGTTAGTTGGTAGTTTAGAAAGGTAGTTGCTCGTGTGGTCGAACAGGCCACATCACGGAAGTGTGTTGGGGAAAACAAAAAAAAGTGGAATGGAGAGAACGGGATGCACGTCGAGGCAGTGAATCAGGTACTTGATAAGTAATCAATAAATTGTTATCAGACTTGCAAATGAATAAACAAGCATGTCCAGTTTTTGGCGAATACAGGTGCGAAAGTGACATTAATAAATTTGGAAACTTGTAGAAAATAAGGATGCTGGAAGTGAATTGGATGGAAAAACCAGTGTATGGTTTTGAAGAAAAAAAATAAAAGTTTGGGAAAAATCACAGTGCAAGCTTGTAACAAAAATTGGAAGGTTGAGCGAGACCTTGAAAATGGCACTCGTGGCTCAGAGCGAAGTCGCTTGCCTTTCACCAAGGAGGTCCGGGTTCGATTCCCAGACAATCTCATGAAAAATTTGTTCCAACAAGACTACTTTGCCTGCTTCACTAAAAGGGCTAATCCAATCCCTGTCCTAAATTCCTTCCCCATTCTGGTAGCTGGATAGAGACGCACGAGCACGTGAAGTGTATGAGGCACGTTCGCGGAGACGCTACCTGGCGGTCCTCTTGACAACTGACTGGCCCCCAGACTGTGATTGTGATTGATGTTGGATTACTCTATAAAAGTGCTTAATGCTCGACAAGAGGCTTAAGAGACGCGTTGGGTCAATAACGACGCAACAAAAACGACCTGATAAGAGTGGACAGATATGACGTCATGAACGTGGTAGGGCTGGATAGCTTTAGGCTTTGGTGTGGTACATCAAGTAAATACAATGGGCCAAAATGAAATGGCAAATATAGTGGTCAAATGAAGCAAGAATTTGAGATGTTTAAAACCAGTTTGGGAGTACAAAAATGTCAATGCACAGTTGGCATTTAAACAGTAAACACCAATTTTATAAAGCTCAACCGATACCTTCGACAATTAGCGAGAAAGTAAACAATGAGTTGCTCAAACCAGAAGGAATGATTACGAAAGTAACAACCAGGGACCGAAAAGGTATTTAATACCTGTAGAAATATTTATTCTTTCATACCGGTAAAATACCTTTATCTAGGGTATGGTGTGGACGTCTATAAATGAGATACAGGTATTTTCAATGTAAAATAATGTCCCTCACGCCATCCACACAGAAAATAACTTGCGAAATGATTATCAATCAAATCAACTAGAGGTGCTACAACAACACATACTTCCCCGCGTTATTGAAAACAGCTACATAATACTGAAATATTGCATTTTCTGTGCTACTAACACCTCAGCTATTACTTAATGTAAAATTCAAACAAAGCGCCTGCGATGCATATCTGCATTCATTTCAATAGTCAGGAGCAGCATTCATTTCTTACTTTGACAAATGAAACATACAGGAACACACGTGACTTATGCAATATTCGCAGCAAATTATACAGAATCGCTGTTGCCAGCGCAGCGTTGTCAAAACTATGTGCATTCGCTTGGCTAATGATATCAATTCTTGGCAAAAACGCTTATTTCCATCTGTATTCATATTTCAACTTGTTTATTGGTTAGTCACAGTACACAGTTGATCAATAACTATAATAATAATAATCAACTAATTAAATTACTAATATTTTTGTAATATTAATATTATTTTTATAATTGTAATGCTATGTCAATTTAATAGCACATTTTAAAATACTGACACCACCTTAAACAAAGCGCCGGAAAATAAATCTTTAAGGTTACTACCTACCTTGCTCGTTAGATCGTCCACGGTGAAGTACCCCCCAAAATACTTTAAATGAAAGAAAAATCTCTGTTCTTCAAGGCGGGTAAAAAGCAATTTGGCCCTTATCTGCCTAATTTTTTAATAAAAGAAGTTCAAATTAGTACAGCCTCTTATGGAAAAGTTTCGCCGGCATAGTTTTCTTTATGTTATTGAAGTTGTACGGTTAATGTACCTTTTCTTTTTTTATTCAATACGCAATAGATTTTTTTAGGGATCAGATGATATTAATTGGTATGTAACATTCCCCACCTAACATTCTGAGGAGTAATATAGTATAGGATTTACGCTGGACAAATCATGATATCGGCAGCACTGGTTCTCTTCATGCACGAGAGAAAACGCGACAAACAAATGTGGATTATTAAATAGGTTCGAATCATTCATGAAAGGTTTATTTGGAAAAACCAGCTCGACTAAATAAAACAGCTGTATCTTATCACCGCCACCATCTCGACGTTCAACGAGTTTCTCAAATATCGATGCGGCATTGTCGTGGAAATTTCAATTAAGCTTTGCGGATTGCTTAAAAAGAAATACATCAATACACTGAGAAAAAATTGAGTAAAAAGTAAAGTGCGAAAAGTAAAAATAGAATTAATATTGGCATTTTCAATTATATTTAATTAAAATTTAATTTTAGATATCGTTCATTCAATTTTTTTCGTGGTCCGTAGCTGGTTGTGAAATTGCGCAAAAACTCTTTTTTCAAAAAATTGTACAAGACCTTTTTAAGAGCTAATTTTGTTAAACAGACCTTGTCTGAGGCAAAATTTCTATCTTCAATTTTGTAGTTCAAATCTTTTTTTTGCAATTTTCGAAAAATCAGGGATTTTAACGAAAATGAGACCTGCACCATTCTCTTAAACGGACTTCACACTATTCAACAACAAAATTTAATCAAAAAATTTGGAGCCATTCTTTTTTTGGAAATTTTGTAAATGTCCGAGGGACTTCATGTAAAGTACCCCCCCCCCCAAATTAGAACATCGGTTTCAAATTCCCAAGCCCGCGACATCAGCCAGGATGATTGGGGAATATCAATTTTGAGGAAATCGGCTGAACGGTTTAGGCGCTAGCGTTGACAACAGACGGACGGGACAGACAGACGTTTTGCCGTCAATCGATTTTTCTGTACGAAGAAACGCACAAAAACGGATTCTCGCTACACTTGTTAGATATTTTTTTTCTATATTGGGCAACTGGATTTATACACTTTTTCGTTACCAGGGCCCGGCAATAAGAGTTTGTGTGTCCAAAATTCACCGTTTTCCGGCGCACGATTACAATACTTTCTCTTCTTACGTCTGTAAGTGCAAGAAAGTAAAACTGCCCCTCGTACATGGTACAAGTGCGGCACTGCCGTCATGCGAGTTGAGCTGATTTAAGTATCTTCAATTGAAATATAATATTTTACGAACGTATAGACAGTACGGCTAAGTAGCGTTTTGTATGTGACGTGAGGGTGTTGTGTGTGCACGGGAGAGAGGAGATATGGGAGCATCAAAAGCTTTAGAAGAACAATGTTTTTTGTGGTACACAAACACCTCGTAGAATATGAGAGCTTCCAACAATGAATATGATCAGGTGGGTTCGAAAGTATACAATTGTGTACAGAACGTGGACTACAGTAAATACCAGAAATGGGTTGCGGTACAATTTGTAGGTGGCTGTAATTATGGTCCATTAAAGTAACTTATGACTTCTGAAACAGTACTCCAAAACAGGTAAAACTGATGGAGTCCTGGACAATTATAACGCACTATCAGAAAGATTATTTTTGTAAGTTAAAACGAGTATATCAGAATATAAGTTATGGGCAGAGAGTTGTATTAATAATTTGAAGACTCATTCACTCATGCAGTCTAATCATTGATTCTTCGTATATTCTCTGGCATATTATTAGCAATAGTGTGTACGACGATAGCGATAGCAATAAGAACAAAACAATTATTCTATGCGCACACTACTCACACGGGTCGGAAAGACGTTTGCTGGCGGACTGCAAATCGCGATGATCATACGCCATAGCGAATGTGGAGACACTGATGATTCTTGCGAAATGCGTGCACGATAAATCGATGATAATTCCACTGACAGCTCGGTTGCAGTCACGAATGCAAACCTCGCCGGCGGGAATGGAAAGTACGTGGAAACGAATCGTTGCTTTAAGAACAAACTTGTGGGTGTGAAATAATAATTCACTGTCTATTCAATAGATCTCTATTCATAAGATAGCCTGTGAAGAAATTTTAGAATCAAAATAACTTTCAAAATCTGCGATTTTATCATGTATAACCGAGCCACAATGCGCCCCGGAGCATTGGAAGCCGAGCTTGGGGAGGACGAGCTCGGATACCTAAGAAGGGGAAGGTTTCGTTCAAACGGAACGTATGGTCACATTACATAGTATACAACAATGGGTGGTAAACTTTAAATTTGGTCAGCATCGAGTAGAAATTCTTATGCAGGAGGCTCTTAGACAGTTTTAGGCGGAGTTTCCACCAGTAAATGAAAGCCTTCATTCAACCATATTTTCTCGGCAATATGTCAGGGTTGTCCAAACAGGCGGCCCGAGGTGCCCATTTGTTGTGGCCCGCGAAAGGTTTTTTAGTCAAAAGTTAAAGTCCCCTGCATCCACATCCAGCGAGAACATAGCACGCCTAGCGCATGCGCCTTGTTGGAGTAAACACCCTCTTAATGTCAAAATAGGTTCAAGTTTAGATTTAGGATTTTTACAGTAAATTGAGAAATTCAAAATATCTCAATGAGTTTCACTGCGTTTTGCATGCTTTAACCTCATATCACGCAGGGTTCCATTCCCCCCATACCCGTTTCAGAGCAGCCGGGCAAGGTGCCGAGATCAACAATACGGTAAGACAGGTATGGATCGCCCGAGTAATGAAAATATGTCCTGCATCCGTATTAAAGGTCTTAGTTTTGCCCCACCAGGTCTTCTAAGTTGGACACCCCTGCAATTTATTATTTAATGACGATATAAGGGTTCAATTCCTGACAATATTTTTGGCTATATAAATTATTTTTGGCGTGACAAAACCTCATCTGCGAGCTTAGTCATACCAATCGTGTCCATTTGATTGTATAAATAGATCTGCAGAAAGAGAATATAATCTGATGTGAATTTAGTAGTTTGGAGGTAGCCCGGATTCCTTCGGAATGTATTTCTGTGTCTGCATGGAATCTCGTGAGGTTGAACACACATCAGGAAATGTTTACTTTGATACTGCACTCGTACTGTTCGCCGATGATAGGATAGGAACAAGTATTTAATGAACAACCCTGACGCAACAGAAATTCATCCGCTAAGTACTGGTAGTCGAGAATTTTATGAACCATTTTGCAAGAACCGGTTGCAACAGGATAAAGCTTTCTAAGTCGAATTGACTCAGAAGTATTTGATTCACAAAACCCCTAGAAAATATTTGACACTGCTTCTTATAGAATACATGTTCTAATATTATTAAAAGGAGAACTGGGTCAGTCAAAACCACAAAAAGAATGCCAAGAAGGAAAATAACAGCATCTTGATAATACTGACATTAATCCTCGACTTTACAGCCGTCCACAACCATAGAATAGCAAAAGCGATTAGCTCCACTCCGAAAGACATTTAGCATTGACAAAGACAAAAATGGTTGCCATTTAAGTGTGCGTCTAACTTCCATCGGCAATAACGAGATGGATTCTTTTAAAATTTAAAAACATAACACACATCAGAACCGTCAGTCATCGTAGCAGCCTCCCAGTTTAAGTAGGTGCCAGAAGTTTTGAACGTTAAAGTAAGGCGTGCACAGACGTGCGCATCGTGCAATTTCTGGAGATTCGACGGAAGTAGGAGTACTCCGGGAGCAAACGGTTCATTCAGATGACCACACAATTTTGCGTAAGGGATCGTAAAAGTTCACCTGGGTGCAGCGAAGCTTTACTCATACATATGATAACCATAGATGTGAATGGATGCAGTTCATTGCATTTACGAATGCAGTCACGCTGAAACGCGTAACTACTTCTACGTCATGCACACATCAACAACTTCGAATCGTCAGATCCAGTGTCTTCCTTCACTTTTGACGGTCCGCTGCCACTGATGCTTCTTGAATAATGGAAGACGCGCATTTACTTTTCATCCATTATAACTACACTGCGACGACATGCGCTATACTGAACTTGTATTTGTCGGCGTACCAAGTTCAATTCTGAGGCTATGTGAAAACACTCTTGCTTGAAATCTAGAAACACTCTAGCATTACACATGGAGCAAGTGGAGTGTCGTTTCCTGGATATTTTGAGTTCAGTGTACCATTCTCGATGTACTCTTCAAATGTTCGAATGCAGTTGAATAGAAAATTCCATTCTAGGTGCACAACTTTCCACATTTTTCACAGCATCGAAAGCTCGTCAAACCACTTCTTTAATATTTCGCTTAATTGGCCATAATCTTGTTACATTTATATGCGTTTTCGAACAAAAAAAAAAAGTTTTTTTTTCATACCTTACAAGTAATGACGCAGGAAAATAAATTTACCTTATTTTGACTATATCTACATAGCAATTCAAACACAAAACATGGAATTCAATACATAAATGATGTAGATGTTCATTAATATCGATTAATATAGTTCTTCTTAGGTCATGCAAATCATAAAATTTGAACCGAAAACCAAATATCAAACAAATTTTAAAGTAAAGGAATCAAATATCTTACCTGGAAAGTTGGACGACAAGGCCAATCTTACGAGGCTTGATACTGAGCTAGGGCCCCGAGGAAATAAAGAAGGTGATGGTGATGGAGTAGACGGAGGTACACTCACACCATGATTATTTCCATTGCCTGCTCCACTAGATGCGCCACCATTAGCACTACTAGTAGCTGCTGCAACTGACCCCAACGTACGACGACGAGCCATTGCAGCGAAGGTTTCCAACAGCCCAGCAGTTGCAGCACTTGATTCCATAGTATTGGCACTGGCGGTGAGGTTGGGAACACTAACACTCATAGGATTAGTGACATTAACTGTTGTTGCACCACTAGTAGTAGTTCTAATACTGGGACTTTGTTCTTGTTTTTTGCCTGAAACAATTGACACTGGTACTAAGCGCCATAATATAGTATAAAATGATATTTTAAGGTAAAATTATTTTTCAGATTTTACTCTCACACAATCCAAACAAATATTGCCGAAAAACTGGAAATATAAGCTTTTATTGATGATGGTTTAAATAAATTAAAAAAATAATCCATATCATCGCAAGTTTTATTCCCCATAAGAGCAGTCATGTTGAAAGTGGACTTTTGAAACATATGAACGCACATAGAGTTCAGCACGAGACACAAAAGGAAATAAGAAAACTGTTACACATAATGCAAAACTGTTCTCATGCGTGGTAAGAAGAAAATCGAAAAAAATGTTCAAATCTTTCGAAAAAACAACAGAACAACAAAAAAAACAACAGATACCGATCTCAAATCCAAGGCAATAAACAATTATTGTAATGTATTAAATAAGAAACGCCAAAGGACTAAATAAGAAGAAATACACCAAACCACAAATATGTAGAAAAATCGATCAACTACGAAATAAAAAGGCAAAATGCGAATTAAATAAATAACAAGTATTGGCAATGTGAAAAGACAAATTAGATGAAAAACTGTAGAATAATAACGATGAAGGTTGACATTCTCAGGAATAGCTAACACATCAGATAAAGGCGAAGATGCACAATAAAAACTACTTTCAACAATAGGAAAGAAGACCATTACACTAGATAAACGGATATTAAAAATACTTTTTACAGTATTTACAGTTTGTAAGAAAGAATTCCAAGTTGACTGAATTATGGCAGATAGAGAGGCTCCATAAAATAAGCTCTTGAGATAACACGACTATATAGAATCTCGCCGAGAAAATTTACAAATTGAGCTTTTAATACACAAATTAGAAGCTACTGGACACGAGAAGTTTAATAAGAAAATGGAACCGGGGAGCTATCCGAATGGAATTATTGTTATATTCATTTGTCCAAGAATAATACAAATGTGCAAATAACAAATGAATCAACATTAAAAATGAGAGGATTAAATTCGTAAGCACTTATTGTTTTTACGTTTAATGAACAAATTTATGTATCTGGTGTCGAATGGAATGGAAAGTAATTGGGATATCTTTTTGATTAGTGTAATACCGTCTGTGAACAATAATGAAGAAAAGGTCGACCCATTCAGAAATAAATATAATCTTAATAATTCCCCACAAAAAGGTATGAGGCAGCGTTCTCAACAAGTAAAATATAGAGAACAATAAGACAATAAGTCGTAAATATATTGGGGTAGCCAAGGAGTGCATATGAACACAAGAAAGACTAAGAAAATTTAATAAAATGCGCGAAAGCAATGTTGTATGGGTAAGAATGACCAAAAAAGAGATGAATGCGGGTGACAAACGCAATCAAATAAGTAATGAACTTTCAGGGAGAAGAGCACGAATATAATTTCGAAATTAATAAACAAATGAAAACTGCATTGCATCTGATATACAAAGAACATCTTCAGGGAGAGTTGGCCGTGCAAAACCTACTATTTCAGCACAAACAGAACTATACCCTTTATCATTACTGCTGTTCTGAAATTAGTAGTAGGTGGAGCTTCGATGATGTTAGCATTTGTTACAAGTGTATTACTTACTAGCATTCAGTCCGCATATAGTACTAAAAACGAATGTCTTGGGAAGCCGTCTGGGGGCGGATTGTTAATGATCGAGTGGGACAGCTCTTGAAACATATTCCGTAGGGTCGTGATGATCCTCACTAATAGCACGCGCGTCATTGTTTGCACTGAATAGTAATATCAACAAAGAATTAGCACGCGATAGCAATAATCATCTCAAACGAGACAAAAATTAAAGATATTACCCTTATTTGCAACTGGTAACTACTAATTCATCTTTCACTTATTTTCATGCTTCATAGGCTGTCCTTATGCTGACACTCAAAGCTAAGGCAAAATAAATAAGTTTTTGGTCTCCATTTAACATGTTTGGAACACAACAAAAATAAGAAAACTAGTGGTGCTACGGAATTACACAGACTTTCTCGTGCTAGTTCGATTCATAGTTATGAAGTTAGTCTGGGCTAGCTTTTCGGTTTTGCCCCCATCGTCTTCTCAGCTGCCATCTATCGCCGCCCGAACTACATTGTTTCACATTTTCTCAACTTCTTTTTCGGTCCCTTATGGCAGATATGAAACACGACTTTAGGAATATTATAGTAGTGTAAGACCAGGTCCTATTTCAAAATTTTTGCTGAAAATTTGAAGACGTTTTTGAGATGATTGGGTGTTTCTGACAATGCGCATTTTGAAGATCTTCGCCCAAAACTTTCGCGTTCATTTAACTTCTTTAGAAATTATATGAACCAACTGTATTTACAAATGCAACAATGAATAGAAATCGTTGGTAATGTAGCTTGTGGTAATTAAGCGCGTGAAAGATATTAAAAATGCTTTTCTGTAATATTTGAAAAAACAAAAGAAAACATAATTGTGGGATTTATGGCATGTTATTCTATCCAACTATCACAATCCGTTCAAAAACTTTAAAGAAAAAATACAACGGTTTCCGAGAAAACAGCGTTTGAGAGTTTTTTAAAATGCGGAATTTCGAGCTCATTTTCGCAAAAAACAACTGAGTTTTCGAGAAACATCATAAGACATCATTTGATGCACATGTACTCATAAATGCAATAATGTATACAAATTGCCGGTAATATTAACGATGTATATATATATACATATGTATATATATGTATACATATATATGTATATATATGTATACATATATATGTATACATATGTATACATGTGTGTATATATACATATGTATATACAGGATGAGTCACGTAACTTTAGCACCTCCTATAACTTTTGAACGGTTGAAGATATTGCAATGCAGTTTTCACGGAAGTGAATGGGGGAACGGGGCTAATTGATATGTGTATTGATTTCTCTTTTATCACTTGTATTTTACGAGATATTTGAGGTAACTTTGTTTTTTCAAATGGGACTATATATATTTTTTCAGTCTATCATGACAAACGTAAAAAGACAAATCCAAAGATATAAATATTGTCATATGTTAGATAAGCATTTTTTTGAGTAATTGTGATTTTTTTGCGACTAGTGTTTAACGGATATTTCATTGTAACTGTCAGCCCCACAAGGTCACGCAGCGCTCGCCCAGCAAACACGGGGTCGGGAAAGGGAAGGGATTTTAGTACTTGAGGATACGAAAAATATTCACAAAACTGTTGCATTTTTTCCTCAACTCTCCTTTCCATCCTGATCCATTTTCAGATATTTTGTGTTTCTTAGGGATTGAAAATACGGATTTGTCTTAAGTAGTATTTATTGAAATAAGATTATTTCTATCCCTAAGTTATTATTTTATTCTTATTAACATTGAAATTGTTTGCTCAAAATACGCAATATTTTTTGTACAGTTTTAATTATTTATTCTTATTGTGCTTGGTTTCAAGATCCCATTAATACGTATCTTATGAAACCCCATTAAATGGAGTAGAAGTTATAAACAATTTTAATACGATACAAACTAATGACAAATTCTTATTTTCCATCATTTAATTCCTTCAATCAAAGAAAGTCGAAAATCTGAAAATGCGGAAGGATGGAAAGCACAGTTCAGGAAAAAACTGCAATGGTTTTGTGAATATTTGGAACATGTTTCGTTTCTTCAAATCTCCCTTCCCTTGCTCGGGCGCGCGTTGCTGGTGGAGCGCTGCGTGACCTTGTGTGGTAGACTATTCAAAATGTCGGTTAAACCCCAGTCGCAAAAATCAAAATTAATCAAAAAAATGCTTATCTAACATATGACAATATGTACATCATTGGATTCGTCTTTTTACGCTCGTCATGGTGGACTGAAAAAATATGTATAGTTCCATTTGAAAAAACAAAGTTACCTAAAAAATCTCGTAAAATACAAGTGATAAATAGAAATTAATGCACGTATCTATTAGCCCCTTCCCCTCATGCACGTCCGTGAAAACTGCATTGCAATAACTTTAACTGTTCAAAAGTTACAGGAGGTGCTAAAGTTACGTGACTCACCCTGTATATACATGTGTATATATATATATATATATATATATATATATATATATATATATATATACACACACACACACCGTTAAATGGTTGTCCGGATTTCTATTGTATTCATTGGTTTTGAATAGTCGCGTCAGCTTTATGAACGTATGCTTTCATGTAAACTTAAAAAAGTAATTAAGGTAAAATATGAAAATGGTCTACAATACCATGTATAAAAATAGCATAAAAGTCATTTTTATAATAATATACGTAAGAGTTACATTTACTATTTTAAAACAGGCCATCCCCCTATAATGTGTTCCTTATGTGTAATACCTAAAATAAAAATTTCGTAAACTATAATTGTATAATTTCCATTTTACCAGTCTATTCGGAAGCTGAGGGTCACAGGACAAGAAATAGTAATTAAAGATAACTAGTGTAGCAACAACAGCACAAACGTTCTGGAATTTTGAACGCCTACGCAATATTATAATACTACATGAATCAGCGAAAGTGAATCTAGACAGCAAACTTTTCTTCGCGCTGGGATTTGAACTCCGGATCTTACAAGAGTGTTTTTTTAATTGTTACATTTTGCGTATCAACCTTCAGTAGGCCTTTTACTGGCGGCGTCGAACGGAACTGTGGAGTAATCCTCCTATAAGCAAGTCAGTCATCGCCTTTTATCCCTTCGGCCAGGGGCGCGGCGCAGTTAGATTTCTCCCAGACAATCACCCATCCAGGAACCTGCGGAGTCTCGAGTTACTTAACCTCCGTGACATTATGGAGCATAGTTAAGCAATTCGGCTAGCGACACAGGCGCGTTAGCACGCCATGAACCTTATCCGTAAACCACCAGCCTCACAGTCAAACTCAACCTTCTCGGCGCTTTAAAAAATTGAACATATGTTTGTGCCTTTTAAAAAATTCAGAGATTTTTGTTTATATAATTTCAAGATTTAGTTTTAAAGAGCATGTTTCATTACGAAACATGATCAATACTGTAGTGGTGCAAAGTTATTTTTTCGTTTGCAATTTTTGAAAACAGTTCACCGAAAATGGGACCTGCGCCTTGTTTTAAAAACATTTGCTACATGTGAGGGGAAACTTTAAAGAAAAACTGAGGTGCCGTTTTTGAGAATTTTTTGAAATTGAAGATAAAAATACCAGAACAGTTCTAAAGTTTGGTTCTACGTTACTCTTTGACTTTAAAGGCAGGATCTGCTCATTCTGCTCGCTAGAAATTATCCTGAAACGGTTCTCTTAATAAAAGTATTTCACTGCAGTTGTTGTGCGATTGATTGCAGATAGCCTTATCATTTATAAACTACATCAAATTCGAGCAAAAAATACGCGAACAACACTTGTCTCCTTCAAAAAATTGTACACGACTTTCTCTAAATACCAAATCTTTTAGAATACAATCCATTAAAATTTTTTTATCAATATTGTACTTTTACAATGTTAATTTTTTAGTATTTTCGAAAATAGAGTTCGCCGAAAATGGAATCCCTTTCCTTGCTACACCCGCAGAAAAATTTGAAGAAAAAAATTTGGAGACATTTTCTTTTAACTTAGAAAATCTCAAAATGGGCTTCATGTAAAGTACCCTCAAATACTAAAATATCGGTTTCAAATTCAAGAGGCCTTGAGACGAGTAAAAACGATCGGGGAATATCAATTTTGAAGAAAATCGGTCGAACGGTTTAGGCGCTAGCGTTGACCACAGACGGACAGACGGACGTTTTGCCGTCAATCGATTTTGCAATATGAAGAAGCAACAAATCATGGATTTTGACTACACCACGAGATAGAGGATTTTTTCCTAAATTTAGAAACAGGTTTTATCCACTTTTTTGTCACCAGACCCCTGCTATAAGAGTTTTTCTGGCGAAAATTCCCCGTTTTCCGCCGCACGATTACATAACTTTCTCTTCTTACGAAGTATTCGTAAGGCAAGAAAATAAAAATTGGAGACATTTTTGGGAAAATTGTTTAATAATTGCTTTTATTTCACGCAAGAGAATGCGATAACCACTCGTTTTCGAAATCTTTTACACGACCTTTTTCAATATGTCTTTTGAAGAATAGATTCCATTAAGGAAAACATTTCTATCTTCAATACTGTAGTTGTAGAAAAACGCCAAACATTTTGAACTTATTTATTTTCGAAAATTCAGAGTTTTCAACGAAAATGAAACCTGCATTAGTTTTAAGCGACCTTTATGCTAATCAGAGAAAAATGTTTAAAAATGTCCAGTCTCGGTGTAAAGTACCTCCAAACTTACAATATTAGTTTCAATCTCGCAGGACATCGCGTTCGTTCAGATCAATCGAGAAAACAAATTTTGGAGAAACTCGTCTAAACGATGTAGGCACTATCGTTGGCCACAGGCTAACAGACGTTTTGCCGTCAACGAATTTTTCGATGTCAAGGATCCACAAAACGTGAATTCTAATTACACAACGTGTTAGAGGTCGAAAATTACTACAAATAGGAAAAAGTTTTTATGCACTTAAACAATACGAATTTTTCTGTCAAAAAAATCGCCCGTTTTAGTCGCAGCCATTTTTACTTTACTACTTAGGAGCTTAGTAAGGCGAAAAAGTAAACGGATACTCGCTCTACCTTGTTCACATATGATGGACGGCTCTCCTAGTACGAAGCACACATGCGAAGAATGGAAATGACAGTTTTGAAGACGTGTTAAAATTATTTCCTTACGTCGAACCGGAACAGGATGAGGACTCCACGACTTTAAACTATCCTTAACGAAACAAAAACGTAGTGTTGCTCACTGTGCTTCTCATACGTTAAAGGTGTTTTTGAAAAACTTGTACATATGAAGTGGAGTCAAACTGAATAGCAACTGCAGGCTTCCGGGTTGCCAATTTCCAAACATACTTAGGAAGGTCAATTCCGACAGAGACCTATAGATGAGCCGGAAAGCTAACGGCAGTCTGGGGCACACCCTTCAGAGGAAACCCACCGACATCAAGACTTACCTCCACGCCGACTAGCACCATCATCCGGCAACGAAATTGAGGTTCAGGAAACCCTCCCCATCAGAGAGATAGTGTGAATGAATCCTTAAAATTGTGAAATGTAGCTCGTCAACAGCCCTTTCTAGCCAACAGGTACATTGCTGACGCCGCGAACCAAACGGTTGGCAGTGATATCTAGCCCTGCGGATGACGTAACCACATCTACCATCGCCCATCCTACCACATTACATTATCCGAGGCATAACTGACAAGATGATAAAGACGCTTGACATCAAGACGATTTACAAGGCCCATGAAAAACTCTGATTAAAATTGGTGTGAAAGACCGCAACTCACCTCTTTTCTCATCAGAGGTGTAAGAGATCCCACGCAATTGTGGAACATATTATCCGCGAGAGGCAGCGAACCATAGGGGTACGCCTTCGGGAACACATCAGCCACTCGATATGCAATAACATTAAAACGGCCATACATTCATGGGAGTCCGCCCACTTCCGAGAGGCTTCGCATAGCTCCTCTGGGTTGAGCTCCCTCGCCTGCTAGCTTGGTAACATCCTAGGGGTCCATGTATTCGCTCCAGCCACCTGCCTTTGCGCAGAACTCAAACTCGCACCTTCCCACAAGCACGAAAAATCGGCAACGCCATCTGGTTTGACAACACCCACCTTCCTGCCCAACGGACACCTTTGGGGGGAAACGGAAGTAAAGACAGGGAATTAACAAACATTCCAATAACAGACGACCAAAGCATACGTCCTGGAAACAGCGACATTCGACCTCAGCCCCCCCCCACGGGACTCGTCGTCTGACTGGTCGAGGTTTTCACCAAATTGGTCAATCACCCGACCAACCAGTGCCCGGATAAACCCGTGCGTAGTCTATTAGCCAGCACTCAACAACCCGACAGCCGCTGACGAACGACCCAGAACGAAAATGCGCATTGTTCTCCAGTGCATCGTCAAGCCAGCCATCACGATAATGTATGCCGCCCTTGTCAGCGGTACTTATGTATCAACCAATGAAGCGGTCCATGACAACGCCAGCATCTCAGATTCGACAAAGTCCTTCATCAAAAGGGTTGCAAACGAAAATGCCATAACCATAAAAGCACCAAAATCTAACAAGGGAATTGTTTCACACAATTTAAGTAGAAGCGTGATTCGCAATCTCCGACGCAGCGCTATCTCACTTGCAAACAATTTATTCACAGCCTCTTATTTTCCGACAACTTGCAAAGCCATATAAGCTGATTCGACACCTAATAAGAACCACAGGGACCCGGAGAACTTTCACCTTAAAGGTTAGCTTTCACAACTGTCAAAAATGTTCGCGAGACTGCTACTGCTACACACAACATTGAACGCAAAATTGCGTAATCGTAACAGTAGCGCATCTTATGAAGCCTACGAACGTTCCGTCTCGCAGTGGATGAGGGCTCATGCCTCAACTATCACTTCTTCGCTCTCCACGCCGTTTTGAAATGTTCTTACGCATCTGATACAGACAGCCCCTGCATTCTACTCACCAAATCCTTCCCCCTCTGGTCCCCTCATGACCACCCATCTCCTAATATATCCTTCCAAACCAGCTATCAATCGCCACTTTCACACCGCATGCCATTCAGCCGCGTGTGCCGCAAATGCAGTCGTTTTCCCCTTACTCTTCACCTATGACCATGCGATATCTCGTGGCGCGAGCAAGTATTTTGTTTGCTGACGACGTGTCCTTCAGTGTCAATGACTGCACAACACAAGACGTAAACCAAAACCAAAGCCGAGACAACTATGGCGCTCAGCATGTGGTGTGTGCAAGCAATGGAAACAGTTCTCAACGCAACAAAGCACTAGGCGAGTAGATTTCCTCCACGTTTGATCTTGCGGCAACTTGGGTCTGAAAAAAAGAACTCAACTCTTCTTGTCTCTTCTGTGACGTCTTCCGTGATAAACAACGCCCGTAGACAAATTGAGGCTGCAGTGGGGACACGCTGCAGGCGTGCAATGTGTTCCATTTTGACGAGCTTCTCCATTTTGTTATCGTTGCGGGCCTCAAAAATAATGCTGATATTCCGAAGAACCAATGTCTGAATGTTGCACAGAACTTCGTCGACCGCTCGCGCCAAACGCACAATCATGCTTCTGAAAACGGGATCCCTCACGGTTTCGTCCACGAGGAGAACCATCAACCTTGCCCTCACACATTTAAAGTCTTCAATTCGTTCCGCTAATCACCTTTTCTTTGAGGATAAGGGTAATGGGATTCATACACATACATACAGCATTCCCGTGGTCTCCACCCACCACGGAAATCAACGAATATACTCCTTTTGAGTGCCAGATTTTCCCCGGAATATACGAGGGTTTGGGATGACTTCTTTCCAGTAGCACACCAGCAGAGGACACTTCTCCTCCGAATCACCCTGAAGTAGAAAGGCTTGGTCCGAGCCAATTGATCGGGATTGGGTTCTCTTCCGACTACCAGTCTACAAGAGACGGAGGCAAATCCAGAACACAGGGACGATGTGAACGCCATCGTAACAATGTACTTATTGTTAATAAAACTTATCAAATTTTCTTTATGACAATAAACACTATGGGGGAGGTCGTTGATAAGTTCACAATGTGTCCTCGAGTGTTTCACAGTTGAAACTTGCCAGATAACAAAATGGGACGACAGTTCCCTCACTAAGGAACCTGATGATGTAACAAAACACGTTACGAAACGTTGTGTAAATGGTGAATAATAAAGGATTGTCATATAGAAAATTTGATAAGTTTTATTAACAATCATATATTGACAATCAGGAACAGTTCTTCAATTTGATCTACAAGTTTTAATGCACTTATTGGCACCACAGACGGAATATAGTACCAAGAAAAATAATATGGAAAGAAACTGGCTCAACTGTCAGGATATCCATTCCTGACCGATACGCGTCGTACGGGAAAACACGTGTGAGCGTTCGGCAAACTGGGTCGGGAAGTGAAATTACAAGAGGAAGAAATCAGCAACAATGATCAGATATAATCATGAAAAAGTGACGAGATGGTCGAAAGTTGAGCTTTGAAGGAATACACCGGAGCACTCCTTGCATCTGCCGTCAGGACGAACCCATCTCCACGGTTATCCGGATACTCAATCGAATGTTCTATGCTGCTAACTGATTTTTATAAAGATATTTGTGTTGCGTTTGAATGTAAGAAAAGGAATTGCCCATAGGAATGACATATATTGGCACCTTACCCATGCTGTTTGAGATGGAAAAATGTATTCTTTTTACTGTCCACTGCAAAACCAAAGACAAATCACAGTATTTCCTATATGATTAAGAGGAAAAGATGAAATACTTGAGATTCATTCGTTGGATCCAGCCGTAATTACTTACACTTTTCTCAGGCACTGGGCAGGAAATATTCACTCATACATATTTGAAGTAATATTGAGGTCAACTGGCTTTGATGGTATAGTGGTTATCATGTGGGGCTACTGATCCCAAATTTGCGGGTTCAAACCTGGTCAAAGTCGGGGGATTTTTTGAAGTGGCAAACATCGACGGCATGCATGCGGACGCTTGTCGGCATGTAAAACAGATCCCAGGAAAGACACTTGGCAGATCCTAGAAACATTAAATACTCTAGCAATTTAATACCAAATCAGAGTTTCGATTTGAATTACTAGATAAGATTACGGATAATGTATCTTAACCTGCGCTATCTGGTATTCAAATCAAACGTCAAAATTGGCGCACTAGCGTCCCTAGGGAAAGCAATGGCAAACTACCCTAGGTATACTTGCTCAGGATAAGTCTCACAAGAAAGCGCTAAGGGCTTCTGGAGACCAGTCTACGTACTAATCAGTGAATGGCACTAAAAGAAGAAGAGGTCAACGAAATCTAATGTCAGAGGCCACTGCATATCTTTTCCAAACGAAACGTATGGCTCCAGACGGAACATATTCCGTGTAAGAATTGATAAAATGCGTCCACTAACTGCAGGTTCCTATTTTCATTTCAATCTGACATTCATTGACAAAAACTTGAGCACTGGGTCAAGGAATTATCAATTGATGTAAGACAGTTCAACTCTTCGGTCATTCTGTTTGCAAGCAGTTCCTGAAACCTTAATATTTACTTACATTAAATATTAATTTTAACACGATGGATTTCCTACATTCGCATCTAAATGCCACAGCATGTATGATACACAAATTCTGGAACAGAAAAGGGCCATTTCAGATGGATAGTGGTGCACAAATCTTTCGACACATGCCGATGCATAGAGGAGAGTATGCTTTGCTGCACTCGCTATGTCGGTGCATGGACCTCAGTCGTATAAAACAACCTCCAGCATGGGGAGCTCGTGATGTTATGGCTAGCATATGCGCCCTCCATCGCTGGGGCCGGATTCGAATGTCCGGCCAATCCATAAGGACTTTGTGAACAAAGCGAGCGCTCGGGAGGAGCCCCCGGGGTTCTCTAGGCTCCCCTGCCTCTCGTTTCATTTCTCCATCATCACTCCATCCTCACTCACGCATTATCGCTTCATCTACTCTTCAGATCTCTCATGGTCCTCGATAACAGTAATCGTTGCCGAAACCCTAATAAATCAACTCTAAATGAGTCTCCGTCGATTCTCCAAAGATTGCACTACACACGTACGCACAGAGCGTAATTCTGGATAACTTGTAAAATTGTTAAGTGAATTTTCGTATGTCAAGGCCAAAACAAACAATACGTTGGTGTTCCACAAGTCTTCGAGATGCCGGTAGGTCCAAGGAAATAGAATCTGAAGTAGACTTATTAGAAAAAACAAAAAATGACAATACTGAGCTGACGCATAAAGAGGGGTCGGATGCGCACCTACATATCTTCTATGTCTAATCATAATTATTCTTTACGTGAAATGAAGCTGGGCTTATTTTATTTACTCCTCATATCGCTTTTGAATTCTATGAGATAGAAAAATCTGAAGTGGTTTGAACTGGTTCTCGTGTAGCAGCACCCCACTAATCGTCAAAATGAATAACGTAGGATGATCAAAAGGAGAATGTCGCACTACGTCAGATACCCGAACTAACGCAGTAATGGTGATAACGCGGATAATAAATCATATTACAAAGTAAGAAATAAAATTAAAGTTTCTAATATATTTAATAAATAATTATTACTCGGAAATTCTATAAATTATGGATAATATCCTAGGAAAATGAAACTACGAATCGTATAAGTTGTAGGAATAGTGTTTTCTTCACAGAAAACGTTAGTTATAATTCTTTATGGTGTAAGTAGAGGCAAACCATGCACATGCACAAATTATAAAATGAACAATAAACATATTGTGGCTTGTAGCATTATATATTGGTCGTACATGAACTATAGTATCTACAAACAAACTAGGCGGCTCAAGGTTATCAGTAAAGCTCCCACTTCGTGTCTGCCTGCCAACTTCCTCACACGCCGCTGTATTCCCCCTCTCGATACTACGTCGTTTGCCCTTTACCCCTCCGCACGGGGGAGCGGGCTCTTGTATCTTGGACGGGACGCCACCTGATGGAGTCCATGGAAGCTTCCAAAGTCGCGCCCTTGCAGCGCGGAGATTGCTCGGATGAAAGCTATTGGTGCGCAAGCAAGTGGAGAGGATGCACGATTAAATAGAGGGGTGACCTTTTCAAGGATGACCTTGAGTTGTCGATTTGTTCTCCTCTACCTCTTAATGTAGCTGGGCAGATAGAGCTAGAGGGCGTATACTGGGAGATCCGGGTTAGATTCTTGGCCGGTGCAGTCGACTCTTTGAACATTCAAAACATCATTTATAACAATGATCGAGGTAAAAGTTGCTATGGGGTCACTACCGCAGTTTGCGAAATGGGAAACGTAATTGAAGTTAAAAGTGTGACTGGTGGTGAACCGTATATAATAGTCGCAACTGCTCTAATTGAAGAACCTGAAATAAAAGTCATGCATGGATGTCACTTACATAGACCTGCAGGATCTTCTAAAAACTGTAGACAATTTGACAAAGATACTGCGCGTCATGGTGCCAGTAACTAATCTGACACGCTGCAGGCCATGGTGACGCACATTTTCATAGTAGTTTTCCGTACGTTTTAATAAAAATTACATTATCCGCAATGGAAGAAGTAATATCTTTCTTTAATAGTTCCATCTAAAAATCTAAACACAGTATTTACGATGCCAAAAGTATTGATGGTCTCAAGTACATCTCCAAAAATGTTATTAAGATCAATTGAGTTAAGTGATCAATTACGGTAATAATATCTCCAAAAACGTTATTAAAATGTTATATAGATGAGTTGAAGCAACGAGCGCAACAGTGGCCTGCCCTTCTGTCTCGAGAACAAACGTTGGCTAACTGCTAACTCTTCACGGTAGTTAGACCACTTTTGCTCAGGCGGCAGAAAGCAGGCCACTTTTGCTCTGGTTGCCTCGATTAACGTTTGAATCAAATTCAAGTACAACATAAATATTTAAATGATACATCTTAATTGATAATATTTCTATAATAATGAAAGAAATGCACGATTCAAATTTTGAGAAATTAAAATTTTCGAATCCTCCACCCATCCTCCATCACTTCGCGAACGTTCGCATACTCTGGAAGCGAGCATGAAGTTCCTTCGTAAAACTACCCACACGGGGCAGGTTTACTCAGACGAACTATTGTTTCCTGCATACCATGAATGCACGTTCGTGGTGTTCAACGCATACCCAGAACTTCGAGACGCCATTTGTAGCTCGATTTTTTCTGTGTCGACTCCACTATTGTCTAATGAATTGAGGCCAAGGAAGGGGTTATATGGAAATTAAAGCAATGGACAATACTGTCTCGTGACTCTAGGTAAGGAGCTTTCAGTGTATGGGGCTCGCTGCTCTCGGCGACGCAGCAAAAGTAGCCACGGCAAGTCCACGCGAACTCGGACTTCTTCGCCATCGTGGGACGGGGAGGGTACGCTCCGAGGAACCATGTATTCACACCAGTACAATTTGGACGGTTACTGACTTTTAAATGTATCTATGAACAAAACTATCTCAACAACAGAGCAAACTGTAAAGTTTCTTTCCCATGTTTCAAAAGTCGTTCGACCGAAAACTGTAGAAGAACTTTCATGAGACAAAATGATTACAGCCACTCACAAAATCGTTCAGACAGTTCAGAATTACAACTACACAAATCCGCTGTTATCATCCACTACTAAATAATAGTCCCAAAGCAATCTTGCTTTTTTTTTGTAAATGTCACTGTATCACTCAAAATTACGAGAAAACTATGCATTTTCAAAAAATTGCGAATGACGTTATTTAAAATTCTGATTTTGAAGAACAATGTCATTAACAAATCCTTACCTTCATTAATGTATTTGTAGCAGGACGTTAAAAAATTGAATTATAGCAATTTTCGACATTTCAGACGTTTTGCTGAAACTCGGACCTATGCCACTATATAAGCGCACTTTCCTCTTCTCGTGCAAAAAATTTAAAACAATAATTTGGAGCCATTTTTAAGAAAATAGTATATTTAATGCAAAGAACCCTCCAAAAACAAAATGTTCGTTCCGAATTCGAGTGGCCGCGACATCAGCTAAATCAATCGGGTGGTAAACATTACTTGGACAGGCGATACAGTTCGCGTCACGAAATTGAAGGCTTCATGGTCGAGCCATTTGAGTGCGGTGTTTCCTTTCAAACCGACGCTCCTCTTTCCTTACGCAATACGTGTGTGTGTGTGTGTGTGTGTGTGTGTGTGTGTGTGTGTGTGTGTGTATACGCACATTCCTCAGGGTGAAATGACGCAGAATGGCGGGGCGAGGAAGGTCATAGAATGGCGGCCTGTGCCCAGGGCGCGGCGCCTCCAGGACAGCCAAGTAGGTAATGACTTCGTCCGCGGAAGCCTACGCTCTCCATCGGTTTAACAGTTTCACGCACCCATTGCTTGCAACGCTCTTCCACCTGCAATGCTTCCGTGCTTGAAACGCCGCCTCGTACGTCTATCCGTTCATCTACGCACCCCCTTCGGCGTCACTTCGTGCGACACCGCCCCACTGTCCACAGACCCTCCTCTGGCAGGGGCGCCCGCTGTCCAGCTGGCCTCTCCCGCAGCAACGCCACCTGGCGAAGGGCGAAGCGGAGGGCGGGGAAACCAAAGGGCCTTCGGCCCTGCCATTTCTGGCGCGAACTAGTTTTTTTCACACACGTTTTGGGAAAAACAAAGCAAAAACTGAACTTTTTCGGTATCACTGAACCAAAGAACAAGTGGACTATTATTACACTCGTGAAAGTAATCAACATGTACTGGAGCAAGAAAAAATAACTTTTTCGGTATCAGCACCCCCCAAAACGGTGTTGTTTTTTTTTGGTCGAAAAATCGGCACTGTTTCCTGCAGCTTTACATAATTTTCTCTTTCGACAAAGAAGGTACAAGAAATTAAAAATCATCTCTAAGTTTATACCCAGAAATTTCTCCAGACACAAAAAATATGGCATTGAATCTCCTCAATATGCTATGTTTTTAAGTGCCAAGTAACATAATTAAAGTCAAATGTTTTGGGGTCAAAGAGAAAACTAGTTTCATTGCAGTGAACATTGGTATAATAGCAGATCCAGGAGTTTTGGAATGATTGCCAGAAAAGTGAAAGGAAAAAAAAAATCTGTATCTTACACTTGCAAAACCATTGGGTTGATCAGTACATCTTAATTTCATCCCATACACTGAAGTTAATGATTCAAATCTAGCAAAATATTCAAAACGAATATCTGCATAGATGATCATTTTCTCTCCAGTTTTTAAAATAAAAGTACCAGGATTAAAGATGTGCAAGTTTCCCATAGTTCAATTTCTATAAATGCAACATATTGTGGTAAGTGAAAACAATGGAAAATATAGAAAGAGTCGTTACACAATAGTAAAAAAAAAGTAGCTATAAAACTAAATTAAAATATAAAATGCAAGCAATTCAACAACAATTGATAAGAAGGGTTCAACAGAAAATGAGTCACAATACCTTCACTTGTTGCAGACTGTCGATGATGCTTGATAAATATTCCTTCACTACTAGGATTTTCAGAAGATTCTGTGCCAGGCATTGAAATACGTACTGATGGGGCAAATGTAGCAGCCATCATTCCTGAAATAATAAATCATTCACTGCAATCACAGTATTTACTAGTTAAAATAAAAAAAAATAAATAAAAACAACAACTTAAAAACTAAAGTTTCAAATTGTTAAAAAAAGTTTTGAAATAGTAAGAAAATCTTTTTTAACATAGGTCCATAATGATTCTGCTCCCAATAGTTACATTGTAAATGGATTATAGGATATCAGATTTATCGTTGCTATGAATTGTTTAAATATTTCATCTACTGACCAGATACAAAACTATCACATGGTGTTTCTTACAAATATTTATGAAGATGACCAATTTAAATGATTCACATCATTCCACACAACAGAACACCTGATACATTGTTCATTTATTTGTGGTCTTTTTCATTTTTGTGCTGTATCACAGCTTTCTAGAGATCCCTATTTGAATGGAAGTTCATGCACAAAAGTAAACAGAAACGAAGAATTACATATACAACAGTATTACATGCAAGTTGATCATATCAATAATTAGTCTTATCTTGTGTAAGTCAACATATTCCATAATACTATAAACACAATGAGGCAACCCTTGATGATGATTACACCCTTGCATTTTCGGCCAGATGTTCATTAGGCATTTTTTGTTCCTTATCGTCCTCATTGAAACATATGTACAAAATGATTCAAAATTGCCTTGGGAACCGCGAGGGGGTCTTCTATCCATGATGATGCAATTTCCGCGATAAGTATTTAGGAGATCGCAGCCGTTTTGAAATTATCAAAGAAAGAATAGATCCGCAAAACGAAGAACCAGAGGTTTACGAAAGGCTGCCTTAAGGTAGAAAACGTTGTCCACGTTAACATGCTGACGTTTTGACGCGATAATGCATCCCTAATGTACAATGTGCGTTACTTAATGGAGCCAAGCTCACATAACGCGGGCGAACGTATGAAACAAGTGTGGCACAGACAACATCACGCGCGTAACCTTCGCAGTTCCCCTAGGGCCAGCGCTTTCATGTAGGGAATTCTTTCATTCGAAATGCCTAGCTAGCGGATTCGCTCCGCGCGCAGCCAACGTTTGATTACCGTGGGACGCGACATTTTTGTTCAGAACAGGCTATCACACATTACTCACCATATCGCGACGCAGCGACACGAGATGTTCGAACGCAATTTTGAATCATTTTGTATGCATGTACGTATTTATTCGCTGCGTTGAGGGGAGATGAGGGGGCGAGGGAGCAAGTCTCGGCGCTGCGGCCCCGTCACCCAAGGGAGGGGACGAATTCGCTTGACTCGAAACAGGACAATCTTACCGCCGCGTAGGGATGCACAGTTGATGATGTTTTGCGCTCGATGTTTTGTTTCTGAATGAATACGATCGATAATCACAATTTTAAAAAATAAAAAAATAACTGAGCATTGTCAGTTCAAGAGTTCGAACAAAGCGAACGCTGTTTACACTGCCTTCATCGAGCAGACTATCTCCACCTCGAGAGATGGCCCCGAAGCCCTAATTTCTCGCATTTCCCACGCGATGAAGCTGTCAACGCTCATGAAGTAGGCATAAGGCCTCCCCACTTCTTCCTTCTCCACCCTTCTCTACGGCGAACTGAGAAGGCTCTCACCCTACAAACTCAGACTTTCAGGCTCAGTATCTTTAATTGTTCCGATTATTTTGTTTGTTTTTTCTGTTAAATACTGATTATTAACAATAACAACTGTCTAATTAAATTCTCCCCGCGCGAACGTACATATTAAGAGGTTATTAACCAGACCGGCGTCGTTAGCGGAATTAAGCTAAGCAATTCGAGATACCACAGATTCCTGGACGGATGACAGCCTGGAAACCCCGGTTACTAACGTCGCCGAACTCCTGGCCGAAGGGATAAAAGCTACTGACTGACTGCGACGCGACGAAACATAAAGATAACGGAGGATAAGTCAATACCCAAGAAGGGGCTTACCACTGCCGTCCTCACCCCTCCTCAACTTCTCAACGCAGCTGCAACGCGTTTGTGCAGCGTAGAGAATTTCAAATGTGCGTCCCGAAATAACAACGAAGTACAGTCGTAGGCTTCCGCGGCCAGCTTCTTGCAAGTGCTTTAGGCTATCTGAGTGACGCCGCATTGAATCTGTCATGCCGCCATATCGACCATCATCTTAGATTAGGAAGACCACGCCAAGAACGGTAGAAATCGGCGAAATGACAGCCTTCGAGGCGGCTTCACCCGGTCAACCGGTCAGCACTCGTAAAGAAGTAGCTTTCACCCCCTCCCCTCCAAAAAAGACGGTAAAGCTATTGCACCAAGCCTCAAATAATGATATGAGCCTATATGATTTTTTTGTCTGTTTAATAAAGGGGCACCTGTATTAGTCAGTTTTCAGTCCGCTGGTATATCACCTGCATTTACACTTGTTCGTTAACATCGTCGTCTTCTGTGCTAACTTTGGGGATTCCAATTTGTTTTTTCACTTTGGTTTCACCCTGTACCTGGAGTCTTACTGCCATTTATTTCTTTGGAACACCTCTCAACCCTCTAACATCCTGTATAACACAATACATAAGAAAGGAAGACATGACTTGCGTGAAAATTACATAGGAATAACAAATGTGTTCAGCATGATCTATGGAAGAATATTACAACAAATAAAAAAGAGGGGTACAAGGACCTTGAAGAGGAAGGAGAAATCAATTTTAGAGCAGGTCGCTCTTAGTCAACCAACCTAAGCCTTTCTTGTTATAGTTTATGCCTTGATATAGTGGGTCAGTTATAAAGCTATGGGTTGTCATGAATAAAAATAATATAAATAAAATACTGATAAATGCAGTGGAAAGAATTATATACAGATCACATTAGAAAAGTGAAAGTTGGAAAGCAGACGACCCAATCATTCCCATAACCTAAGGATTACGGCAAAGAAGCTGTATATTACCTACTCTCTTTAATGAAATGGGAAACAAAATGTACTGCGGTGAATATATCACTTGGTAATAATACAATACACTGTACCCGACAGTATGCTGATAATTAGGTAATGGTGAAATTCCTAGAAGATAGGCAGCATCACCAGGTAGATAAAAGAGAAGAATATTCTAATGTAACAATAAGTCTACATAATTTATTATAAAAAATGGAAACTAAGTTTTTACCTAGAAAAAACAGTACACCGGACACTAGGCAGTACTCCTGACGTACTGAGTAAGGATACAGGTAAAATAATAACATCAGACTATTTTAAATAACTGAGAGCAAAAATAGGGAATCATTTTAAGGAAAGGAATGTGAAAATTGAATTCTTAAATGCAGAAAACTTGTAGGAGTCCTGAAACCCACACTTAGGTTTTCAGGACATTGAACAACCTTTTTGGAACCTGAACACATTGTTTTATCTAATACATTTGTTGATTCATAACTGATTGCAGTGCCGCGCTGTAAACTGTTTATTCCTGAAGTACTACATACAATTTATGAACAAGTACAAACGTGCAATTTGCAAATAATTTACTACACTAAAATGTAGAAAATATATGATAAATCAATGGCAAATATTCTGAAGTATTGCAAGTTGTATACAGGAAGCAATATACAAGTCTTAAAAATAAATCTGCCAAGTTCACACACCAAAATACACAACTAAATGTTACACTGTGCACTGAGTCCTGATCTACTACTAACCAACTGAAATTTCTGTGAATTTATTTTTTTGTTCATATACAAGAGATATTATGCAATACATACAAGTCATGGATCCACGAATTACTTGATTTTCCATTGGACACAAAAGCCTGTCCTAGAGTGCACAGTGTAAAACTTGGCTTATAACTCACCTATAGAAGAGCTGTTTGCTGATGTGGTCTGCTGGCCAAGCAAAGCAGCTGAGGACGGGAGCAGCTCACCTGACAGGAAGCTGTTGGTGTTGTTCCTGAGAATGTCGGCGCCTTCTCTCATCTTATCCAGAACTTCAACAGCTTCAAGGGTGGCATCATTGTTTGCTAAACTACTGCCACCACGAGCAGAGGAACTATAGAGTACAGGTTTATTTGTACCCCCAGAGGATGAGGATGTGGAGGTAAGGGGTAAATTTCCTTTAGATTCTACCGTGGAAACAACCAAACCAGTGGGTCCTGCTGGGGAAGGGAGTGAAGACTGAGGTTTGTTGCAACCAACTGTTGAGGAGTTGTCATCATGGCTAGTTTGATGAAGTGTCAAATCAGTATGCCCTGTGGAGAAAGAAAATCATTCATGAAATGAACAGTAACTGCACATATAATGTAATTATATGTCAAGATATTGCAATGAATGTAATCATTATTTACATCTAATGTATTGAAGTTACTGTAAGTTAATTAAAACTGCTACTGTAAGATAAGGGAATTACTGACTCTAACTGTAAGTTATCTGCCACTGTATCATAATCTACTAGTTATTGTTACTGTTATTTGTTATGTGATAATGAGGCTTTGTGTAGTTTAAAATGGAAATTACTTTAATGTTTATTATGAGCAATTGCATGCCTATTATTCCTGTAATTTATCAAGTAAACAATTTGCATTATTACTGTAAGTTACGTAATTGAATGTAAGACCTGTTATAACTTAAATTAATGTAATTGTCTATTTTAATCATTTAGGTTTATTTTCATCATATAATTTAGAAAGATAATGTAAACTTATCATACTATTACTGAAAGTTAATGAAATTAACTTACTGTAATTTTAATTAATTTCAAGACAGACATTGCTTGATGCTATATGTAAGTCTATAAGCAATAAATTATTATTATTATTATTATATTATTATTATTATTATTATTAACTTACATTGTACTAAACATTAATCATAATTATTTAGAAATAAAAGTGCCAGAAGAACAAATGGTTTGGGACTTCACCAATATACACAACCTAATTGTCGTAAACCACCTCTACTGCACAATGCAAGGAGAGAAACTATAGGTTGGATAATTCAGTGGGGATTTTGACCTAGCAAGAGAACCAATACAACTAGAAAAATAACAAATACTTCCCAATTCAAGCAGTTTTCTTTCTTGATTTGTGACTGACAATAAAGATGGCATCTGCATTACCCTGCCCACCATCCTTTGCTGAAACTTCACACTTCTGCTCTTACCACAACAACACTGCCGCCTTACTTTCTACTAATTTTCAATATACCAAACAAATTTAAAAAAACATCCCAATTACTACTGCTGACTTTCAACATCATTCTATAGTCAGCAATATCAAATTCATGTTATCGGAAATTCTTCTTGCTCTAAGTCATTTGAACTCTTGTAAAAGTGCTGGACCGGATGAAATCTCCAATAATTATTTTGGGCAATTGCAAATTTGCTCTGGCATCACCACTATGTTATATCTTTAACCAATCCTTGGACCTGGGGATTTTCCCAACAGCTTGGAAATATAGTAAAGTTGTCCCTATATTCAAGAAAGGAGACAAAAGTGATATTCCAAATTACCGTCCTATTTCCATTCTCAGTGCTGTCTCAAAACTTTCTGAGAAACTTGTGGTTAATGCTTTAGTACCTCACTTTTCTACAATTCTGTGGTCACGGGGTAAAAGTTCTTAAGTCAAAAATCTTAGTTTGGAGAAAACAAGGGTTACATTTTTGAGCCTCCTCTTGTTCCTGCACTAAATGCTATTTCTTAATGTTTTTTCTCGTTAAGTAGGCAACATTTGAATTCGGTTGTTTTACTAAAATAAAATATAGATACTAAACTTGTAGTTTCAGTACTTAACCCAATTTCGCCAAAGATTGACTTAAGAACTCTTACCCCGTGATCACAGAATTATCTCAGACTACCAACCAATAGATCTGCAACAACTAATGTAGATATATTTAAAAACTATATCATTAAAGTGCTTGAACCCGGTTCTCAAGTTGATGCTGTATACACTATTTTGCCAAGCTATTGTCCGTGTTAATCATGACTTATTGATTGACAAGTTGTCATACTTAGGCATCAATGATCCACTCCCGTCATAGATGCTCTCGTATCTTTCAGGCAGAAGCCAGTATGTTGTTGTTAATGGCCATGCGTCCAAGCCATTTGTAGTTACTTTTGGTCTATCTCAAGGCTCTCCGCTGGAACTGATTTTGTTTAATATTTTTATTAATGATCTGCCCTCTGTTATCAAATATGGTAAAATCTTATTGTTTGCAAACAATGCCAAAATTTTTGCCAAGATTACTGATTTTAATAATGGCTAACACTTACAGGAGGATCTCTCTGCCTTCTCACTGTGGTGTTCTACTAACAAAATGGAACTCCACACTGATAAATGTTGTGCAATGACCTTTGCCTGGAGACATAACGTCATGAACTACCTATATTCTTTACAGGTGAATCCTTGAGCACTGTCTCTAACATCAGGGATCTTGGAGTGATTTTCAACTCTAAAACTCAGTTTTAACATACATATTACTGTTGCAGTAAATAAAGCTCTGCATTCCCTGGGTCTGATTTTCTTTTTCCATCCTTCCGGTCCACTGATAACTTATTAATTCTTTATAAAACTTTGATTCGTCCTATTTTAGAATATGCCTTTGTCATTTGGTCACGTTACACTAATTTATTTATCGATTGTTTGGAAAAAAATTCAACTTAAATTTCTACGCCATCTAGCTTTCAGAAACGGGACACCAATTCATAGATTTGATCACAACCATTCCAAATTCTACAATTTATTTAAATTGGAAACTCTTCAGGATAAGAGTAAATTCTATGATCTAATTTTCTTCCATAAAATACTACGGGGTCTCATTGATTGCTCTGAACTTCTTTCTCTTATCTCTCTTCACATCCCTCAGATGAGAACGAGAAATCCCATCTGCTTTTGGGTGGATGCATCTTCTACTAACTACAGCTATTATGGTATCTTTAAGAGATTACCTAGAACTGCCTATTACTGTGCTGATAGGATTGATGTATTCAATCATAACTTTAAAAATTTTTACAGTTGTCTTAAACTTCATTTAGTCACGGGTTCTAAGTGTATAGGCCATCTTTAATTCTAAGACTTAATTCATTCTGTGAGTGCATATTACATTAATTTAATTCATTAGAGTGTAGTTAGAGATAAAAACAAAACATACAATCACATGTTGGGAGTTATGTTAGGAAAAATATTAAAATGATTTGTTATTGACAAGCAGTGAGAATGTTAAATTTCTATGGGATTTTATAAATATTAGTCTGGGGAAAAATAGAACAGAAAGAAAAGGAATCTATTTAAATATTATTCTCTGAACAAACTAAACTTATATTAATGATGAAACAGAAATTGCTAATTATTTGAAAACATTTTTGTTGTAATAGGGACAAAAATGGCTGGTAAAATTGAGATCGATACTTCTAACAATGCTCAATATGAATATGATGATATTGTGGATTCCTTATTTCTATTCCCTTCATAAACATAAATGAAAAGATTATAAACACTTTAAATACTAAGAAATCACCTGGCATAGATGATATATATATATACACACACACACACACATATATATATATATACACACATACACACACACTTAGATATGCTTTTGACACAATAAATCATGTCACAACATAGATTTCTCAATACTGACTTTAGGTGATTTGAAAGACAACCTAAATTCATTCTTTTTAAACACTCTTGATACCAAATATTATTTTTTTTCTTTTGCAACACTTTTCCTTTTCATGGCAATGACTTTATTTTAATTTTGTTATTTTGATATTTTGTACTTTTATACATTTGTTATTATGTATGTAGGTTTTCTTTTCTTTTTTTCTTTTTTTGTAAAATGTTCATCCTGTTTGTTAAAATAAATATAAACATAAATGTTTACCATGTCCCCTCTCTATTGGGTTTTACATTCAGTTCCCCTTGATCAAATGAACAATTGTAGAGATAGTCCCTAACTTTGTTTCTGACATAGTATATGCAGTATACATGTAGCTTTCCTGCTCCCACCAACCTGATTTTGTTCGTTTTGGATCTAAACTAATACTAAATCAAATGTCACAAGTTTACATTTAATTCAATGTAAATTAATGTGGATATTCTGTACAAAACCCAATTGCAAATACAGACAATAAAATAAATGATAATTCTACATAATTTATTCAGAATTATAGGATGCACACTACTTATTTACATGATAAAACTTTGATTTCATTAGTTCATATTTCATTAATAAAATAGTGAAACCTGATTTAAGCGACCTATGTAGGTTTCTTGGAAAAAGTGGTATTTTGGAGGAGGGATTGATTTTAATAACAACAATAATAATAATAATAATAATAATAATAATAATAATAATAATAATAATAACACTAACAACAAATAATCATGAAATTGTCTTTATTTGTGGCGAGGGTCAGGCCTTAAGGCCTGCTCTTCCGCCTAACCACTTTGCAGCGAATGTTTAGAAAATTTTTTTAGTACATGAGCACAGATTAAGAAAAATGAAATATTTTGGCGATGTTTTATTTTGCCTTTTTGAGGTAACAGTCCTTTTAGAATTATTTACTATCTTTTTAAATGCACTTAAAAATATTTATATCTCCTTCTCTTAGGTAAAATATTAGGTGAAATTATTTTCATTTTTGGTACTCCCAAAAGTTGTCAATCGGTAACGAACTTCCATTTTCTTGTATAGACTCAATTTGTCATTTGGTTATGCTTGGCACTTTCTCTGTCTTAGGAGCTCAAAACTTTGCTTTTCTCACACTTCTTCACACAATTAAAAAAAAAATCAAGTGATAGTCTTGGGTGAGAGCTGGGCTTAGATTCTGGATGCAAGCCAATTCATGTCTTACGGAGCAAGTCGATAACTGTGACTTACGACACGAATATTCTACCTCATTAGAAGAAATGAAACTCAAATGGAGCGAGCAGCCATGATACCATTTCAGTGACCACAATTTATTGTTACTTGACCCTCAGAATGTCTCCACTCCGCGATTTCCTTGAGAATGAGGCACAGGACATATTGAGTGAATGATTTTTACATCACCAATTTTCATTTTAACTATTGAAACGTTATGTAAATTGTTAATGTCGATTGATTAGGTGCACTGAGTACCTAAAATTTTCCTTAAAGTGGTGTCTTAAGAGGAGTAAATTAAAATATTGCTATTAAGGAGTTGGTTGGTGGTTGGGGAGAGGGGTGGTCTATTATCAGGGGCTTGTCAAACTTATCACTCATTCTCTAACTCGATAAACTCACTTTAAAACTTCACCAAACCTAGACTTGAAGATGCAGTGCACATTCTACAGAAATCTGAAGGTTTACACTTCAGTTTGTGGCAATTGTGACAGAACTAGCACAAATGGCTTTCCACCTGCAGATGAGCAACTTGAGAATATACCCAAAGAGCCAATTGTTTTCCACCTTTCAGTATAAATTTACGTATTTACATGTAATTTGTTTCAAATTTAATGATGAATCTCCAAGAAACTGCAAGAAATTTTTTTGCGAAAATGTACAAAAACCCTAATTAAACAGATCTCCACCCCATTCTCTGCCATGACCTTCCACGGTTATTACTTTAACTACAACTTACTTTATAGATCAATAAATAACTATGCCTTATTTCAAAACTCTCAAAATTATTTCACTGGATTTTTATGTTACTAACATACTTTTAACTTCATGTTAAAACTATATTATAAAGTTAATGTACTTTATCATACACATAAACTTAATGTACTTTATCATCTATGATAAAGATATGATTTGGTTTTCTGTTGACTTTCTACACAAGTTTTTCATTCAATCAGTATCAAACACTAGTTACTATTTCAAAAGATTATACATCAGTGAATTATGCCACAAAGTATACTTCTACAATATTCTTAAAAAGTGTCACTAATAATAGAAACTCAAGAGGTGAAAGTTAGGTCATATTAACATGCATTTTAACATATACTTATACTTCAGTTTTTCTTTCTTGGCGCATAGGGGGGTGTCAATAAAATGGAATATCTCACGGTATTTCGCGTCGTTCTCCATTATGCTGCCAGGAGTCGCATGATCGCCAGCACTGCTCGGTAGAGTCGCGATCATGCATCTCCTTGCGCCACAACTGAGAACGACACGAAATACCGTGAGATATTCCATTTTACTGACACCCCCCCGTGCACCAAGAAAGAAAAACTGAAGTATAAAACACTATATTGCTTACTGACCAAGATTACTGCCAATTGTTGCTGTCTCCCCTAGAGCCAGTGTTTCCACAATTGTCACAAGATCAGGAGGACTAGGATCTCCACGGAGGGAGTGAACAACAACTGAAAGTTCTTCATCTCTCCCAGCAGATCCATGGGTTTCACCGGTCACAGATACAATTGCTTCTGCTCGTGCCACAGACAAAACACTTTCAGCAATTGCTTCTGCCGCTTGCTGTTGAGAGAATTATTTTTCTTTTCAAGAGGTTAGGGTAACAAATTTTACAGTTTCTGAATTACTGATGCAAAGAGATACCTTTGCTGCTAGATTATCTGCTGAAGCTGCCTGGTCTGTGCTTGCCACTGATGTCTTTGGTTGACCTTCTGTTGCATCAGGTAAACTTGGTGTTGAACTGGACTTTCGACTAGTCAAAACACTGCCTTTTCCACTCTCTGCACAATTTTTCGAACCTCCTTCAACAGTAAAATTGAAATGCATTGTTAATTCTAAATGTGTGATGAATCAAAATAGTTACTTAATAATAATATTTACCCAATACACACAATTTAGAAGCTAATTCCTCACAATATTATATAAATCAGGCCAATATATTAATTAATACTCTATGCAATATTGTGACCTTTGATAACACCATTTGTACTTGCTAATCCAACAATTTTCAGTAATCAATTTAACACATAAAACGTTTACATTTCAAATACGAGAAGTCCTCAATTCAACATCATCTTACATTAGTAAATAACCCCTTACTATACCATATGGCATTACCAGGGCTGAACGACCCAGTAGGCACGTTAAACACATTGCCCAGGGCCTCCAATGGAGCCCCTCGATAATTTTTAAAAATTTATTGCAAGACTAAAAATAAATAAATCACACATACACTATTTTGATTTTTTAATCTTAAAAGAAAAGAAAAGAAAAGAGAAGAAAAAAACAACAACCACCTTCAATGTATAGTTTTATCACCTTATCCTTTTCATTGCTTCTTTAAAGAATTTTCAAATAAACTTGTTTTTGTTTCAAAATTATATTGTTCTATTTTAAAATCACATTGTCTAAAATAGACTACTTTTCAAGTTTCAATTTAAAAGTCATTTTGTAAAAGAGCCAGGGAAGGGAGGAAAGAAAAAGAAAAGAAAAGAAAAGAAAAGAAAAAAAAAGAAAGAAAGAAAAAAACCCACCACCAACAAAAAAACAAAACAATAAAAAAAATAAATAAAAGGAGAAATCTTTCTGACATGTAAGTCAACATAAATTTCGAAGAATTGTGTTATCTGCATTCCTGTAAATTACAATTTTTTTATTTCCAAAAAGAAATCTAATAATTACAGTTTAATATGGTTCTATTTTTTCCTGAGGCTTATGTAAAAATTGTGCCTAGGGCCTACGCCAAGCTTAATCTGGCCCAGACCATTACCAAATTGACTAAAAGAATTGCATCTCATCAAACAAACACTATTAATAATTTCAGACAGTAATAATGCCTCGTATTATTCAAATAAAATTTCCTAATGTTTGCAATAACTGAAAAAATCTTACACTGACATTATAAAATAAAAACTCAGTGCATTCTTATATTTCAGAATGTGCTATTTAACATTAACAAAAGTGGTATATGGGCTCAAATACAATAAAAACTAATCCCCTTATCTTATGAAACAAGAATTAACCAGTTGAACTTCCAATATATAATTACTAGTTGATAATTTTCACAATAATTTGTGACTGAAGTTGCCAGTAATAATTCTGATAAAAACCATTAGGAAGAGGATTTCTTGCTCACATCTATATCTATCTAATTAATTCTGGTAACTGAATAAAATTGAGAAAGGATTATAGCACCAACAAAGCTGCAAAATGAATCATTCGATTTTTCATCAACTCAAAATTCTAGGGAAAAATAATAAATTTTATTGAAATTTTAATTTTTGGTTGCAAAAACATAATACAAAGACCTGGGCATAGGGTTCCATAAAATACTATAAAGACAATACAGGACAATTCCCAGTTCTTCCACGCAACTGATGGAAACAAGTTTTCACTAGCACTCCTAGTGTCAGAACCTGGTAATTCAACGGCAAATAGAAACGTCTTAAGGAAGCATTTTTTAAAATCTACCTAACGAAATAAGACTTATTTTTACCAACTCTGTGGTTTAATTATATTGAAGGGCTCAAATTAGGGAAAATTATAATGTACAATGTGTTATAATATAACGGACATGTGAAGTTTTATTTATTCCAAGAATGAAGTGGGTTACAAATGCAAGATTTTTCTTGCCTAAACACTTCCACTGATACATTTGGTATTTTTTCCATTTGCTTCCTTTAAAGCACTATATCAATACATTGATACCTATGCTTTCACACAGATTAGTACACCCCTTACATAAATATTCTCCAAGTGAATATTAATGATTTGCATTAATTGTTTTTTACGTCAAGTTTACTATGACGTAAACAATTTAAAAAGTGTTTATTGAAAAATA
>JAHLJT010008446.1:177087006-177139409 GCA_031308135.1 Acheta domesticus | reverse complement strand
ATGTAAGAAAACATCAATACAACAAAACTTTTTCTGGGATCTGTGCTTTCCCATGTGACAAGTTATGTTTCTGATCTTGCCTAACAGAGTTTCTTTTGAGCAATTCAGATAAATGTTGTTACTTTACACATTCTAGAACTAATGTTCATGAACATTTTTATGGTTCAAATAATATGATAAATTCTCGAGTTTTTCTCAACTAAAAGTAATTAGTATATGGTAAGTAAAGACAATAGTAATAAACATATTCAAAAATATACCTCATTATCTAAAACAGCAGCAAGCACTTCCACTAACATTGTCCCAAAATTGTACGTTGGTGACTCTGGAGAACAGGCTTCAACCAACAATGCTGGCTGAATATAGTGAACCATTTTCTTTATGAGATTTAGACTAGCTTTTCTCACTGATGCTAACATAGTAGATTGGAATGTATTGCAAACACTGGAAGAAGGCGTCGAAGATAAAGTGGAGCCATTTCTGGATCTCCTTTAGGTTCATTCAATTCTTCTTCAGATGCTGTGTTATCTGGTTTCTTTTCTGCAGGAATCATCCACTCCCCTGAAAGAAAGAGAAAACAAAATAAGGCATGCTGTTATGAAATTAGGCAAAAGCATCTATTTCTATCTCGTTTTTAGGGTAGTAAAGGTCTGAAAAATCACAAAAATTTTCTTTTCACACAGAAACATCTCTCACTTTAGTAAGACAAGGAAATGCAAAAAAGCAAAAAAGGCTAAAATGCCAGATCTTGCAGCTTGGAAGAAGAACCAAAAAAAAAAAAACGTCCAGCTTAGCACATTCCTGCATAGTCCTGCTCAGCACGTTAAAAAAATTATGGGCAACTTGCATTGGGAGAGGCACACATTTTCCTGTGCACTAGCACCATCTTCAATGTGTGTTGCTTTCAGGTACTTTTGGGTACCTCTTCCACTTTCAGTATGATTCCAGAGAGGGAGAAATGTGTTTTTCTGTACCCTCCACGCCATCATCATTGTGTGTTACCATTGGTTTTCATGTTATGTGTTTCTTTGATGCGGTACCATGATGCGTTACTTTGATTTTTTTATTTGTAATTTAGTTTCATTTAATGTCATTTTATGAGTAAATTAGTTCATCCCATTGATATTTGTATGTTAATTATGTATACATTAATTTTCAGTATCATGGTGGTTTTGCAGATGGAAAGGTAGAAACCTTTCCATCTGACCATTTTCGTTAGCATGTTCTCCTGCTTACAACATTCAAAATTTGCAGTCCCTTGAAAAATGTACTAATGAGATTCCACCACGGTGTAAGGTGAGTCAACTAGCCGCCTTTGGGGTAAATTTTCTGAAGCCAGTTTGAGGCTAGTTCCTTGCTTGTCCGTACGCTGCGCACAATCACTTTGGGTCGTGGTGTAAGATATACATCTTAAGATGACATCTTAAACTGGTTATTTTATTTAATATTTCCTAACCATTTTCGTAACTGTTCGCTTTGGACTTTACCAATTCCACCGCGAAGCGACAAATCACTGACTTGAAATACGTAATCAGCTGGCCACAGAGCTATCGAATGGATCACGACCAATCATGACCTTGCCAAATGAGACCCAAAGATCGCAGCGCTTATATGCGAGAACTGTGAGAACTAGCCTCACATAAGCTTCAGTTTTGGACTGGGAGTGAACACACCTATATATCTTACACTGTGGATTCCACTGTAGTAAGAATTAGTTAAAAATTTAAAAAATTATCAGGAAGCCTCTTCAAAATTAGAGTCAACTTATATTCAGGTAAACATGGTTCTTTCTTGTATTACTGGTAAGGGTTACATAATATTACGGTAAGCTGACTTTTGGGAATCATATTCAGGGCATTATTTCTAAGGCACCGGGGTATGCTCTTGTGGAACTCTATGCAGTTTCGATCTGCTGAGATCCTTTTGGTTCTTTATCGAACACTTTTTAGGCCAATTCTTGAATATGTGTCACCTGCTTGGAACCCATATACAAAATCAAGTGTATCAGCCATTGTAAGAGTTCAGCATAAATTCCTATGGGTTTTTGCCCACAGAATTAGCCTGATAATAGCTCCACACAATCATGACTATGATGTCATTCCCTTGAGATCTAAATTAAATAATCTTCATTGTAGAAGAAAGCATGCTGATATTTATTTCCTACATGATATTTTGTTGGATAGAATAGACTGCACATTCTTTCTTGCATACCATTTAGAGTACCAAAGCGAATCTTTAGGAGAACAACTCCCTTTTTAGTTAATACTTCTGCGAGTAACTATTGCACTAATCAGAACGACGAATTGCATTTCTTGTTTGGCAAAAAGCTTGGGTGCAGATTATAATATTTTGACAACTGGAAATAATGCCTTTCGAAGATTTTGGAATAGATATCTTAATTAGTTCTGATAATGTAAAATTTGTAAGCTTGTATTTATTTATTATTATTTTCATTCTTTTGTGCTTATGTTTACACTACTTTCCACCTATGAGATCTTTTTGATATTTTATATGTATATATCAACACATGCTTTACTCTGTTAATTCTGATTGAATTAGTACTTTTGCTATGTAAAGGGTAAATTTGATTAAATAAATTACAGGTAAGCCTGTAAATTTGATTAAATAAGAAATAAATAAATAAAAATGCTGCTTCTATCCAACTGACACTTGAGACATCACTTGAAAAACTCTTAACCAAACAAAGTATGGGAGGTTAAAAAATGTATATTTTATTTTTTTTAAATTTAAGTTTCAAGAAACAAAACAATTACTTACTTTGTCAAGAATTAAGAGTACACCACTCTCAGAAGCTTAAGCTTATGTAGACACCTGGTTATTTGGTATCATGAGTATTCAGGACTACAAACTAATACAGTGACTGTGGAAACTATCGAAATTCTCATGATTTAACTACTGTAGCTACTTGGGAACTATTAATGTTCTGTATGCAAACATATGTTTACAAAATGATTTTAAAGATCTAATATTGAGAAATACATTGCATTAAAAAAGAAATCTGTAGCATAATGTTGAACACGAAGGACAGTTGAAGGTGAGTTAGTACATTAGTACACTGTAGATTCACGACCATAGAGAAGAAATTGGAAATTGAGATCATGGGATTTGGTCAGAGTAAATTAAAACATTAGCTTGCAATGTTTCAGAATATTTTTATTCCATCCTCAGGGCTGGTGATAAATGTAAAGAACAACAATGCTATTAATATACACTATAAAACTGAGTGTCAAGTGATCACCTCCATTTATGACCATTTTTACATATGAATGTATCAATTTTAACACAACTTATGCAAGTCCCTGTTTTAAGCTATGTGCTGGTCCTGTGGTCAGTAGCCACTTACATTTCATAGTTTAAGCTGTATTAGTTACAATTTCTGGACTATTTTGCAATTTTTAGATGTAGACCACTATGCAGAAAATGTCTGGAGATTACTGTTGTAACTTACAGAATGTTAGGAAACAACCAAGAAAACCAAACAATTACAATAAAACATAAGAAATTAAACTGTACAATCATACTAGGTATCAGTCTTATAATTCACACAGGTTTACAAAAGAATTTTATTCAGTATCAACTATATGGGAACTTGAAAACCATTCCCTGGGAGAAAATTGCAATGACCAAAAATATTGACAGTGAACATGGCCAGGTGAATTCAATAATAACACAATTTAATGATAGCAGACATAAAAAAGAAAAAAGGAAATAAAACCACAAATAAACAAAAAGTAATAAACTATATAAACCTTGCACTGACATCATGCCTTAGATCATGGACATAGAAGGAGAGGAAATTGTTACACTGTTTTCCTGATTGTTTGCTACCATTCTTTAAATTAGTAGATTTGCGTGTTTTGTGTCTGTAAATTGGTCAGTCCATCTGTATTACATTGAGTGATTTTAAAGTTGCTATATTGGCAGTGGATGCATTTACTTTATTTATAAATTAATTTGTATCTATGAATTATTATACTGTATTTATGTTAATAATTATTTGCTTTGGTTCATTAATACCTTGTTAAAGCAATTAGTATCTCCTAAATGCCTGGTATATTAATAACACAGGTAAATAACTGACCGAAAGTAGTACATAAAAAATTTTATACTTTTGTCTTTCCAGAAACATTATATTAATTACTTAATTTAATTAATATAATAAAGAATTGGGTGTGATGTATTAGTACTTCCTCTTTTGAGTTAATTTTCTTATTGTTTTGCCTAATTAAACCATGTTTATCACAAGCCCTGAGGATGGAATAAAAATACATTGGTAGCTCAATGTTTCAATGTTTTAATTGGCTCTGACCAAATCCTGTGATCTCAATTTCCAATATCGTATTACATAACCATTACCAATAACACAACATGTGCTATGATAGCACCACTATTTTTTCATATACACCACAACTGAATTTTCTATGATTCACACATTCGCAACTAAAGCATTCCACACAGGAAAGTACATCGTTTATCTCCAGCCCTTTTCTATTTAGTGTTACAGCTACAAATTGCAAAAAAGTCAGGAAATTGTGACCATTTAATACAGCTTTAACTACGAAATGTTAGTGGCCACTGACTTAAGGCCAGGATACAGATTAAATAAGTCTTATATTAATAGAATTAAATAAGTCTTATTTTAAAATTAATCCATTTCATGTAAAAATGGAGGTGACCACTTGAACAAGGAGGCAGTTTCAGCAGGTTTCACTGTAGTAATTTCATAGCCAAAGTTTCTGATTAGCTCTTAAGACATCTGTCAATGAGATAACATCAAGAAGTGTTGAAACAGAATTTCAATTTATTTTCTATAAACTATTCCCATTTACGAAAACATACTAAGTGCAGCCACAACTGAATGTATTTAACTGAATGGATATTCTCTCATACCTGGAGACTGCAAAATAGCTGCAACTTCACGGTGACCCTCGTCAATCCTCTCACGAGCTTTATCCAATGGCGTCTTTCCATCTTCATCTCTCAAATCTGGGTTTGCTCCATGTCTCAGAAGAACTTTTGCAATAGCAGGTCGACCAAAGCAAGCAGCATAATGCAGTGATGAAGATCGCTGACCTAGTGAACCATTGACAAAAAATAACAGGTACCTCAAAAGTTCATACACAGAGTCCCTACCTCTAAGTTTATACAAAAAACATTTACAAATATTTTTAATACCTTTATTAACATCAGCTCCACGATCACATAAAAATTCTACCATTTCCTGTGTTCCAAAAGCAGATGCCCAATTTAATAATGTTTGGCCTACATCATCCATAAAATTTACTTCAATACCTAAGAAAAATTATCACAGTTATTAATATTATTCATATTTTAGATAGTATCATTTTTTACCATAAATTACCTGGAAGAAAAAAGAAAAGAAAAGAAACAGGGAGGGGGGAAGAAGAAGAAGAAGTAGAAGAAGAAGAAGAAGAAGAAGAAGAAGAGAGAATAAGAATAAGAAAAAGAAGAAGCATACCTCCAGTGTCAACAGCTTCCACCAAAGCATCAGTGTCTTTGCTGCGAATACAATCAATAAGCTGCCGATGTGATTTTTCTGATGAACCACCAGTATTTCCTGCAGGTTCAATTCTTCGTAAACGAGGGGTGAGTAATGTTCCAACAACACAGGTTCCATTTCCCGATGACCGAGCCAATGCTTTTCGACCCTCAAATAGTAGCACCAATAACAAGTCCACAAGTCGCATCGAGTCCAAGGAACACCTGCAATGGCAACAATTAGAACCAATACCTGCTTAAAAGAATTGTGAAGTAATTTATCATAATATATTAACTGTTATATAACATCGCTAGAATATTTGATACATTTTGTAATTATCATACATATGCTAATTCAAGAAACATCTGTAAAGTTACTATTACCTGTTTTTATAATTAAAAAAGAAAGTAAAAAATAAAGAAAATTTCAAAGAAGCCACACTGTATTCATTCATTTATGAGCAAACAAGCTACAGATTTTGGTTCTCATTCCTTTTGTACCCCACGTCAAGGGATTAACTTACTAGTGTGATAACACAGAGAACAACTATTTGATGGATCTGCTGATGAAATAACCAATTGCCCACCAATACCCCACACAGAGCTCAAGAAAACGTGCACAGATACTGAAGGCTATACTAATGTCCACAAGGAAAGTAAAACATGATAGTAATAAATAAATGTTCTTACCTTTCATCTCCCTTTAAAGCTCTCTCTATTGCATCAGGCAGTTCGGAGCGCAGTAAATCCTGTTTTAAAGAAATTGATATGAAAACAAGCCATAACGTTTCACAATTCAGTACATTCGATATTTCAATTAGGACTTACATGAGTAATCGTAGGTGAACCACGACATAACGTTGAAAGCAAACTTATAATTGTAGATACTGATGCCGATGACTTTGTTTCAGTACCTGCATTTGATGAATTCACAACCGGAGTTCCTACGACAGAAAGATACAATATTTAATCACAAAATGAAAGCATCTATATTCTAGTAAAGTAATATGTAATTGTGATAAAACTGTTCAATTAGGGAATTTCTAAACACAATATGTATACAGAACTAGTGGTAAGTTCAAACTTTCTTGTCTTATTAGTAACAATTACATAATACAGTGAAACTTCATTTATATGTTTCTCCCTTATATGTTGTTTTCTTTTATACGTGTTTGGTTTTTTTCTTTTTTCTTTTTTTTTTCTTCTTCTTTTTTCCCCCCCGTAAGTCTCCAATAATTTCTTATAATTCAGTGATCAATTATTTCCATTATACATTGTACGTTTATACGTTTTTCACACACGTTCCTAATAGAAGTCCCTTTCAGACCGTATAACGTTCAAATGATCCCAGTGAGGCGCGGGGGCGACCTGCGCCGTCGTCCATGAAGAAAGCTACATTGTACCTTTCTTTCTTACTGCTGAAAAATAAAAGATATCTCCATACTTTTAATAGATAGGGACAATGGGGGTTATTAAGATGAGCTTGAAACCTCATCGTGGGAGGCTAGTTCCTCAGTTATTGTCTGGCGATATTTTCAGTTGCCCATTTACAAGGAACGTGAGCATTGAGAATGAGTACCTTTAATTTTTGGTATCTTCATTCAGACGGCATTCAGTGGGATGTGGTATTTAAAAGGAGATATACAGTAAAACTTGCTCCATGCAGAATGTGTATAATGCGGAAATCTGTCCAATGTTAACAGAAACAGAGGTCCTGGCGAATTTATAAGTAAACTCTACAGTATTTCATTGTATAACGCGGAATCCGTCCAACGTGGAAATAGACATAAATACCTTCTGTATTTTGTCAAAAGGTAAGTCCTTAAAGTGGAAACGCATCCACATTTCTGGCATTTTCCTTGTTTATTGTTTGCAGGCGCCCGGTGCGAGAGCTCAGGTAAAGGTGAAAGAATTTTGCACAGGCGTCACGGGGGATATCTGGAATTTTCTTCGTTCATTTTTGGACTGTTTCATGGAAAAGATAATGATGTGCTGAGTTTTGTTGAGAAGTTTACACAAAACAAACAGTTTAAGACATCTTCAGGTTGGTTTGATAGCTTTCAGAAAAGACATTTCATTGTGTGGAACGAAATTTGTGGAGAATGTAATGAAGTGAATGAAAGTGTTGTCAATGAAATGAAACCAAAATTGCTTAAAATGATTTCGGGAACACAAAAATATTTTTAATGCAGATAAAATGGGACTTTTCTTTCGAGAATTACTATCAAAACCATTCATTCTTAAAGTTGAAATGTGCGCCGGCAGGAAACTCTAAAAAGAGACTAGTACTCATGTTTCTATTTGCCCCCAAAGGATAACTAAAAAGAGAATTTTTAATGATGCCCCTCAGGAAAATAAAAATAATGCAATAGTAGTACATGCTTCTTCCATACCAAGTACACTGCTGGAAGCACACGTAGTAGGAGCACCAGGAGCAGCAACAGTTGCTGCATTTGAAAGTCGGGTCAGCAAATCGCTAACAAGACCATGTTGGGCGAGTGGTGCCGGATCAACACCACGCCTTGTAAAGCGATCTGCCAAAGATGCAAAACATCGAAGAGCTCCATCAGCAACCTATAAAGATAAAAGCAATGAAGATCACAATGCTTGAAGCAATTGAAGTAATATTCTGAATAAATACATTTCCCATACATGACTATCTTCATGTTTCAGAAGGGTGGACAAGGAATCAACACAGGCAGGTAATGAAGCATCTTGTGGCTCCATTTTTGTGCACAGCCGAGAAACCACAGCCATTGCTGAATGTAATGTATCCTTGTGCACTCGACAACCATTGTCACGGATAAATGACAATACACAGTGTAACCCACCAGCCTCGAAGACAGAACCAGCTTCACGAGTGCATATAAGTTCCAATACCTGAGGAAAAAAGCAAATAATTAAGATTTTTAATGAATTGGCGATGCTGCACAATATTTAACATTGCATTTAACATCATGTTAATAACTCAATGTGTTACAACTGACAGGCCTATGAACACTTTTCTTCACAATTAACTTGTAAACTCTTACGACATTTTAAGATGTCAGGTGATCCAAGGACAAGTGGAAAACATGTCAAGTCAATCGTTCGATTTAATGTGGCCGATTAAAGTTCGGGTAAGACCGATTCCGTGGCAAGAGCTACTTCAGATTACAATTTTACTTGCTCAAGAGGGTAGGTACAGTTATTTGGGCTCAAAAAAAGAATTTTCAAAAATTAAATTAAAATATTCCATGTTCATTTATTTCTCAGTAAGTGAAGGTTTCACGTCAATAACTCGACTTGGTTTCAATTATTAAAGGAAAACCTTTGTTTTGGCACCGATGAAATCCATTACGCAAGAGCATTACCCACTACCCAAAAAGAAGAATATGAGCTAAAGCATGAATGTGTTTCGAATTTTGATGAAATATCTACGACATTAAATAGAATAAATGGTTTACCAACAGTTTTTATTAACGAACAGGTCGGTGATTTATGATAGCCAAAAAATAATTGTAACCTTATTGAAAAAGGTTAAGAATTCATTGGTTAAATCTAATTCACGTTCTTTCAACATTGCCTCACAATTCCCAATAAAGAAAACTGAAAAAAATCTTTTTATTTTAGTTGAATAGAAAAAGAAACATTTTCGGCGGGATCAAACTAAAGATTTGCATATTTGCTGTTCATTCAAACTTTCATTTTCTATCAATTGAAATACTACTAAAACACTAGTTTGGTTATCACATCCTTCCAGGTTAGAGCCCAGGATTCAACGAAAAAGCCGACCGCCGCTGGGGGTGATTTAAATTAATCTGAATTCAAACGTGTGGTAGAAGTTTCCATTTCAGTTTGCCATTTAAATTAGGCAATCCTTATGATAAAAGAGAGGGTAATTCCAGAAATATGAATGAATCTAAACATTCATATTACAGTTTACCGGTGCGCTTTAAACGAAACCTAGCTCTCGGTGTACGCACATTATCAAATTTCGCGCGATTTCGTGTTCCTGCCGACTAGCCAAAAGGATTGCCCCATATCGAAAGAATCTGCAATGTGCTTGTATGCGACTGGGAAGGCGTTTGCCGCGCACGCTGCTGTCAATCTCGAAAACTACGAAGCAAGCGGCGACCAGACCGGTTGCCATCGGTCGCATAGCGACCGGCTCTGCGCGAGGTCGCGCGTACGTAGGATTCTGGAAGTCTTTCGAATCCACTAAGCAACACGTTCGCCGTTCATGTTCACCGAGGGGCAGAAAATAACAGTCTCATTTCATGGCGGCCTCTTGACAATTTTTCAAATTACTTTGTGATCCTTAAATAAAATACAATTAGCGTATGCGGGCTCAGAAGAAAAGGAGACTAATGTATGGTAGTATTTGTTTGGGCCACTGGAATCGTGGTGGCCCTTAAGATGGTTAGAGAGAGATACGTGTTATGTTTAACATGCCTTTTTTATTGTATTAAGCAAAAGATAAGAGGTTTTTCTATGTTCTGGGAAAGTTTGAATCGATTTTACCGTCTAGTTTTCCCGTAACGAGATCGTAAAGTTTGTTGTTTTAACATGGGCTCTTATGGTGTCCTGACAGATCTGACCTGAAATTTTAAAATTGTGAGAAAATTAACTGTTAAAAATATTTTTAAAAACTCTTCTTTAGGTAGCTAGCATCTCGAAGAATCAATGTGCGCAATTTGAAGGACATCTACCGTTTCAAATGGGGGAATTTTGCAAAATTATAAACATAAATCAGTCCACGGGGAGACGTTCGCGCGCTTTCTAGTGTCGGGGACTGTGACGCACAATTCAACGACACTGTGCGCGCAGCGCGCTTCATTCAAATCGAGTGAGAAGTCCTCGGCAAGAGTTCTTACATTTCTCAGGGTCTTCTGGGCGCAATTAAAAGATCCAAAAGATTCATATTCCCTTTTATCTTATTCGAGATACACAATGGATTGTTATTGCCTTCTACACTACAGTTGCAAGATACCTTACACAGAACTCAAAGCAGCAATATTTGGTGTAGATCAATCTGAAGAGCTACTGGGTGGGCATTCAATTCACAAAGGTATTCGAAATAGGCTTTTTAGTGGAATCACGTTTGTTGTAATGACAAAATACTTTTTTGCTGGTGCTTATTTCAACCATTCAAGGTTTAGGTAAATGCAGATCTGGATTTTACTACTAGCAAAATAAAAAGACTTGAGACTCCCATACTTGTACACGGATTTTTTAAAATAATATTAAACCCTCCAAAAAATGATTTTATCTAAATAATCATCATTAATTAAACTTTTATTGAACAATTGAACAAGTAACTGAACGTTTATTGAACTACAATGTTTGATTTTAAAAATTGAATGGAACAATAAGAAACTGTATTTGTAAATGAGAAATTTAAAAAGCAATTTCCGCTTTGTAAGCAGTTTGTTAATTTACATCTGTATTTGTACAAGGATTTATTTATTTATTGATAAATAGCCCAAGACTAATGACATATAAAATACAAATAGAATTTTAACACACAATAATTTTTCAACAGCATTATTGGAATAATAGTGCCCTAATTATAATTATTCCCTTATAATTGGTATGTAACTAGCCATAAACCCACTTTCTATCTAAATGCTCTAACTGAGCCCAATTTTTTTTATTTCCTCAGGTATTTTGTTTTATAAAACAATTCCATTATTAAATACTGATTTTAATGACATATTGTTACATTTTGTTGGTAGAATTTATTTGCTTGCCTTCTTAAATAATTATGTACATCTCAGTTTTTTCTTACCAAATACTCCAGGAGCAATTTATTTTCTAATCTTTATGTAAATGTTAATATAACTCTTTTAATCTCTCTTCCCACCAACAAGTAGACCAACTCTCTTAACATTGAAATGATATTTTTACTATGCCCTTTATTCAATATTGCTTTCATTCCTCTATTAAAGTTTCACTGTAAATTTACTATTTCCTTTTTTTGCCATAGAACCAACTGCAGAACAGTACTTAATATGGGGTACCAAAATTAATTTAAATAACAATTCCTTTCCTTTCTTTGAAATAATTTTTCTTAGTTTGTATAATAAATTAACTTTTTTGTTATTTTATTGTATATGTATTAAACATGGCCCTTCAAAATTTTAGCCATGATCGGTCATAATTAATGTTTTTTTTTATTAATCAAAGATTTTTCTGAAGTACTCAATATATTTGGCACTTGAAGGCCTACAGTATCTAAATCCATCCATAGTGTAATAGTGTTTTTTTACGTTCAACGTAATGCCTCAATTTTTCATTCCTTGGCCACGTAATCGGTTGGTACTAGTCTGGTCAACAGTAGGTCTTTATATGGTATTAAAATATTTTTATTTTCCATCTATGAGACAATATTAATTCTTATAATTAAATAAAACCAAGCATAAGAGACCCTATTTTGTTTATGTAGGTCTCGCAATACCCACTTATCTCGCAAATAAATATTTTTAAACGTAATATGGACTCTCTTTTTACTAGGGAATATCTTGCTCTAACCACCTTAAATGTAAAGTGAAGGAAAAATTAAGAAAATAAGAAAAACGGAATCATTTCTCAAGCGGAAAATTCATTTGCATGGGTGAGTAACGTGGTCATACAAAAACATAATTCTGTAAGACGTCTTGATCCTCATGACCTAACTAAAGTAATAAATTAGTGGTGCTACAACATCACCCACTTTCTCGCAATATTACAATGTTATTGTTATGTACAACAGGACGACATATGTTTCATTAATTTCAAACAGAAATTACATGGGAACTACTAACTTTTACAAAAAAATGTACATAAACTATTTTAAAGGGCTAATTTTGTACAAAAGACTTTATCCGAGGCAATAATCTCTATTTCAATTTTGTAGTTTTGAAATTTTTTGTAATTTTCGAAAAAAACGAGCAATAACCGAAAATAGGACTAGCGTCATATTTTTTTTACCGTCCCTTATTTCATAAGTGGAGAAAATTTAAAGAAAAAATTGGAGCGGTTTTTAACAAACAAAATTTTCGTAAATTTCAAGCGCAAATTACGCAAAAACAACTCGTATTCCAAGAAAATTGTATACGGCGTTATTTACAGAGCTAATTTCGTACAACAGATTTTGTTTGAGGCAAAAATTTCTATCTTCAATTTTGTAGTTTTTAATTTATTTTTTGTAATTTTCGAAAAATCGGGGATTTCACCGAAAATGATACCTGCGTCATTCTCTTAAACGCCCTTCGCACTATTCAACAACAAAATTTAATCAAAAAATTTGGAGATTTTTTTTGAAAATGTCCGAGGGGCTTTATGTAAAATACCCCCCAAAATTAAAATAGCGGTTTCAAATTCCAGGTATCTCGACATCAGGCAGAACGTTTGGGGAATATCAATTTTGAAGAAAATCGGCTGAACGGTATAGGCGCTAACGGACGGACGGACGGACGGGAGTATTGTTGTTAAAAACAATTGCAATGGATGAATGTATGTTCCCACTCTTGAATAAATAAGTTTTGACAAAAAATTAAATACAGTTCTATCTTATTTGAAAGTTCGTTTCACCATTTTAAACTTATTAATCCCTCCTATTGTAATCCCGCGTTTATTAATTCCTGGATAAATCCTCTTAGCCATGCGTGAAGTCACCAACGCATCCCCTATCATAGAACATATCAAAGAACAAATTACAAAACGAGATTTCCATAGGATTTTTTACAGTGGCAAGATGTGAAAGATACAGCAATTTTTGAGGTGACAATGGTCAGCGATAGGAAATAAAAAAATGAATTTTAATACTTCAATTACATGCAAATCACTTCACACGGGGAGCAAACTTAACAACTCGTTCAGAAGTATTCCTAGCATGGAATAATGCTGCAGGTGCAGGTAGGTCAGGTCCATCAAATTCAAAGAAACACCTTTCAGTCTCTGGTACACATCGTTTAAAGTTGTTTAAACTAACATTTCTAGTAAACTTACCTTAATACATTGTTCAGCAAGATCTTTGCTCGTACGAGAGGCCAATTCAGCCACCACTAGTCTGTTACATATTGCTTTGACAGCGCCATCCATAGCAACAATTCGTCGAGTGCACTCTGCCGAAACATCCAAGTAGTATGTAATGGCACGAGCAGTAACTTCCAAAACATTGTCCGGTGCACATTCGTCCAAAAATATTCTGCATAATGCGGGTAGAAACGTACGAGGAGGGCAGCTACAAACAAAAGAAACACACGTTATGGTAGGATACAGAAATGTTTCAAGGTTAGGACTACAAGACGTAAATGACAAAGCTGACAGTGCCACACCATGTACAGTGCTGATCAAAACTCTCAAAAATCAATCACAAATAACTAGATAGAATAAAGGGAAATGCTCCAAAATCTGCCATTCGATCATATAGTACTGCCGGAGAATTACTGTTAATTTCTTTCTTCCAACACTTGGTTTTACAAATAAATAAAATACAAAATGCTATCGAAACCAGAAACAAATGCCGTAAATGTTTATTTTGGCCCTTTCTCCATAACACTCAGTGGCCGTCTTGCATATCTGCATTCATTCACATCTGTCTGATGGTGTGGAACAGACTGGACTAAATTCGCATTCCAGTATACGCGATTTTACGATTCTCAGCAGTCTTGTGTCTGCGTATGTCGTCAGTAGTGTCCACGGAATATTCGTGTGAATTACAAAATTTGTTGAGACAGTTGCCCTCTTCAGGAGTTGTCAGCACTCGTCGTTCGCAACGCAACGTCTTAAGGTGGCTCCACACATTCGGTATTCGCTGAGCAGCGAGCTACTGCTCGCCCGATCCCGACCAGCTGATGTGTTCGGCGAATATTCGCTCCCTTTGATGTGTCCAAAAGACCGACACGCGGCGGGTAGGGCGAGCGCCGAATGTTCAGCATACGGCAAATACCAAGCGACCCATCCACACTATTCAGGATTCGGCGAGCGGTTGCTCGCTGTTCGCCGAATAGCGAATGTGTGGAGCCGCCTTTAGGCTAGCGGCACACGAGCGCCAAATGACGGATGTTTAAGTGCGCGCGCTTTGCGACGAGCGTTAAGTTAGCGTCCGTCACCCAGCGAACAGACGACAAGCGCTAGCCAACGTGCGTTCTTGATGTACCTTAAAGGTAATGTATGGTTGGCACACGGTCTGTGTTGCGATAGACGTTAGCTACACGTATCGTAGAGCAATCGAAATATGAGAAGAGTAGATACGGAACCAAGTGGAACTGACTGGGGACTCGTCAATTCGTTCTTCCAAAAATACATTTAAAAACAATTCCTGGGAAGAAATATGTCATATTTTTGACATTTCAATCTAAACCATGTGGAGAAAAAAATCATCACTGTACTCATGCAATCGACCGAACTGTATGTGGTAATCAGCATTTAATGTTCTCTATTTACCGGATGAACCCACCATCACAATGTTCTCTTTTTCAGCAGTTTTCACGCATTCAACCTGCAATTGTTTCATTGTCATTTCTTTACCATTTACTCACGATCACCCACAATTCTTTGCGAACGACACGTCGTGACTATAGAGAGCTCTGTGAAACAACGCACGTACTTCTGATGCACTTTGGCGACGTACGTTGCGCGACTATCGTGTCCAGCTAGCTTTAGACCAGCCATTCACGGACGAACATCCAAATGGCGTGCCGTTACTTTAAACTGTGACAGCGAATAGGAAAAAAATGTGGGAGATGAACATTTGGAAATTAGTATATAATCGATTCACACCATCATCCATCACCTGAACTGATTGATAATAGGAAAACTGCCAGTACGGAAAGTCGTCCAGTCTCATTGTTGTCAACCTCTTCGAAGACAGAAGACTATGCTTGCTTTTGCTGGCCGGTTTCCAGTTCAAAAAGCGAACTGTAAGGCGTGCAGCTATTTCAGAGCAAAGGTACGGTGTACTGCATAAACAGTATCCGTGTGGATTTAGTAGCACGAAAGTCTAATTCGTGAAGGGGGCACAGGGACACGTAGAAGCATGGAGAAAGTAGTGGCCTGCAAGAAATCTCTAACAACTTGAGGAACAAGAAGAGCGAAGATTTTTGGTGGCGTAGAGAGACGGACATCCAGGGGGCCCTAAGCGTCGGTTGGCCATGTTACAACGGTCGAGGACGTCGGAGCCGCTCACGGGAATCCGAGTGGCGGTCAGCAACGCTGTCCTTGATAAAAAAAGAAAACCTAACACAGAAATAAAAAAGCAGTCGAATTGTGTAAATTGAGTGCTTTTTTATTTGTGTTCATTTTCTTTCTGAACAAATATAATTTCTCTTTTAGTAAATAATACACATGTTAATAAAAATAATAAACAATTTACATGTTTCTGGAGGGTTTATAGGTTTCTGCAAAGCAAATTTTTGCATAGAAAGTACTTTTTCAAACCAATGTTTGAGTTCTTATTGCGGCTCAGCCATTGGGGATATCCAAGGAGTTTATTGGACAAAATATGCTTAAAATTGTCTTAAAAGCTTATTTTCGAAGTTTCGACGTTTCCTCCCATCTTGTACACACACATACATACGCTCACACAAACACACACTAGTGAATCCGGCAATGCTTCTCTACGGCAATGGCGACTTCACTTCACACGCTACTGTTCACGTGATTATTAAACACGTTTTACGCTACGCTCTGCAAAAATTTTAATAGACGAAAGACGTGAGTATGGGTTTGTTTTCTTCTGCTTTGGACATGATTGTCAAGTATCCAATTGTTAAAACCTTCTCTCTCAAGTTCGGGCATGCGTTCGCTACGCTAAGACACTGTCTTGGAGAAATTTGATTTACTAGTGCGAGATAATGCTCAAGCAATAATTCCGGCCGAATCGCAAGGGCAGAATATGCAGCGAAGACGCGCTTAATACTTAAGGGTGCGGCGGGTTGCGTAGAGCTTCTTTCATAGGAGTTTGAACTCATAAAATCATTCGCACGCGTCTATGTGCGACAGACATGTACATATTCCCATTGTACTATGCCTTTATTCTTCGCGCAAGTGCAAGAAATAAGTTGACAAAGCTCTATCGCAATCGGATGAAGAGTACGGTAGCTAAAAAAGTACATTGATTTCTATATATTACATATAGGATGTTCCATTTAAAATTGCCTTTGGGAATATCTTGAAAAATTCGATCGGATCAAGAAAAGTGTGCAATAAAAGTTGTTCTTATCGATGGGGCAAATTATTGAACACGTATCCCTTGCGTTTTGTAGGTTATATTGTATATTACAGGTTTCTGTCTGCGACGGTTTAACAGGAACGGCGAAATGTGTGATCTCTCAAGAGTTCGAATGGGGGAAATCGTTGGAGCATCTGTGACAAAAGTAGCTGAACTTTAACGTTTCACGAGCGAGTGTCCAATGACAATTTCCCATTGGTCGAGTCGATTTCACGAGGGTCTTATAAGAAAAAGACGAAGTCGCAACACCAGAAAACCCAGAACACATCTACAGATTAATGAAGTGTGAAATTTGTGGCAGATTTTATTAAAAAAGATCGTCGTGCGACTTATGAAAACATTTCTGAGGCCACAGGAATTTCAATACCATCCATATTTCGAATACTGCTAAATGACTGATACTGAAAATGCACCAAACCCGACGTCAGTTGCTCGACGATTCTGATTCTCCACGACAACGCTCTCCTACACACGGCTAGTCGGGACAGAAAAGTTCCACAAACGTGGTTGGGAAGTGTTACAACGTGCACCCTGCAGTCCGGACGTGACTCCACCAGACTTTTTCCAGAATTAAAAAATGGAGAGTGCATTGAAAGATCGTAAAGAGGTTTTCTAAAAAAAGTAATAAAATATAAAATGCTGTGCATTATTTATGAAATGACCCTCGTAAGTTTTACAAACACCTCTGTACTTTTGCAAGGACACACAGCATTCGTGTGTTTGGAAATTTCAAAATGAATTTTTTATAGCGAAGGTGTTTGGAATAAAATATAATTTGACATCTATAAAAATTATTTTTGTTGTAATTATTATTTGCAGGCGTATTTTTTGTTTACCACATTATACTGGAGATAAATGCGATTTAAAATCATATTTGATGTGATGCATTGCTTGGTGCTTCAACATGGCACACTCAGTCTCGTGTTATTTGTAAATTTTGTGAAAAATAATAATTACAAATGCGTAACAAATTATGTTCTAATTCTTCAGTTTTCGTGTGCATCTCTCATCACACTGCTCGAAACAATACAGTAGACCTCGAAACAATACAGTAGATCCAGTATTTTCTAATGCACACTTATGTAAAATTGATATTTTTGTTGTAGAGATGACCAATAATGCATTTAGCACCGGTGAAACTTTCAATGATATTCAACAGCATTCGTTCCCATAGCAACAATGTTTGAGTATCTATACATTCAAAAACTTTCACCCCCCACGCTCACTAATGGACGATTTTTTTCAAAATTGACAAACCTACACAAAATGTAAATTTAATGTTTAGAGAGCTCAATTAACGTGAGGGTTTTTTGTTTGTAATATTTATATCACAGATGTGTTTTATAAAAAAAAGCGATATTTTCATAATTTTTCGGTGTCCTAATAGTTTAATTGAAATGAAGCATTCGAAATCTAATGGCAGCACAAAACCTCTTTTCATACGGAAATTTTTAGGGGAAATGTGTATCGATTTTAATCGTTTTAATGTCATGTGACAATGTGTTGTAAAATAATGTGCATGCGAATTTTTTGCAGTGAGCTGTTGAATACGATTACTACGTCGAGTGTTACAGTTATAGACATCTGTATTCTTTGAAAACACATTTCATTCTCAGGAAAGTTACAGGAGACAGGCAAATATCATTGAAATATATTATGGCAATTAATATCTACAAAGTGAAACGTACTTTCATGTTCGAGAGTTTGAGAAACTTAATTTAGGCAGTGCAATTGGAATACGATATAATGCAATATATTTGTACTCGTGTCGTTCATTTTTCAGCAATGAGATAAAAGTTCATACAATTTCATAGTTTTACTGCGATCTTGAGCTATTAATGAATGGAATGAGACATTTCCAGTGATGTAGGACTGGACTGTAGGTGCCATGGTTCTCTTACAATACTCTCAATCACATTTCCGGGATTATTTACTATGTATACATATCTTAAGTACACTATGCATATGAGCGAGTATGAGAGAGTGAGAGTTTGAGAGAGTATGAGTGAGAGAGTGTGAAAGTGTGAGAGAGTATGAGAGAGTGAGAGTGAGAGACTTTGCGGTAAGTGCGCTAATTCACAAATTAACCGGTTATTGTTGTCATTATCCAAAATAGGTGGATTAAGTCCGAAGTAGAATCAGCTTCGAAGCCTATACTGCGATTTTTCCATAGCTGCCTTTCAAGGCCCATCTTCACGAAGGAATATATCACGGCATTTCGCGTCTTTCCCGGTTGTGCCGCTAGATGTCACATGATCAAGCCGTGCTTGATACGGTCGCGATCATGCAACATCTGGCGGTACGACCGAGAAAGACGCGATATATCGTGATATATTCCATCGTTAAGAGAGGTAGCTTTATAAAAATCGCACTATAATTCGAACTCAAGCCGGATGAAGTTCACTTTACCCAACAAGTGATGAGCTAGGGTAGGTGAAGTACGTTACGGCGGCTAGAATTAGCAATTTGTGAAACACACTAACCAGACGGGTAGGAAGCTTCTATAGTTTCGAATTCCGCCCTGGTCAGTCGTAAATGTCTACGATACCACATACCTGTAATCTCGCATACGCAAGATGCGAGATGCGTTTCGCTATGCATTTCCAAATTGGGCAACGAGGTTCCGGCCATCGTGATTTACATAAAACAAACATGCAACCATAATTTCACTCTTCACTCTGTCTCCTTACTTAGTCAGCACCCTGCGGCTAATTCGTGATCTAGCAAGACGACGTCAAAAATGACCCATTCATCGTGATCCTTACACCTTTATCCAAACCGTCTGGCTAAGGCGCAAATTAATTTTATACGTTTATCTCAAAGCCCAAGTATACTTAATGCCATCTAATTATGATTAACGCACAAGTCCACTTTGAATTCGATTCTGAAATCACGGTGACTGACGTGCAGTATGAGTTCCTTTTTTTGCAAGAAAAAATCTTAAAACACAGGTATGGTTTCTCGAAACTGAAGATGTTTTACATTTCGTAATATTAACTATTAGTGGCTTACAATAGTCGAGAGAAATATGGAAATTATCAATGTTTTTTGGAAAGGGTGGACATGATTAAGTGGAGGGCAACTCGTAACGGAGGACACTCAAATACAAGTCGGCTGGCAACCGTAGACAGTGGAGTCCCTCTGCAACATTCGTAGTATCTCGGGAGATTACCTGCCACCAAGGCAGGTGCAGGCTCGGCGCCTTCCTGACGCCCTGCCCTTGACTTCGAAACATTGCAGTACGAAATCAAAACTGCACGAAATAGACACGCCAACAATGTACTACCGGCTTTGATGGTAGAGTGGTTTCATGCCGGGGTACTAATCCCCAGTTCTCGGATTCAAACCCGGTCAAAGTATGGGGATTTTTGAGGTGCCAAAAATTGACGGAATGCATACACGTAAAACAATGCCAGGAAAGTCCGATCCTGGCAAAATTAAATCCTTTATCAATTTAGCACCAATCAGAGTTTCGATTTGATTTACTGACGATAAGATGGCGGATATTGTATCTTGGCCTGCGCTATCTGGTATTCAAATCAAGCGTCAAAATTGGCGCACTAGCGCCCCCTAGGGAAAGCAATTGCAAACTACCCTCGATATACTTGCTCAGGATAAGTCTCACAAGAATGCGCTAGGGGGCTTCTGAAGACTCGCCTACGCAATAATCAGTGTATGGTACTAAAAGAGGAAGAACAATGTACTAAACAGAAATCCTCGTACATATCGTCGGTGATAATATTGCTTTGCAATCAGCACTCATGAAATGAAATATTTACAAGAACGAAATACATTATTTGAAAAAAAGGTCCATTAAAGAGATATTATACTACACGTAATCATTAACAAACTCTTCCAGAAACCACACACATTTGTTATTTGATTTCAAGACTTTTGTTACACATATTATTTGTTACTTGATTAAAGACTTTGAGACCATCATGCTCAAATTACCTGAGTTTGCTCGTAATACTACGCGGTGTACCGTTTCTAACAAGCTTTCACAATTTATTAATAGTACAGTTAAATATAATAAAAACGAATGTGCCATTATGCGTCAGCTTATATTTCACTGAAAAGTTTTTAAAGCAGACCCCTAATATTAAAATAATACAATGTAACTAGGGAGGCACGTACGTTGAAAATTTAAAGTTAAAAATAGGTCTTCTGCCAATAGTTATTTTAAAATCATCCAGGAGTTACTGAAAGAATGTAAAACTGTTCTTATATAACATCCAAAGAATACAATGAAATATATCCTACTAGCTTTAGCGAACGGATTGGTCAAAGTTCATAAACAAGATCTACCTATCAAGCCAGTAGTGTCATCAGTAGACACTATTTCTTGTTAAAATTTTTAAACCAATTACTTAGGCCACTTCTAGAAGATAATTAGTTCACGTATCAAAAATAGTTTTGAATTGGTACAAATATTGAATGAGGTAAAAATGAATTCGGATCTGAGGGTGGCATCTTTGGATGTGACTTATGTACCCACCCGTACACAGCCGTCTCTACACAGCCGGAATGTGTACTTGGCAACAGGGGTAGGCGATCTGACTGCCGAGTCCGGGTGGTGGCCGGCACGCCATGTTCCCAACGACGATATGCGCGAATATTTGTTTTGCCGGATTCTCGTTGCTGAGTTTTTTGGTGTTAATCTTTCTCTTTTTGTGGAGTCGATTCATCTGAGTTTTAATCTTTTACGGCAAGCTTCTTTGGTTGTGGTTTGGGGACAAGTAGATGCCGAACACCGGTGGAATTAGTAATATATGAATAACTGTTAAAAGGAAAGATAACCCAACTTATCTTCGGTGAATAAAACTTACAATATGTATTGAACTAGTATAAGGGTCATATTTATAAACGTCTGCCAGCAGAGCTCCCAGGGGTCTGCCAGCTGGGGGCTTGCTGGAAGGAAGGGGGCGGCTGGAATTTGAAATCGTCCCCTACCTCTCTCCCAGGTAGCAGCGTTCTGGGGGCTAGTTTGGAGGCGCACTGGCAACATTGTTGGAAACAAGGAAATGCCTGAGCGAGTGGTACCAATATTACGCATTCGAAAGCCATTATTTACAGTCCAAATATTATTAATATAAATTAAATGAATTGTTTGTTTCGACCCACATTCCCTTTTATAAATATGTGCCTTTATATAAATGTATTATGCACGTTATTATCGACGAAATGACTCTGATACACAAGTAGTTTCACCTTGTGAGAGTTGGTATAAGAATTCACCTATTTCTTCTTGTTTTCGTGTCCCGCGTGGTCCGAGCATTGTTTCCATTGAATAGAATCAACGTGTCTCGTTCAGTTTATCCAGTGTTTCGCGAGTGCTTATCCAGTGTTTCGTGTGAATTAAAAATGTTGAAAAAGAAGAGTCCGCCCTTCACGGAGACAAAAGTTTTATCATCACGGGTACCGGTCTTCCGCGATTATCTGGCTTTAATAATGCATTCATTAAAGGGTACAGGAATTCTACGACCGTTCTTTTCTGAAATCTATACCTTTCCTGAAATTGCCTTTCAGAAAAATGTTCTAATGGATTCGCCAAATTTCGAATGAACCTACGTGGCAGTCGTCTCCCCCTCTCTACAACATCCTGCACGAATTCTATAAATTCATACAAATCATCCATATCCTGAAACAATACCCTGTCCGCAAAAAAAACAACTAATATTCAAAGTCAAGCCTCAATCCACAAGATACATAAGAACTTTGCTTTATATTCTATTACCTTGATCTAAAAATGTTAGCAGTGTCGTAATCAGATTTCACGTCAATCTTGCAGGTTATGTTGCCGTATGTAAAAAGAACGGTCCAAAAAAGAAAGCTAAAATTCGCTGTATATCCGATTGACAAGTCCAAAACGTGTGCTAGGTTGCCGTAAATCAAGAAGAAGGTCCAAAAATCATGCAAAGTCTGTAAAATACGAATATAGTAGAACACAACAACACACGGAGGGAGTAAAATCACATGTGGGGGCAGGCTGGGGGACTCCTGGCAGGACCAGCATGCCGCTGCCAGCAGAGAGCCGCTGCTGGGGGCTTGCTAGGGGCCAGCTATACTGCGATTTTTGTAGGAAGAGCTCTCAAGATAACTCAAATCCCATCTTCGCGATGGAATATGTCACGGTATTTCGCTTCTTTCTCGGTCTTGCCGGTAGAAGTCGCATGATCGCAAGCACTGCTTCATACGGTCGCGATCGTGCGAAATGTAGCGGAACGACTGAGAAAGACGCGAAATGCCGTGACATATTCCATCGCGAAGATGGGATTTGAGTTATCTTGAGAGCTCTTCCTACAAAAATCTCAGTATAGCGCTGGGGGCCGTTCATAGATCGCAAAACCGAACCCTGGCAGCCTGCTAGGCCTGGCAGGCCCCTGGCAGAGGTTCATAAATTCGGCCCTAAATGTTTTGCTTAGTGTTTCATACTGTCTGAATTTTGAAGATTTGAATAATTTAATTGATCGTTTCTTTTGCTTTTCGGGATATCATCGGTCTGCGGCCACGTTTATACAGTGGGATTTGTTGAACTGTAGAAAGCTGGTTAACACTTGAAAATTGCTAAAAGTATTTCATTAACGAAGAAAAATAATATTCTGATATTTTAGTTTTGTTTTTGAAATACTTGTGTTTTTTCGGGTATTGCTATAATTAGAAATAAAACCACACTTAATGATATTTGCATGAATATACAAAGATATACAGTACTTGAATAATAATTATGCTTTTTGTGTTTTTGCAGATGGAACGAAAATGTGTGCCAGGATGTCGACGCAATTACGATACAGAAGCAGAATATACTAGAATTTTCAATCACCGAAGCTAGAAAGCACTGGGTTCAGCGTATTCCATGACCAAACTGGGAGACATCTGTGCAGTTTCTTCTAGGCAAATTTTGGAATAGGATCTGCCTCGTGTTGAAACATACAGAGGTGGAAATGGTATCACACTATCTTGGGAAAGATATATGGTGAAATTGAAAGATGGTGCAATTCCTCGGATACTTCCTGAATGTCCAACAGTTGTCCTACTCCTAAGAAAACTTGCCCTGGGGAACGAAGGAAATATTTGATCATGTGCACAAGTTTAATGACATATTTTTGAAAGAAGATCTTGTTTATAATTTTGAAGAGCGGTACAATGGTACTGACAAAAAATTGTGCCTTCAAAGTTCATCTATGAAAGAAACCAACATATGCTATGTTGTAAATGGTAACGTTTTATGTATTAATCCCTTAAAAACGGACGTGATACATTCACTCAGCGTAGACAATAGAAGGAAATATTCTGCAGTGGAAACGGTGATTTGCCTGAAATATTCAGTGTCATCAGAGAGAAACTGGAACAGAACATATTTATGAAGCAGATGAAATCTTTTTGATTTGTACGGTAAATAGATAACCGGGAGCACTGGACGTTCTCCGCTACCAGGTACTTTCAAAGACGATGATAAACCTGAGTTTTGTCTTGTCACTAATCTACATGTGAGCCGTTGAGAGCAAAAGTGGTGTAGGTAAAAAAACATACTTTCCGGAAAATGACTTGTAAACGAAAAACGCAGTAAAACTATAATGCTTAGAAATAAATGACCTAGTGTTACGGGCTTCCAAAAATTGTGAAGTAGATATTCTTTTCAGTTACTACAGATATTTTGGACTGAAATATTGCTCATTAAGTAATTAACAATTTTATAGACTTTCACAACGTTTGCATATACCGTTTCTGAAAACTATGACTTGCGTTCAAATAATTGGCATGTACAATTTTCGTCTGCGATAGTAATATACAGGAAAAATTGTGAAAAATAGGACTTTGTCACGATTTTCAACCAAGTGAAAGCAATTTTGAAGTTGCGATTTTGACCCGTGAACGTATCACCAACAGCGATTAAATGATTTTTTTTTACTTTCTCGCCTTACGAATACTTCGTAAGAAGAGAAAGTTATGTAATCGTGCGCCGGAAATCGGTGAATTTTCGCCAGAAAAACTTATAGCAGGAATCTGGTAACGAAAAAGTGGATAAAACCTGTTGCTAAATTTAGAAAAAACTAGTGGTGCTATAGAATGTCACAGACTTTATCGGACATCTTAGTTTTCTAATCTCTAAATTGAACTTGTTTTTCTGTTATGAATGATGTTCTTAGTTACCTTCCCTGAGCGCCTAAAGGGCATTTTTTTTACGTTCTCGGGATATTTTCGTTTCCTAATGCGAGAAATGAAACCACCATATTCTGTTACTATTTTATAAGTGTAAATGTCATGCCTATCCATTGTGGTCGCAGTCGTTAATCAGCGAGGATTGGTACTGGTCTTCCGAGGGAAGCTTCGGCGGTTCGTGTCCTGGTCGCGGTACATTATCACATTATTTGTCAAAATCCTCTGTTGTCACAGGAAATAATTGAGAATTCTATAAACTTAATTTAAAACCACGTGAAACCATTTGAATCACAAATGACAATTACGATAAATGTACTGGAAGTGTCTGTATATATTTGTTAAAATTTTGAACTTTTAACAATTTTTCAAGTCTCTTCTTGGATTCGTAAAGCGTATGTACCATCGTATCAACTGTTTCTTTATCATGCATTTACCATTTTATAGGTCGGTTCGATTCTTTGATGGCTCTGTTCGACCCATGCGGTGCTAGTGTGGCGTAGTGATATAAGTGCCGGTTCGTTAACTTTGAGTATCGGATTTCGGGTCTCGGTACGGAAAAAGTTTGCTGGTAGAATACACTTTTGCTGGTTTATGAAGAAGTGGAATAGCATTTAGGACCATATAGAAGCAGTGCGATAAAGTATGTGCGTTGGAAGCACCACTAGTTTTCTTTCGTGAAGCTTCTTCTGTGATGGGAGCAGATAAACAAGAAGCTATTTCTTGGGAGCCCATGGAAGCTGTTCTTTCGTCCCACCAGTCACACCACGACTGCATGCAGCGGCATGAGCAACTTGTGCATTGTGCTGACCTCTAGTGAAGAAATATTGAAGTTTGACTCACACAATTTTAGCCCGTTATGGAAAAATGTTCAAACCATCTACCAGAGCCTCTGACTCAAATCTTCCAAAATTTGACTTACACCACTTTTGCTCTCAACGGCTCATATGATGCAGCCCGCTAACACGGATGTTGCAGCTACCATCAAGTAAAGTTTGGGAAGACAACCTATTCATTAGGATTTGTGCTGGTCGTCTAGCACATCCGTGTATAATTAAAATACACTGACGAAAAAAACTGGTACACCTGCCTTATATCATATAGGGCCCCTGCAAGCATGGAGAAGTGCGACGTGGCATTGATTCGACAAATGTATGAAGTAGTGCTGAATGTAATTGACACCATGAATCCTGCAGTGCTGTCCATAAACTCGTACGAGTACGAAGGGGTGGAGATCACTTCTTAACAGCACGTTGCAAGGAATTCCAGATATGCTCAATAATGTTCATGTCTGGCGATTCTGGTGGCCAGTGAAGTGTTTAAATTCAGAAGAGTGTTTCTGGAGCCACCACTCTGTAGCAATTCTGGATGCATGGGTTGTCGCATTGTCCTGCTGAAATCGCCCAAGTCCGTCGGAATGCACAATAGACATGAACGGGAGCAGGTGATCAGACAGGACGCTTACGTACGTTTCACCTGCCAGTCGTATCTAGACTTTCAGGGGTCCCATATCACTCCAACTGCACACGCCCCATATCATCATAGAGTCTCCACCAGCTTGAACAGTCCCCTGTTGGCAAGCAGGGTCCATGGATTCAAGAGGTTGTCGCCATACTCATACACGTTGATCCGCTCGAAACAATGTGAAATGAAACTCGTCAGATCAGGCAACGTGTTTCCAGTCATCAACAGTCCAATGTCGGTGTTGACAGGCTCAGGCAAGGCGTAACGCTTTGTGTCGGGGAGACATCAAGGGTACACGAGTGGGCCTTCAGCTCCGACATCCCATATTAATGTCTCGTTGATGGCTCGGCATTGAAATCTGCAGCAATTTGCGGAAGGGTTGCACTTCTGTTACAAGTAATAATTCTCCTCAGTCGTCGTCTGTTCCGTTCTTGCGCGATCTTTTTGCGGCCGCAGCGATGCCGGAGGTTTGATGTTTTACCGGATTCTCGATATTCAGGGTACACTCGTGAAATGGTCATATGGGAAAATCCATACTTCATCGCTTTCATCGGAGATGCTAAGCCCCATCTCTCCTGCGCCGACTATAACACCAAGTTAAAACTCACTTAAATCGTGATAACCTGCCATCGTAGCAGCAGTAACCGATCTAACAACTGTGCCAGACTCTGGTTGTCTTACATAGTCGTTGCTGACCGCAGCACCGTATTGTGATTCGTTCCAGATCTCTTTATTTCAACGCATGGTTGAACCGATTTTTTGGCGCTTCGGTGTAATATGAAATGAAACTCTCACTTCATATAATCCAAAGGATTGATGAGGCATGTAGCTGCAGAAAATCTGGATTGAAGTGCTCTTCTCTTGGCAAACATAACAAATTCTGAGCATGCTTGTGACAATTATCCTGAAACTGACGAGGCTGGGAATAGCATTTAATATATCGTTCAAAATACCGCCCAAGAGGAAGCTGTCGAAGCTGACCGTAATTAATTGAATGTGGCTCTTAAATAAGAAACTTCACGAAAGATACATACAACGGACATTATCCCCTAATTTTCGATAACGAAAGCATTAATTGACTTATTCTGGAATTAGAAAGAATCGCACCTTATCCACATCGCACTGCATAGGCAATGCACATATTCCCCATTTACTTACAATTTATCGAGTGAAAATTCGGCGTTGCCCGGGGGGGGGGGTATTACTAGGGGGCGGATTTTAATGAAATGTATTTTTTTCCCCTTTTCACTTTCGATCGATGCCTTTTAGTACAGAAATCCATTTTAGGTTATGACAAAAGGAAATGACATTCTTTTGCATTTTCGTCGATTTCGACCAAGTCTTTTTTACCTTTTTAAGTCGTTTTTAAAGCATTTTTTTCGCGGATTTCATCGATTTTAATATCATTTTTATGGAACTTGCTTCACATAATATTTACGAGATGCAACGAATGCTATTCACAGAATTTCTAAGTAGCCAATTCGATTTATTGGCTCCGTAATTGAAATGTCAGCATGTGATATTGTGCGTATGTAATCTAAGGTTCCTGTGACGCCTATCAGAGCCATTGTCAGTTCGACAGATTTCGGGATAACTAAAGACAGATTTCCTGGTAAAGATCAGTTCAAACCAAACGTAATGAAAAAGAATCGACATCAGTAACATATCCTACACTTCGAGTTGTTTATCGAAACTGTTTTGATAAAAATATTTTACGTCATTTTTAATTGTTTTTACGACATTTTTTACGGGCATTTTATTGACCATTTTTGGTAATTTTTGGGTCATCAAAATCCGCCCCTTGTTTATCACAATTATCTAGAAAACAACCTTGCCTGTCTCGTCCACTACGCCTGCTCAGTAAGCATTACATGAGGTCTGCATGTTTTGCGGGTTGCATGATGTAAGAGTTACTCCTTTCCCATCCATCCCTCTCGGGCGTCATACCCCCTGGGAATTCTTTTTCGCATTGCAATTGGTGGATGGAGGAGGTAAGGTATTTTAAAAACCTTTTTTAAAGAACGCAATGTAAATGATATACTAATCATTAGCAAACATGAAATCGTGAGCACATTCCAATAATTCTGAACACACTGCAGGCTTTTGTGCATCTAAGCATTTAATTCAGTACGGAATCTCTCTGTATAATCCAATTTTACATCCTCATTCTCTAATGTCAACTCTCATTCCCAGTGCTGCAATCCAGGAATGCCTCGGGCTTCACCCGCGCGACGTACAGGTTTCAAACGAAATGTTTCACAAGTTTACACAACCATAGGTTCAACTGATCTTAGACCACTGAATTATAACCAGTTATTACCAGAATATTTATGACTGTTGTGGGTATTCTGCAATTAAAGTTGTGGTTAATAATGAAGAAAACTGTTACAAATGACAGCGACGGTTTTCTTCCGCATATTGACGTCCTTAAATGTTCATCACACGTAACACTGTTATTATTGAAAACAGACACAATCATTCAGCGGGCGCAATGCACGGGAGGACCACACTGATGCGAGGCAAAACGAGTCTTTTAAGATTTGGCACGAATAATTGCGTCGGCACACATTCAGCAAATTGCAGCAAGAGAATCGTGGGGGATTGCGATAAACCGAACACAGTTTTCTCGTACAGATGTCAAATATCCGTGATGGCACAAAGCTGTTTCCAAAACTTAACGTTGAATCTCTTATAAATTTATAATGCAGTAATACAAAAACAGAAGTATGTAATTCGTTTATAATGTTGCTTTATTGTATTCGTACAAATTTGAAAATCGCTCCAAACGTCGCTCGTTAACACCCACTCGTTCAATAAAGCTTAACATTACAAACTAGTTGCATAATATACTATCGTGAGCTTTGGAAATCCATTCTCAAGTCGTTCAAAGATCCTCAACTATTCTTATAGAAATCCCGTTCTGACGGTTAATACAAAAGTAGGAAAAATAAATTCGTCCTCCGTGACCTTCACACTGACAGACATTGGCGAAACCTTTAAAAGCGAGAAGGTCGATGTCAGTCATCCGTGGAAAGGACGCACACGTCCTCACTCTTTCGCTTAACTGTGCCCCGTTACGAGCTGGATGTACAATCGGCTGGATAGCGCATTCGGAGCGGAGGGAAGCGAAGTTGTGTTGTTTTTCTGGACGCCTGAAAGTTCTCGCGCTCTAGCGCCTTTACACTGCCACTGGATTTGCAATTTACAATTTTGACATTTTCACTTCCGTTCTGTTGTCTGAAACTCAAATGATACTCATATTTTAAATTTCATTTTAAATTGATACCACTGTGTTAATACAATACGATTAAGGAGGTTATAAGCAATTTTTATATTATTTTTCATCCACTACTTCCAATCACTCCGCGCAACTTAAAAAAATGTGAAAAAATCAACATGTGAAATCAAAATGTGTACATCTGATTTTTTCATATATTCGAAGCCTTTACACATTACTTTCAAATATTTTAAACTTTTTTTTGGGGGGGAGTAACTTCCTACATTATAATATGTAATCCAACTTTTTAAAGAAGCACTATTATTGAGGGCAACTATTTGTAAAGAGGGGTTTACTTATTATTTGAAACATTATTTGCATACATGTATTAATAAAAATGAAATGTAAAGAGAATTTCGTTGGGGGGAGTAAAAAACTGTTGGTGCGTGTGTGTGTGTGAGTAAATGAGTGTGTGTGTGTGTGAGTAAATGAGTGTGTGTGTGTGTGTGTGTGTGTGTGTGAAAGAGAGACACTGAAACAGAGGGTGAAATAAAGAGATAAAGAAGGAGAGAGAAAGTAAGGGTGAATGAGAGAGAGATGGAAACCAGTTGGAATTTAATTTCTGGATCAAAATCGTGGTCAGGATGTTTTCTACATTTCGCTTGTGAGAACTTTTTACCATTACTCGGCTAGACGCTTTAAGATGAATTCATTAAAAAACATTTTTTATTTGGATTCTGTTTAGTCTGAGAATATTTGGCAGTATGCACAAAAATATACATGCCCACCTTTAAAATTATATATGTCACACTTCATTAATCGTATTATAAATGTTAAATATTTCATATCACCAATAACAATTTATGTTCGGTAGATCTCACTACTCCAGCAATAGCACATGCAACCTGCAACACACGTTACCTGTCTCCTAAATGTGATCGTGCGAAACTCGAAATCTGTGCCTCCAATACCCAAATCCCTCCCGTCACGAAGCAGCTGAATCCACGATCTCGTAAAGACAGTCCTAAAGAACTACGTATACCATACTAGTTAAACTAACCCGTAATAAATAATACCAGCTGAAGTAACCCAACGATTAACCTAGGTGAGATTACTGCGCCCTGGGGAGTGCTCTACCATTTCGCCATTAATGTGTAACTCAGCGATGCCCGGGTAATTATTTATGCTCCGCTCTGCCCTGGCCCCATCTGCCCCCGCCCCCGCCCCGCTTCTCACGGCAACAATGCCCCACATTGCGAGTTTCCAGTTACGCAAATTTCAGGTTATAATCCAGTTTGGGGTCGCGAACTCGCTTACTTATTGTTTTTCCCGGCTGATCAAGTGTTCGTGCAAGTTGACAGTGTTCGTCGCAGCTCAATAGTTCGAAGGTTTTTGTGGGGGCAAAAACCAAAAAATGGAAATTATAATTTTAGATTTGTAGTAGTAGCAGCATTACATTTACGTTGAAACTGAATTCGTTTAATTTGATCTACTTTTCCCCAGTACAGCTGTTACGAGTGTGCTGAAAGTGTCAAGGGTTGGTAAAAAGTATTACCTGACTAAAAAAAATATTTTTTTTCTGGCTAAAAAAATAGAGCGTGCTGCATTTTCTTGTCAGAAGATTATTATCGTCGTCCAATCCGTCTGCACTAACTCGAAAGCATTCTGTAGACGGCTATATACAGTGGCATCAGGTTTTTATAAAAGGCAAATGAGACGACTGAAAAATCGAACAATAAAAGCCAAAGTATTGTATAAAATGATTCGTTTTTAACGAGATAAAAAACTGTATTTAGGGTAAAATCGTCCGCGCATTTATCGATATTTAAAACTTGGCAAGGTCACCAGTTCATTTAAGATTAATAGAAGAATACACACCTATACAGAATACATTTGCCTGCCAATCTTCTGAACATCCGCTGATTACAGAGTTTTGATCTTTTTGATCTACGAGTAAATAATGCCATTTGGATTAAGCTCCACTGCCCGTAGTTGCATTAAACGCTGATTATTCCAGGAACTGTGTTGTGAACGATGTTGCCTACCGTTACATCAGCCATTGGTTTTCAGATCACACACAGTTTTTAACTGTTTTTGACGTAAACAAATAAATAATGTGAACGTTTTTATCAGCTAGTTCTACTATCAACTCCATAACCTGATAAAGCAGTCACAAAATATTTTTATGTGCAGTGGCTTTCTCTGACATTAAAGACGATCAAATCAATTAATCTTTTATAACAATTATTTTATTGGCATCTATGCACCAAAGTCTCAATGTTTCACGAGTTCGCATCATCAGCAGCTCTGTAACAGTTTTTAAACAGCTGAAAATGTTTCTTTCATCGTAAATTCAAATATGGAATAACAATATAAACAAAACAAGAAATAAAATTGAAATTTCAATTTTAATTCTTGTATTGCTTTTATTCCATATTAGAATTTACGATGAAAGAAACATCTTTGATTTTAGAAAACTGATTCATTTCCTTGCCTCAAAGCGTCCATCGGAATAATATGTAAAATATCTTCAAGCGAATACAATGTTTTAACGATGATGCTAACTTAAAATAAAGATTTTTCAAGTGGATCCACATATCTAATCTCACTGTGCCCTCCCACACAAGGAAACGTGTTTTTTTTCTCACATTTTAATTTTTCACAGTCTTTAGCGTCGAATTGTTTTATAAAAAAATTTGACGCGACTGACGAGCGATTCAGTCTTCACGGAGCGCACGAGTTGTCCGATCGCTTCGGGCCACGTGAGGGGTCACAATGAACTCAGCATCAACTGATCACATGTTGCGAAATATGAGTAAATTCTAAATTATATATTGTCATAAGTTCACAAATTATCAGTTTTCATTTTTAAAAAGTCTAGATTTACGAAAAGTATCAAGTCGGCTGCGCGGTCTGACAGGGATTGACTCGTCTCCACCTTGGACTTGGGCCCAGAAGGACATCAGTAACCTTTCTTGTATCAACAAAAGTCCAAATTTTATTTAATTGCGGAGAGGGGAGGAGAATCAATGAAAAAAAATATTTATCTGGTAATTTAATGAATACATAAGATATATGATGGTTTGATTTTAAGTCCCTACGATGTGCAAAGCAAATATTCATTCACTTCGGATAAGCGTGAAGACCTCTTCAATAGTTCTTTGTGCACCAAGGGCGTTATAAGGGGTCTAATGTTCTCGGGCGACATAAAGGCTCGACCATTAGAATCTCTTAACGCCCGTGGCACTTACAAGAATTCATTTCATGTTAACTTCATTCGGTTTGTCTTTTCATATTTCCTTCCATAAGTCAACATGTAGCATCAAACTGTTTTCATACTTCCCTCGTAACCACGATCCAGGTAAGTTATGCTGTGTATATCGAACACTTCATATCGAAGCCAATAACGTGTCAGCAAAAAATAAAAGTTATTTGTACACTAGGGCACGGCGTTTTTCCTACCATCAGAATGAAATGCTCACCTATCGCCTCTTTGAACGGTTCGCAAACATGAACATTTTGAAAGTACGACGAATAGGTAGATGTTTTACATTCAAACTTGTTCTGAATTGTGGCAACAGCTGAACGGGCATTGTCATGAAGCGACCAAAATATCCTGAAGTCAAACGTCTTTGTCGTTTATTCCTGTCTGGAGGACAAAGGTGATTCACGACTAGATCTCGTTATGTGTCCCTGATCTCTCTTGGTCAGTGTTCCAAAAGCACGCATTTTACATATCGAAGCGAGGCGAATCTGAATTTTCCTGCTGATGATTGGAAGCTTGTTCGAGTCTCAAAGCAGCCGCAACAAAAGAAACGACATTCTCCATTCGTCCATGAATATCCACTGTTCAGCTTTTCTGGGATTTGAAGATTTATTATACAGCAGATCCAATCTGAGTGAAGTGTTTTTAACATGTGTTCAGACATTGAAAAAAAAGGGAAATCTTTGATATAAGCTTATGTGGTTGAACTAGTTCTTGTACGGTTGACATAAAAGAAACGTTGCCGAGGATTTACATGATAATTGCACAAATATTATATTTATGTAAATGAAGTCATGCGACAGAGAAAACGTTAATTTAGAATCTGTCAATTGCGATTCACCATAATACCGAGTTCCCGATTATGTAATCATTCAAGTCACCGAACAATTAGCATAACGACATCCTTTCATGTTTTGCATGCAAGAGAGTAATGTTTATCGAACATATTCTCTCACAAAAGTTTCCACGACTCATGCGTTTTTAGGGGTGATTGTGACATTGCAAAGCTATTTTAATCTTTCTTGAATTAAAGATATTTCGATATATTCGTAAAGATTATTTCAAACAATCGTACAAAGAAAGTACGTGAAGTACAAAGAAAATATAATTTCTCTATTCTTTTAGTACAAAATTGCATTATTAAGAAAATAAAATGTACTCACCTTTCAAAACAGCGATCTACATTATCCGACATCAAGAGAAGCATGCATAGCTGTTCTAATGCTATAAGTTGCATGTCTCGTTCATCTCCTTGTCCCATGTTTAGCCACTCCAGTAATGTTTCTGGATCCACTTCTGCCATCTAAAGAAAATGTAAGACATTAGTATATTTTCGAACAATATTGCGTCTTCGTGACCCAACAATGCTATTCATGAGAAATGATACTACAGAAACCATTTCAAATAACTGAAATTACACACATTTTTTTAAGGTGCTCATTGGTACTCGAATGCCAAGATACAAAGATTAGACGTCTAAACTAAGAATCTTGTCCAGAATCTATTTAAATCACTTAATGCAACGGCCACAGAGAAATGTAATACTTGTAGTCTTGATGGCATACACATTACTCATTACTAATCCCGACTCAAGATTCCAAATGTCAACTTCCAGTAGCAACGGTAAGCTAAGTAGATGTGTATCGCTGTAAATATTACGTACTTACAAAACATATGATCCATGCATTTTACACAACAGGAATGTTCTCAAAACAATGACACAGCTTTTGAAGAACAACAGAGTAAACCTTCAGTGATCTACAAAAGTGCGGAAATCCTTCGACATTCTCAAAGGCAACCTGTTTGTGACCACTATGTGGAACTCCTAGTGCTCCCCCTCCCCGTCTTAAATCAGACATTGGGCGATCTGGTCCCTACGATACTGTCATAATGTCGATGTAATAGCTCACCACAATACTATGATCAGCCCAAATTGACTTGTTACCCAGAGAGGAAAAATCGTTTCCAATTTAATTGGAAAGAAGAAAACGGTGCCTAAATATTTAATTTCAAACAATGCAAATTGATCTCAGATAATCTTTTCGTTCGTCATTCGTGTATACGTTTACTGAGTAAGAAGGGGCATCGTATGTAAAACGGTTATAGTAGACGAATTGAAAGGGGGATATGTCCCAGGAAAGGTTCTATTACTGAAAGTACAGATAAGTGCGCAGCCTGGGTATATTGAAACACCACCAATCTTTCAAAGTCAACTTTCAAGTAAATGAAAAGAAACCTCGTTTTCATTTGCTCACGTTATGGAATATCCAGATAATTCCCATCAAGAATGAACCACTTCAAGATTTAAGGAAGATATCTGGCTATATTCCAAATACGTTTTTTTACGAATGCCTGGCTTGGCCAACATGGTAATGGCTAGGAGTCCTTCCGTCTCTATTCGATTCCGGTCTGATTAAAATACTCATCTACTTGCTAATATAACGTCTACGATTTCTAGGACCGGGGTATACGTTTCTGCAAAGTGAAAATGACAGCACGCACACGCGACTCCGCTACTTAATATTTAACATCTACAATTTAAATATTTGTCGAGGTCCAATGTAAATGTTAACACTTAGCATATCAACCTAAACATTTCAAACATGGTTTTCCAGCAAGCAAGGATTCGTCCGGGTGTTGACAGCTAAAGTTCAGGTAAGATCGTGAATTAGCATAGCAAGCGCTCTACTTCCAATTACAATTTTCGATGTAGTAGATTTAAGTAAAATAATGGCCAAAGGGAGAAACAATAACCCTCTTGGAGGCAATCATACAGCACCAAATGTATGGAACATTACGTATCGGTATAGGAGGGTGAGTGAGACGCCTAACAGGAGGTACATGTTCTGCTGCAGCTGGGATGCAGTCAAATAGAAAATGACACCAAAGCGACAGAAATACAAATTTTAACAGAAAATGTAAAAATAAACGGAAGTTCACATAATTCCAATTCGAAGTTCTTTTGAATTCATTTTTCTTATCGGCAAAAACCCTGCAGACATGTTAAGAAGCATGGATGCAATGTCGTGGTGCAACTTTCGACATACACATTTAGCACGTTGCGACATATGCTATGTATACGTACCATTATTTAATTATAGTATAATTTATACATATTTTTTATTTAGCTATATTTAATACTAAACGTGTTGATGTTAAATGTTAGGTAGAGGAGACGCGGCACAAAGCTCACCAGTCACATGACACGTTATTCTTCGAAATCTATTGCACAGCTCAAATTAGGAGCACGAAGACAAGACGCGAGCTGGAAAGCTGCGTTAGTGAGCGCGATTTCCTAATAAGCTTTCTCCGGATGCAGATCTCCGACACCTTACTTTCTCGCTAGCGCTTACGCAGTAGAAAGTTACGTAACGCTGCGGGGAAAAACGGCGAATTTTGGGCAGAAAAAGTCTTATTGCCTGGCCCTGGTAACGAGAGAGTGGATAAATCCAGTTGCTAAATTTACAAGAAAAAAGTTAACACGTGGTGTAGCCAGAATCCATGTTTTGTGCGTCCTTGATACAGAAAAATCGATTGGCGGCAAAACGTCTGCCAGTCCATCCGTGTCTGTGAACAACGCCAGCGCCTATACCGTTCAGCCGATTTCTCCAAATTTATATTCCCCTCTCGATATGGCTGATGTCGCGGCTCCTTGAATTTGAAACCGATATTTTAATTTTTGGGGGTACTTTACATGAAGCCTCTAGGACATTTTCAAAAAATGGCTCCAAATTTGTTCATTAAATTCTGTTGTCGAATAGCGTAATAGACGCTTAACAGAAATGTACAGGTCTCATGTTCGTTTAAAACATTAAATTTTCGAAAATTGCAAACTTTCATAATTTTTCGGCGCCTTCCTACAACTAAAATATTACATAGAGATTTTTCCCTAAATGAAACCTGTTCCTTAAAAACAGATTTTGAAATAAGGTCATGTACATTTTTCGAAAATCTGAGTACTTTTCGCGCAATTTTGCGTGAAATACAGACAATTTTTAATTTTGTTTAACAATGTTTTCCTCTCAAAAACCGCACCAAATGTTTTGATTAAATTTTGACCTCGGATAGCGTATAAGGCCCCTCAGAGAATGGTGTAAATCTCATGTTTATTAAAAAATCTGATTTTTTGAAAACTGCAAAAATTTTAATTTTTTCGGCGTCAATTTTCAACAATTGAGTATATATTTTTTCTTAATGAAATGAGTTCATTAGAAACAGTTCATCGAAAACAAACATTTGTATATTAGTTCATATTTCTTTGTTCCTTTCTTACATGCGAGCTTTTGACGGCAACGTGTACAAATTAATCTTGTACAAATTATTCAAAACCTATTTGATAATCAATACTTTTTGTGCCTGTTGCGAAGAATGCATTTATATTCTCAATGTATTTCAAACAATTCGAAAACCTTAATTGAAATTAGCCCAATTAGGTTTTTCCTCTCAAAAATACGACTGAAATGTAATATGAGAGAAAATTTGAAAGAAACTGAATACCATAATTTTGTACGAACTCACGCAATATTGAGACTTTTTTAACAATTATATTCCAAAAAACGTGTTCATTGTTTTTCTTTAGTTTCTTCCTCGTATGTAGCAAGAAAGACAAAGCAATTGGAGCTGGCTCCATTTTCGGTGAACTCTATTTTCGGAAATTACGAACAACAACAACAAAATTAACATTCCAAAAGTACAATGTGAATGATAAGAATTTTCTGAAGTTAAATGTGTTAAAAATCAGTTCTTTAAAAAGAGGCTTGTACATTTTTTTAAAAAGTCGTGATTTTGCGTCGTAAGGCGTAATTTTGCAAATTCTAATATCCGCTGCTCCAGTTAATAGCCTTTAGAAAATATCAAATTGGAATGCGACAATGGTATTCCGCATCGCGAGTCTGCAGTCGGATTTTATAAGAATTCAATCTCATTATTGACATGATATAGCTGTATGAAACAGTTTTAATTGTCGAATATAATAAATGCACATTTGTGCGCACTCTTATCTTGTTATTTAACTGTCGAATGTGTTGATATTTGCTTGAAAATAATTAGTTTTCGCACCTAATGTTCTACGATTTGTAATGAGTTTTACAAAAAATGATGACTGAGAAGTATTAATTCGGATGAAACTGCTGTATTATACTACGTAACCGTTAGTAAGGGCGAGGAAGTATGTGCTGTTTTAGCACTAGTTTTATTTATTTTATTATATATTAATTTATTTATTCACAAAGTTAAAAACTGTATGTGACATACTATGGGGAGAAGTTTGGGCGTTTTCTTCAATTCTGGAACCCTATCCTAACCCATATACAAGTTTGTTTGTACTTGGCGCATCGGCCCATGGCCTACCAGCAGCGACCCGGCCTCGCAGCCATGGGTTTAGGGGGTACGTGTGGATAGCACGAAGACATCTCCACGCCGTATTCTGGTCTTCTCAACCTGAGAAGTGATTTTTCTCATCGTCATGGCAACATATACAGGGACATTGCACGGAAAGCACACACTATAATCTCGCCGACCGGGAATCGAACCCGGGGTCGCTTCATGGCAAGCGAGCACGCCGACTAATGAGCTACGCCGCCAGGGCGATAGGCACGTTGCATTAGGAATATAGTGGAAAGAGCGTTCTAGGCAAAAATATATCATAGAATATTAGCTCTCGTGTAATAAAAACTATTTGCAAAGGCAAGTCAGCTACAGATTTCGGCTACTATCCCTACTGTTCTATGTGAAGAAATCGACTTACTGCCAAGAGAACATGGCAAACGATAATTTGAGTAACTACATTTCCTATCGAACTCCAGAAAACGTACATGATAGTGAAGCATCAATTATGTCCATAAGCAAAACAAGCGGCCATCTCCGCAAACGCTCAAAGGATCAGGGAGACTGGACGAAAAACCTCATCGAAATGGGGGTCATCGACCCAGAAGCTCCTCATAAGTTTTTAGTTCATTGCTATCTGTGGCTAACACAGGGGCGGATCTAGACGATCATTTGTGGGGGGGGGGGAATCGTAGATTTTTCTTAAATAATAAAACACATATGTTATTATATTTTATATTATTTATGTATTATACTGTTTAAATAAGTACATAATTAAAACAAATATGTAAATCAATTTTGCCAAATAAAGGACGGCAAACGAAAACTGGGGGTGGGCATGCGCCCCCCTGGATCCGCCAGTGGGCTAATTATTATTAGTGTAATCAATCCGTAACCTGGAAGATAGTAATAACTCGTATATTTAGTACAATCAGGCGAGAGATAAATTATTTATGCACCTCCCAATGGAGTAGCCCATTCGTGATTGTGCCAAGAGACTCGATACGATGAGTCGAAATAGCAAAAACGATTGAAGTTTTTTTTCTTAACGTCCGCTACGTTTTGTGATCGCAACAGCGGATAATTCTATTTTAGTTTGAATATGAGAATCACTTTCCATCATCTTTCGTTCGGTTTCTATAGTGCAACACATCAGGAGTAAAATATATGTAACTGAAGGGAGATGTTAGCAGAAGCAAAATGGATAGAACCTTCAGTCACTAATAAAATAGAGCGGAGCAGTTTCACTAAAGTATAGAAATGCGACCAACTCTAAATGTCAACACAAAAGGTGTCTGCTCCCTTAATCTTCCATAACATCGTCCCGTGGACAAAGCTCCGTCAGACTTCGCAGACATGCCTCAGATGCCTACTATAGCAACACCGATGAGATGGACAATTAATAATGATTAGGGATTAAATTAACTTCATCTACGGTTATTTGCACCCATGGCAAATTTTAATTAGAACAGTGACCGTCTTTAGCTAAAATCTTATAAAATATAATGTAAATTTAATCGAAAAGCAAAATTCACATTGCTAAGGCTAATGACCAAATGACAAATTTAACACTAATCCCGCGTGAGGACCATCGCTTTTCATTAAAAAAGCATAATCGTTGTCTCTCAGATAATATCTTGAATTAATTTTCTCACATAAAGGTGAAACGACGGCAAAGAGGACGCATCATTGCTAAGAATCTCTTTAGAGAAACTATACCGTCATCGGCTGGCTCTCACATTTTCACAGTGCACGAGAACATGTTCCACGCTGTAGCATGTTCTGCAACTATTCCGGATACAAGCGAGCATTGCGGAGAAGATATCCTTGTGAGAAGTAGTGATCGATTCGAAGGCGAGTAAAGATGATCATCTCGCCGTACACAGTTTTGCCAATGGTTCCTCCCACAACAGATGAACAATCCCAAATTTAGAAGCATAATTTTGCTTCCTGTCAATGACACACTTACGCACGAAGGGTTGTTCAGTCATATCCAGAACTTCCGGCTGAGGCAATCATCCGTGACACATGTGCAACTTCCAGGAGACACTTTGTGCCAAAGTTTGGACAGATTTTGCTGGGGGGTTTCGTTGGACTTTCCTTCTTACCGCCAAGGCTAAATGGTAACATGTAATACACAGCAACTTTTGCAACATACTTGACCAATACTTCTTGAACATGTTCCCTTGGGAGTGATATATGGCTTTAATCGAATCGCTGTGCAAATCATTAAGTGTGTTGCCCGTTATTTCCTTGTGCTGTGCACTTCTGCTTCACCTTTCGCTAATTGTGCTTACATCCGTTGCGCGTTTTTGCAGCAGAGTGTGGAAACAGACACCAGGGAGATGAGAATAAACATGGTCTCAACATATATGCCATTTGATAGCTTGGATGTAGGATAGCTTGATGGAAAGGAACACCCACGGCTTCATCATAAGCACCGACGTCTCGCCTTTGGCTCAGAGATGATTCTCCAAGAGCCTCTGAATTAGCCTAGCGCTGTAGGTGTAATAAAGAACTGCAAATACAGGCATTGTGAATACCATGATGAAAGGACTGAGTGTCTCTGAGACGCTGAGCCACACACATTGCTGCTATAATGCAGCAGGAAACGGATGAGGGTTCTGGTCTATATAAGCGAAAGTTCGGAGAGTTCGGAGAGTTTCGAAGCTGACCGACATCGGCTTTCCAGTTTGAAAACACGATGAAGCTATGTTAGGCTTTTGTCAAAAATGAGACCAAAAAAAAAAGTTGCCGACTTCACAAAAGAGAATTGGTGGCACCTCGGAAAGATATGTTGATAGTTTTTTTTATATTTACAATCTATTTTAAATGTGAAATAAGTAAATACTACACATGGTTATTAACAATATCAAATGAAAATAAAAAGTCATCCATTGGTACTTTTTTTGTGATTCTTCTCAAATCTATTATACACATATCATTAAAACAGTATAACATTATTATTAAGGGTTACAATTAAAATAAATGAACATGTTAGAACAAAATCAGAGAACATGTTTAGATAAATGTTAATTATTAACGAACTAATTAATTATTAAATGCATCCCAATCATTTAGCTCTAAACCTAGTTGGCAAAAGCCAACAAATTTCTCGACACAATAGAATTTCCAGTCTTCATCACCTACGTTTAATAATCTTGATAGTCGTGGATATGATGCACTCCACACAAATGCATGCAGCTGAATTTTGAACCGAAGAACCTGAATCTTATTTTAGTGCTCCCTTCAGGCACACTGTTGAGAACAAGTTCCATTCTTTTGCTAACAATCATGCTCTTGGATGGGTAAATATAGTGAGTACTTCACAGGGTCTCGTATGGCTGACATTGATTGACTTGATTATTTATTTTTCGTATGACTCGTTTGCACAGATACTACCCAACACGAATATCCTGGCAGCCGAGTTATTCGGGTTCAGCATTTTAAACAGCGACATGAAGGTGTAGCGTAATGAGAAGAGTGACTGGCAAAATGAAGTTGATGCACAATCATGAGTGATAACTAGGGGGCGAATTTTGATGACCTAAAACAGGGGTGTCGAACTTGCAAGGTCCCAAGGGCCACAACCAAAACCTTTAAATGGTTGCTGGCCACATTTTCATTACTCAGGCAATCCATACCTGACTTCCCGTAATGTTCATTTCGGCATTTTGCCAGGCTGCTCTAAAATGAGGGGGGTGGAACCATGCGTAATATCACGCCGTACCACGCAAAACGCAGTGAAACACATCCAGATGATTTAAAAATTCTGAATTACTAGAAAAATACTTAAATCTAATCTTCTTTAATTTTTACATTAAAGGGGATGTAAACCCCGGCAGGTCGCCTGCGCTACGTGCACAACGTTCTTGCCCGTCATGATTGCACGGGACTTTAACTTTGGACTAATAACCTTTCGCGGGCCACAATAAATGACACCGTGGCGCCAGTTGGACAACCCTGACCTAAAACATCGCCAAAAGTGATCAATAAAATGCTCTTAAAATGTTTTTAAAATGCCCTGAAAGCAAAGAAAACTACGAAGAAAAGTTATGAAAAACAGTTCGGATGAACAACTCAAGCAGTTGGATACGTTACTGAAGTAATCGCGGCTTCTTCTATTCGTTCAAGTAAACTCAGCTTTCAAACTTTCGGTTTGGACTGTTCTTTACCAGGGAACCTCTGTCTTTAGTTATCCCGAAATCAGCGGAACCGACAATGGCGCTGATAAACGTCACATACAACGGCTAACATTACAATTTCTGAGAGAATAAATCGAACCGGCTACTCAGGAATTCTGTGGAGAACATTTGTTGCTTCTCGGAAATATTATTTTAGCAAGAGCCATTAAAATATGAAAATGCAATCAGCGTAAAATGCATTAAAAATTAAGGAATAAGGTAAAAAGTAACTTATTAGTCGAAATCAATACAATGTAAAAAAAAAAGACCAAAAATGAGTCATTTCCTTCTGTCTTAACAAAAATTAATATCTGTACTAAACGGCATTGATCGAAAGTGAAAATAAAAAAATTACATTTCATTAAAATCCGCTCCCTAGTGATACCAAATGTGGAGCAGGCAGGACACTGAGAAAACCTATCGCGATCACTTTCGTCCACCACCCCTCTCACATGGGGCGATCAGGATTTGAACCCTCTCTAGAGATGGAAGGCGAGGACTATTACACCACAATCTCTAGAGATGGAAGGCGAGGCTACTACACCACTATCATTTCTACAGCCATTATTACTCAGAGCAACAATAAATTCGTCCATTTAGCAACGGGCAACTGCTGGATAATTTTTCTCAAGGGCAGACGCGGAGAGACCTTGAAGACAGGAAATACTCGAGGAATACGGAGACCTCCATAGTCCCCGCGAATGCACTTTGACTGCCAGGGGATATTTCGTGAACTTTTGATTCTGACCAAGACCACTCTACAATTATGTGTGGGCCTAGGGGCTCAAAAAATATTATTTCCGGCGACTAAGGGGTGCCAACCAATAGCCAAAGACAAAAATCTTTTACATTTGGCCAGCAGAATAAGCCACCCACTTGATTTCAATTGAGCTGTGATTGTATATGATTCACAAGCAAAACCCACAGCTCTGGACGTGATCGTATATGTTGCACGCGGCTAGTCACAAAAACCTACTGTGCATCACATGTGATGCACATGGCAGTCAAAGTGTTAAGCGTGAAGAAAGCCTTGCCTCCAAGTGATGGCATTAGCTTTCCCGATTCCAGAGAAAATAGTTTTGAGTTGTACGAAGGAGGTGGCGTAGCATCCGCGATTGCCAAGTTATCTTCTGAATCCACATTGAATGAAGGTATGTTCCATCGTCCAAGAAGCCTTAAACGATGAAAATTTAGTATTCGCGCCAACAGCTCACAGACGCAAGTGAAGCGTGAAATTAGACTATCTTTTGATGGCAGTGTCCCATCTTTCCCTTCACAGATCGGGATGACAAAGGCTCCGCGCCTACGTCCAAGGACGAAATGCATGATCTAAATTTAGACTATGGATGAAATATTGTGTTTTTCAACGAGATATTTTTCTGTGTACTTGTGTTTGTTTTAGCGTATCTGATCAGGAACAGGCACACAATCTTTCACTAGAGCGAGGACTTAGGAGCATTTCTCCATGTAAAAGGAGACGTAGTTATCTTCTAGGCCAGTAGAAAAATCCAATGCACAACTCTCCAATCTCTTAGAATTGAGTGAGCTCCGGGTGGTGTGAGGACCCGGAAATATTCCCACTGTGAGACGCCAGTTCTTCTGCTATGTCTTCTAGGGAAGTGAGATTTCCATCTACCAGCAACCCTGGGTTCGGTCCACGCACTTTTTGCAGAACAATTTTAGGAGCATGCAAATATAATGAGTTATCGAGGAGGCTGTTCTGTTTTTACGAATGGCTATTCTAGCTATGACTTGAAATATTTTAAATATTTCAGTTAAAAAAAGTCATGTCCACAGTTTGTTTCTTCCCGGAAAGCTGACTGGCTGTCGCGGTAAGCCTACAGTTCACGATATTCCATACTCAACCTATCACATCTGACGTTACGATCGCAGGGCGAGCATTCAGTACTGTGAACTGTAGGCATCCCGCGGGCGCCGGCCCTTGGTCAAGGACAGACATGATGTGTTCAATGTTTTGTCGTTTCTGGTGTAATTGTCAGTAAATTAATAGTTTTATGAAGATATTTGGTCCGACGAGGGGTAACGTACTGTGCACAATAAGTAGATCATGCTGAGGGCTGTTAAAGCTCGAATTGTCAGGCAAATCATATCCGCTCGGAAAGGCTATTTAGCTGAAATCCAAGTCAAGTCCTAAAAAGGAAGTCAGTGGAAAATCAAGAAAAGACGCTGGAAATCCCTGATGATCATTTCATTGATGCTGAGTTGGAAAAACTGAAAACAACTACATCAATACAGTATATGACGTTATCTTGAAACGTAACCAATTAAAGAAACATGGTCACAATGTTAGTGTCAGTTAGTAGAAATCGTTCAATATTCACTTATGAGTTTGTTTCATTACAATTTTTCCCTAATAAGACATTTCAAAATCATCAGCATGGTGATACATTGTTCACCACTAATCCTATACCGAAGAATGTCATAACGAGGCATTATTTTAAGTGAAACTGCTTATTCAAGAGTTGAATGGTATGTTATCGATATTGACGAGGGACTGCACACGCATGAAGTAAAATAAACCACAAATGTGAAACTAAACCGTAAATGTCTAGTGCACAACTCCACACTCAGTCACAACTGTTGTTACTGGCACAAATATTAGTTCTATTGATTCATTAACTCACGTATTTGTAAGTAAGAACAATATTGCACTATTTCTTGACAAGTGTACTTCATTGTAATGCAACGCATATATTTAGGCCCTACTGTGTTAAAATAGTGCAAATATACACTTAATGGCCACATACATTTCCCAGAATTTGATGTATTCAGTGTAATGTCAGCAAACAGGACAGATGGGACTTTTCTACAGACGAATAGAAACCTTTGCTAGTTAAAACGCAGCATTTTCAGATTGCCTACATGGATTTAGAAAATCAAAATTAACGGCAACCGACATATTTTCTTTTCTTAAAGATGTCGCTTTCAATCAATGAATCAAAACTAAGCATCTTCTGGAACACTTTTAGATATCTCAAAAGCATTTGAGGTTCTTGATAAAAATATTTGCTACCAAAATTACCTTTGTATGGAATTCGTGGTATTGTTCAAGATTGGTTATAATCGTAAAAAAAAACGATCACAGAGAGTAGTAAATACCGTAATGGAAAGAAGAGGCAATAGTCTACTAGTCTTTATCTTCTGCCAATTGCACTTGGGTGTTCGGGTTAGATTTAAATCCCTCTTCCTTCCTACTACAAGCAAACGATATTCCCTCATCGATTCGAAGGGAAGTACGATTCTCTACGCTGATGATACGAATTTAATCAGGTTCGGCATAATCAGTGCATTGTCAGATTGTTTCCTTTCGCAGAACTGATAAAAACTCCCAACGGGGAGGTATTGTCAAGAGCAAGATGTCAGTGTTGAAAATGTGAACGGTACTAAATAAATGCAGAATTATCAATCTTACTTTCTCGCATACTGCTTATGCAGTATACAGTATTGTGGTGCTGCGGAAAAAAAGCGGGGATTTCCCGACAGGAAAACTCGTAGTGTTGAGGCCCTGATACAGTAAAAGTGGATAAATCTTGTTCCAATGAGTAGTAAATTACTTCCTATAAAGTAGTCAGAATCCACGTTTTGTGGTCCTTGATTTAGGCAACACGTCTCTCTGCCCGCCTCCAGCTCACAGTGAAATCCAGAGGTGTTCTGTACTCGGCTGTGGGTGGATGAGTGCTTCTGGTGTGGGGAATCTTCACTTTATAAATTGTACAATTGACCATGCAATGTACATCAATATTGTGCAAAGTAAATTACACAAAAGTGCTAACAAAGTGGGCCTCAAAGACTATTTCATTTTTCAGCAGGACAATGAGTCACAGGTAACACAATTGATACAAGAACTTGAAACACAAGAATGTGGATCCTTTTAATACACCACGTTATCTGGAAACGCCACCACAATCTCCAGACATTAATTATATTGAATATTTTGGAGAACAAAATATCCTGCCATATATGACGGTGAACTCATAGAATTAATGCCAAGACTTCTAGAAGCCATTATAAATGCCAAAGGACATCTCCCCAAATATTAATTTGTTTACAGTTACAATTTATTTAATTTTTAACCGCTGTTCAGTTGGGTGTTCCATACTTTTGGCTACCTTTTTTACGTTCTAATGTTTGTAAACTTTGTTTTAAATTGTCCTGTAAGTTATGTTATGTTTTTGTGTGCTGATATCAATTACAAAACACATAGTTTTCAATGCGACCAAACGTTTTTAATTTATGTTTTATTTTACACCTGAAATTTATTCATTTTCTCAAATTTCTGAGGTGTTCCAATACTTTTGACACTCACTGTATTTTATGAAGCTGAAAAACTGATTTCCTGAAAATATTTAAGTTAATGAAGTAAAGGCCCAAACAATAAAATATAGACCCTCTTCTACAATGTATATATTGATAAACTTATAACTGACATTAGAATTAATAAATTAAATTAATTGTAATTTTTGCCTCCAGCCACTCCACCCCAAAAAATCAAGATAGCTCCCAATTAAACCCAATTTAGAGGAGTCTACTAGACGGTGCTGAATTTTGCAAATTCATTTTCCATTACTCGTTCTAATTCCAATTTCATGTAATCTACCAAATTGCGCGCCATGAAAACTACCGAACTGTACTGGCAATGTTCCATTAGCACCAAATTTGACAGATCGGTGTTTAATTTTTTTTACTGTTTATTGGCTACTCTAATCCCATCCATCATTTCTGGTGGCTTATCCTTAGTCCGTGATAATTCGCAAATGAACAACATCCCCATACAAATATCTATCTTGCACCTTATGCCCAATTGCAGGCTTGCAGAAAATATGATAGATAAGGGTTCAAACTTGGTATTTTAATATCAATTTTAAATGTTTAGACATTAAACCATATAATTGTAAAAATGAATTACAGCTCAAATACAGAAAAAAAACTAATAAATAAAAAATAATTACAGCATGACAAACAAAAACAATTTATCAATTTCTGACTCCTTTTTGCACTGTATTGTCTTTTTAAATAACTATAAAATGAACTTTGGTTGATTTTCAAGGCAACATGCAATGGGCATTTAGTGTACTAAATAGCAATGCATGCATAAAATAAAGTTTCTGAGAATCTCATTCACCAGACAAAACAATGAATAATGAAATTATTATCCAACAAAACTTGCAGATAATTTTAAAAATTTGTTGATTCAAATCTAGGTACTTTTTTTTAACACATATTGAATTTTAAAATATACAAATTGTGAGTCTACTTTGCAACTCTCACCATTCCAGAAATTATGAATTCGCAACTTCTCCACAATTTCAATGTGTTTGACAGTTGTCAATTTTCAGCAGTGTTTTCGCTACCATGATTCTCAAAAAAATGTGTGAATTGACAGAAGCTCAGGTTTAGAATTATTATCTTGAAAGTAATAATTGTCATTTTAAAAATTATCTTAACTATTAAAATAATAATATTAATAATAAAATTTAAAAAGCAAGATTAACAATGAATGTAAATTATAAGGAAAAAAAAACAAACAAAACTACTAATTGAACTATTAAGAATTATTTAAAACTTCAATGAAAAAATGTAATGTGCCAGACTATAACAAACCTAATAACAGCTCAACAAAAAACTAGAATGGAGAATATTGTTAAAATGTACTCTTAAAAAACAAAATAAACAATCAGGAAGGGAAGATACATGGACAAAATAAAAAGAAAAAAGCAGAAAATTTTTAGCACAATAGCTTCTGGTTTAGACTCCCATCTTGATTGAGAATTTATGTTCAGGTCTCTAGAGCAAATGCTGAATTTCATTCTTCAAAGTAAATGAACTGTTAAGATTTGTGCATTAACAACCAAGTACCAGTACAAGAAAATAAATTTCCAGTACCTTGTACATTAAATTTCAATTGACCTATATACTATGACACTAAAAGGAAATTCACTAATTGATTTATTTGTAGTCCTTGAAAGGAATTTCCAGCCTCTGCATTATTATCCATATTTTAACAATGTAATTTTATTTTACAATGTAACTTTTTTTTTAACAATTGAAATCATGCTTCAGGGAAAATATTTTAGTTATCCTTAAGCTTGTCATTTATTTTTCAACAACATAATTAATCACTTGCATTAAAATCAAAACAATGATTTTCACTTAATTTTACTAAGCGAAATTTCTTGCAATTTTGTTCTATTGAACTAATATTCTATTGTGTTTGTTTATAGCACAAAGTTGTATTGTTTTTGTCCTTATTGATGACTAACTAAGCAATGTTAACAGAAAAATATGGAATTATTTTAGAATTAATTTTCATTTTCAACAAACATGAATGACAATTGTATAATTATTTTCACTAAACTACATTATGTTTGAAATTGTACTTGTTATTTCCTTCGCCAATGTTTTCTGTGGAGCTTTCCAGCAATCCGTAGGCCCAATGATTAGATGGCTTTTTCTTCAACTCCTGTTAAATATATGCAGCCTTTTCCTCTTCAACTGCCTTTCATAACTGTTACTTTTTTCCCATGAAAATACGACTAAGAGTATAATGTGATCTTGAAAACTGCTTGGCAAAAATTTGAACTAAAATCTCATGCAAAACAAAGAGTGAACTAGCTGACTTTTTTGCATAATCTTACATCTGACTAATGAAATGAAATATATTGATAAAATTACAAAATGTTTTTTGTAGTGTCAAATTACAAATAATTTGACTATGAAATCAGTGAGTCAAGACTGTAAACAGATTTTTAGGGAATAAATATGTGGGCATCTAAATTGAAAGTAATGGGGCAAGAAAGACCTAAATCGCTACAATTAAAAAAATGATCCAATCTGAGTGTAGTCGTAAACCATTCATGTGAGCCACGTTCCAATTTCAACTCTACAAAATTTCTTTAAAATGGATTGAAGTTTCTTTAAACAATGCAATCTCCATTCAAATTTAAATCTTTAAAACATAATAATACTAATAACAACAATAACATATTGACTCAATAATAAATATTAGTGATGTTGAAAAAGAAAAATTGAACTTCAAGAGAAACCGAACTTCAGATTGACGTTGAACCTGATCCTTTTAAAAAATAGGAAAACAACATGTATTCGGCATTTCTTTTTCTTACCTATTTGAGTATAGCATTTAGTGAAACTAAAGTTAAAGAAAACAAGAGCTACAATATATGTGTTACTATTTAAAATACAGCAACACAAAAACCAATGCTAATTTCTCCAATTCCAGTGTATTCAAATACCTTTCATGAATCATATTTCAGAACAAATGAACTAGTTTTAACAGAATCATTAACTTCAAAAACTCCTCTACTAATCTCCTGAAGCACTTTGATCCCTGCCAGTGGCCTGGTCTTCTGCCTTCAAGCACAAAACTGGAAATGTTTGTTGGAAATGAAACAGTGATTTAGGTCAACAGATTCTGATTTATGATTTCCACCAAACTACCAAGAGAAACTACTATTCTGCCAGGGAGTAAGAGTTTAAGTCAGAATTAATTACCTTACAGGAAACGGGCTTAAAGTTTCAAAGTCGGGTCCAGATTTGTGTTCCTTTTTTTTTTATATAGATATGGTAAACATTTGGATGACACTTGCACTTTTAGATCAATGCAGAGTTGTTTAAATAAATAAATAAAAACAATTTAGAGACATTTTATATTTTGAGTGATACTTACTTCCCAGCATGATAGAAAAACAAACAATTCAAAATTTATTATTATAACCAAAAATTTTTAGGAGGGTATTTTCCCAGAATAAAATGCAATATTATTTCATGTTTTGTTAACTTTTTTAAAAGTGTTAAATCATCACATAAATCACACTTGACATTTCAAAACTGCAGCTGTTGATTTTCATTTTCTTGTTTTTAAATTTGAAACTTTTGTGAAGTTCCTGTTCAGTAATTGTTCGACTCCAAACAACAAAAAACAGATTCCAATATTTAAAATAAGAGAAAAAGACCAATGCATATGTTTAAAACACTATGTCATAATACGTTCTGAACATGTTAACGTAGACTGTTATCCTCTCTCAACAAATTACATGTACTGTTCGACTATATGGAACTACTCTTTTTTCTTTTCTTTTTTAAGAATAGTTTACATATTTAAAATGCAGACATGATGAACTTTGGAAAAATACTAGCTTGCTGGTGTTTCATGCCTAATACAGTTCAACCAAAATGCTTTGTTCACAGGTATGACAGGTGAAAGTTGAAAAAAAACCTTGCATGTAACTGAGAAATCCCTCAGCAGCACAAAATGTTTATAATTGTAGACAGAAAATTTTGACACAGAAATTAAGTAATAATTCAATAAAATCCATCCAAAAATTTTCAAAATATCAAAAAATTTTCATTTGTAGTTTTTTGAAGACATCTTTAATCATTATGGATTTGTAACACGTCTCATGTCTTCATCATTATAGACAATTGATCAATTCTAAAGATCTCCTAATGTTGACTAAGAAAAAGTATCCCAGTTCGAGACATGTGAACATTCAGTACACAACTTGGTACACATTGTATATTAAACAAACACAAGCTTCAAGAAGGTGAAAGAACTCCAGCTGGCCATTGACATAATTAATCAATAACAATATGGTAATATCACATGAACTCCCTAGTGGTAAACTTCCTTATGATTTTTAAAAGGATTTTTTTTACTATAATAAACAACTGTAAATGATGATAAATCAGCCTCAGCTGTTTCTGTCATATCAAATAATTTTCCACCATTTTTAATTGACAAGATGGCAATATGTACCAAACTAAGAAAAATAAAACAAATTTATTAATTAATTGACTTCAGAACTCTAGTTGACAAACTATATTTTCCAGAAATTTTATTTTAGGGTTGCCTTATTGAGAACAGAATACCATGAGTGATGAAACACAATAACTAACTTCAACACAATACATGAATTTCTTCATTAATAACGGTGGAAAATTACATATATTGCAAAGATGCTGAGTAATTCTCTTCTACGAATGAACTTTAGGTCAAACAACTTCAAAATTAATTTCTAAATTTAGATTTAATGTTTAAAAGAAAAAAAAACACCACTGCAATAAAATGTTGATGCAAATATTTGTATTTAAAAAATATTGTGTTACAGTATTCTTTCAATAGACTCTGCAGTTCATGTTATCATAAAATCAAAATGTATATTAAAATTTATTCAGAGATTCTGTTCACCACAGAAGTTCACAACAAAAATAATACACACTGACTGATAAATAAAAACGAGAAGTCCCACTCCCAAAACAAATTGCAATTGACTATGCATAATCTCTGTACTTGACCCACCTCAGAGCACAGGTATCACCAAGTAACAAATGACAAAACAAATATGTAAACATTTATCCATCTTCACTTACAATTTTAGATGTTTATCAGCTCAGCTGCACAAAGTGAATGGAATGTTACCCTGGATAAAACAAAACATTCATTTCACTAACCAAGTTTAAATGCTTTGTCAACCAAACATGTCAACATATAGTAACCACAACAATCAACATGTACAATCAACATAGACTACAACACTGTCTGGTGTAGGTGTTCCACATTACATAACTATTTCAGAAATAACTAATGATGATGCACTAAAACTTGAAACACTAGGCATAAGTAATAAATTAGGACGTCATGTTGACTAAAATCTCTCAGAGAAAAAATACGTGAACGTAAGACACTTTTTCCTTTCAATTAAGATTGTGGGAGATATAGTATTGGTGAGGATAAAGGAACAATGACGTTTCCTCTAAAGCTGGAGGAACTCAAAATTGACTAGACGTCAACCTAACTAGTTACAGCTGCAAACATTACAGCTGCATTTATATTCATAATTGTTCGTGACAAAAGTAAATAATTCACATAAATGGCAGAAGTAAAAATCACTATATCCCAAACGTATGTTTTCACAACAATAACAACACTACACACAGTCGCCTTATAGTCCATAACGGCAGGGGAAGTAGAAGTAATAATTTAAGCACAAGCCTAAAAATATTACACACCCCAAAAAATCATATTCGAAATCT
>JAHLJT010008446.1:177067189-177086906 GCA_031308135.1 Acheta domesticus | reverse complement strand
AGATCACCACCACCTCCCGAGAAAAAAATATGTACTAAAGGAATAATGACCTTAACAGTTGACGCGTCCGGAATAATTAATAATCAATCATTGAAGAAGCACGCCTTTCCTCGGCCTCCGCGGACCTTTTTTGGTTTCGTTGAACACGGGCTTGACTTCGATCTCAATATCCTGAGTAGTATAAGCTGATAATTATATTTCACCAAATAATCACATAAAATCGGACTGAGGGCACTCCATTTCTGTACTAGCCTCAGTTTTCATGTGATGATCGTTTTTGTAAATGTGTAGTTTCTCTATGGATACATGTATCTGGCAAAATGGCACGCTTTAAAAACAACAGATGCAAATGCATACAGTAAGAAATACAACATAAGTGTTAAGAAAAGTGAAGAAATACCAAAAAATATTTTTCTTCCCGATTTGTTGCAATACTTTGCCTCAAGATCGTCTCTTCGTAAGGCCCAGCAGCAGGTCGGACAACATTTAACGGATAACGCTTTACCGTTTGAGAAATGTCCTGGTGGAACCGTTCACCATGTTCGCCTCTAAATACGTCGCACTGAGAGAAAATGTTGTAGTAGAACTTATATGTTTAGTAAACAATCGTATAGTAAATACAATTATTCGTATAGTAAGATTCACTAAACATGATTTAGTTTCGTTTAGTAAATCAAACAATTCACAATCGTGAGTGAATAAACAAAGAGAACTGTCAGTGGCACTATTCTTATTTCGTAGATAAAATCATTTTGTGAGATCTACGTTTCATGTCGTCACACTTACTAAACACTGTTTAGTAAGAACTGTTTACAAAATACTGTTTAGTAAGCGCGCGTTCTCAGCAACCTGACCAATTGAAATGGTTATAGAACCCGTCTGAACTGTGAGAATTCAACGCTGTATATAATATTATACTCTACATAAGTGGCTTATTTAGTATTTCATTGGTTTTCAATAATTGTTATATTCTCTAAACTAAAGGTAAAAATACCGTCCACTGCGACCACCTTCGCTATGCGTGGCATTTGCACTTACATGATAGTATTAAATGTATGGTAGTTTCATTTCTAGAATGAGGAAGCCGAAAAATCCAGAGAATGAGAAAAAAATGTCCTTTGGGCGCCCAAAGAAGGTATTTGGGAAGATCATCATTCGTAACAGAAAAACTAGTTCAAACTATAGAGATTAGAAAACTAAGTTCTGCGAGAAAGTCTGTGGCATTCTATAGCACCACTAGTTATTTATTATTTGCAGTTTATTTATTTATTTACACACGCGGAGGAAAATTTAAAGAAAAAAGTTGGAGCTGTTTTTGAGAAAAAAGTTTTCAAATTACAAGCACTAATTACTCAAAAACTAGTCATATTTCAGAAAATTGTACATGACATTTTTTAAAGAACTAATTTTGTACAACAGATTGTCTGAGGCAAAAATCTATATCTACAATTTTTGTAGTTTAAAAAATACTTTTTTGAAATTTTCCAAAAACCAAGCATCACCCGGAAATAGGATTATTTTTTAGGAAATAGGATTATTTTTTACCGTACTTTATTACGTATGAGAAGAAACTTAAAAGAAAAAAATTGGAGCGGTTTTTGGGAAACAAAATTTTGGTAAATTTCAAACGCAACTTACGCAAAAACTACTCGTTTCTTCAAAAAAGTGTACATGGCCTTATTTAAAGGGCTCATTTTCTACAACGACTTTGTCTGAGGCAAAAATCTCTATCTTCAATTTTGCAGTTTTGAAATTGTTTTTGCAATTTTCGAAAAATTAAAGATATCAATGAAAATGATACCTGCATCATTCTCTTAAACGTCCTTTACACTATTCAACAACAGAATTTATCAAAAAATTTGGAGCCATTTTTTGAAAACTTTGAAAATGTCCAACGGCTTAATGTGAAACGGCTTTATGTGTTGAAAGCCCCAAGTCCAAAACACAATAGCAATATTTAAAAATTGTATACACGTGCAATTTGATATCGTTTTAAAGAGAGAAAATTGGATTCCAAGAGAAGTAATAGAAAAAAAGAAAATGTGAAATTTCTTAAATAATAGCCCTAAAACATTTTTTTCTACTTTACCAATAATTTTAAAATTAGGGCTTAGTGCCTTTCAACAACCATCGATTTCAATATTCCTTCCTTTATTTTTGCTTCACTGATCATTGGGAACTTCTCTCGCATATACATGAATCCACAGATATTTTGTCCCTGGCTTTCACAAAGGTTTGGGCAAGATCCAATTTAGTGTGCAGTGGAGGCGGGAACACGTTTTGAGGGTCAACAAAGCACATTTCTCTGTCAAGGCAGTAGTTCAAGACCATTTGTTCCTACAATAGTCTATTTTTTTATGTCTCAGCTGTCCCACTCACGTAGAAAGGAGCAGTGCTTTGTGTACCCGAGCTGCATGCAGAGCAGAATCGCAATTGCATTTGAGATCTCTATATATATTCCATTTGTATTTCTCTTGATGTCTTCTCTACTTGATGAGAGAAACAGTTTAATGTTCTCACATATCTCCTTCAATTTAACAGTACAAACAATCGGAACAGAAGGAGATATTTTCCCATTGAGGGGAAGAACTGCTTCACATTTATTTTGCTAGAATATATGAACAAGCGCCATTCAGTTACATTGAAATCACAGCCATATCGGATTCGATATCATTACAAAAAGATATATCACTTTTTGGAGAAATATTTTGAAAAAATACTTGGCGATCACGAAATTCTCACTTTCGTACGGGGGAGAGGAAGATTCCAACCGTTTAGTTGCGAAGCTAAACGCTCAGATAATTGCTTCGACAAATTTAAATCATGAACAAGATTGTCGAGGTTGCACAAAAAAAGGTGTTTCATTCCAGTTAACAAAGACGAAAAAAGAACAGGAGGCTTGAAATGTTGGGTCAGCGTGGATATCTTCTCTCTGACCTGAATTTTCGATACTGTAGCATTTATCTTCATTCACTGTCACGTTCTCAAAAGGTAGTGGTCCGAAAATTCTTCACTGTGACGTACAGAATTTATAGCTTATGGAAAATTAGGATATTGCACAGTTTTCTTCGTTTTTGAGATATTTACACTTTTTTTGTAGGATATAATTAACAGTCTTTTGTGTGATCTATTGGTCCCCCATGTAAGAAGTGTAATACTTTTTGTCCTGGTCGCCAACTTTACACCTAAAATAAAGTTTGTAACACTTCCTTATCAAAGGATTAAAGTCCTTTGTTAATTCTCCACAGATATAACAAAATGAATTTGGACTATTTACACAGGTATGAGGTATTTCTTCTTTTCAATTAAAACAAAGCATAAACTTTGACGAACCTAGAACAACAAGCAGTCACATCCAAGCCACTTTCCGCGCAATCAGATCTCTCAATGCTGGGATGCAACTGACAGAAACATAAGGCGGTTTTATCTGTTCGAGCATGACTTACCAACAATGTTGCCAAATCTTTCGTTTCATAGAGGTAAATTTTCTGAGTTAAGTGTCATGTATATAAACGCCTTGTAAACATTTCGATTGTATCTGAACAATTACATCTGTAGAATAATTAAATTAAGGTACAGCAAAATAACCAACATGCAGCGTTTCAAGAATTTCTGTAGATAGGAAGTAGCGTGTTAGAAGAAAACTGAGCCCGATGGGCAAAAACTGATTTCATATTGAATTCAATGTCCACGTCTTCGCTAAGAACACCATTCACCATTCTTTGTTACAAAAATGCTGTTTACCAGTGTTATTAGAGGACTAAAAATTGACAAAAATTAGAAATTGTTGGTTTTTTGATAAAATACAATTCCTTAATAAAAAAATATATGAACAAAACTAAGCTCATGTGTTATTTAGGAGTATCTGTAAAAACTATTTTACATTTTCTGTGAAGCAATTACGAAAAATTGTTCAACTGCGGTGAGTGCTGGAGGGGTACCAGTCGCTGCCGCCGTAGCCGTCTCAATCCTGGAAAGAGGAGGAGGGTTAGAGCAACTCATTTTCTGTAAAAACATTTGAAACCGCATTCAACCATACACGAAAGCCTCGGAAGTAAGAAAATATTAACACACGACGACTCTGGTTCAGAAAACGAACTAACTGCTAGTACGTAGACCATACGAGATATGAAACTAAAGAAAGTAGAGGTTGTGGTTGAAATATAAAAGATGAAGCTGGATATTGTTATTTTCTCGGAAACTAAAAAGAAAGGTTATGGAGAAGAGATATTAGGAAATTATTATCACATTTGGAGTGGAGGGCCAAAACCCTAGCGGGTAAAATCTAGAGTTTCAATATGATTAAGAAGGAATTGGATGAGACATGTTACCAATTTCGAACACATAAATGAGAGAATTATTACTGTGGATTAACATTTTTATAAACAAAGAACAAATGTTATAGGTGTATGTGCTGTGAATGATAATGCTTCTAAAAAGGAAAATGAGTTTTTTAGTACTATGAATAATATTACGGATGGCGTAAATAAACAATGGAATTAATCGCCATGGACGATTTAAATTGTAGAGTTGAATGCTCTTAACAAGGCGTAATGCGTCGATAAGGAGAAGCCGTGCTAAATGACAATGGAGAAAGGCTCATTGATTTATGCAAAGAACTAGAAATGTATTGTGATCAATACCATATTTCAATATAAGGACATACATAAGTACACTTGGGAAGACCCCACAAGGAACCATAAATCCATAATAAATTTGATTGTGATGAGACGGATGAAAAAAATCTTTATTACAAGACGTAATAGTCTTCAGGACACCAGAATATGCTAGTAATCATCATTTAGTAGTGGGAATGATTTTTTTGCGGAAGAAAGGAACAAGTGCTATGAAAATGGAAAAGAGGAAATATAATGAACTAGACTACAACACTGACCATTTGAAGCAATTTAGCATCAAAATGCTCTACCAAAATCGACTAGCCAATAAACTTGGGAAAGGAAGGAAGTTCTATGCAAATGTATGAACACTTGAGAGAAAGTGTTTTTGAAGTGTTTTAAGAGATAACGTTAGAAAAGTGAACGATCCGGCAAAAGTAGCTAGTATCTTTAATCAATACTTTTCAAGAATTGCTGCCGATCTCACTAAGGGTTTTCAGCCACAAAATTCGGCATCTGACATTTCCCTAAAAATTTTAGACACAATGTTCGTTTCCGAAACCTCTTCCTATAAAATTCTCAAAATAATCGGTGAATTAAAAATAAATAGCGGCCGGTTTACATGAATTTCCGGATTATTTGTCAAAGACGTGTGCGCCAGCCATTACACACCCGTTAACTCACATAATTAATGCATCATTATGCACCGGAATTATTCCATATATTTTTTAAAAACAGCTAAAAATTAAGCCGCTCTTCAAAAAAGGCAACAAAAATGAAATTCAAAATTATCGGCCAATTTCTCTTTTGCCAGATTTTTCAAAATTATTAGAGAGACTTTTTTGTGTGCGAATGGAAAGCTTTCTCAATAAACAATAGTTTATTGGGACTCTCAGTAGTATTCAGACCTTCAGATTGCAAAAGAAAATTATTCGAATAATGAAAAAATGCCTTCCACGTGATTCCTGCAAGCCTCTTTTCATTGAGCTGGGAATCTTACCATTGGCTTGTCTATTTATTTACGAATCTGTAATATTTGTCAAAAATGACCTACTTAACGGAGGGAAACATATTTCCATGCAATATTGATATTTATAATTACAACACACGCCGTATAAATCACGTGCATCAAGTGTCAGTATCAACAGCGCAGTACAAGAAATCAACATACAATACATGATCGTTACTTTACAATGCATTGCCAGATGACATAAAACAATTAAAGTCAGTACACAAATTTAAGTTAAAAGTAAAATCTTTTCTGCTGCAAAACTGTTTCTATACATTTAGAGGCTATACTGACTGTGAAAAAGAAAAAATAATGTTTATTGTAACAAAACAAAGATATATAATGAATTAGTTTACGTTTGCATTGTATACATTAAAAAACAAAAAATTTTAATACACCTGTAAACAAGTAATGTACTTCAGCTTTCGGGTCAATGACCCCCATCTCGATCAGGTTTTTGTCCAGTTTCCCTGATCCATGGGCCCTAACAAGATATGTGCTGTCCTGAGGGCGCGGCGCTGTGGTGCCGTAGTAATGCGCATCTGAAGAATATATGTTTTTATCAAAGAATATATATTACATATTTTTGTGAATCGTGACAATGGAATGGCAATATCAGAGATATAATAAAAGGAATATTTAATAGTGCGACAGAAAATGTAGTTCTTTATGGAGGAAACATGTGGCCCAGACAAAACTAGTGGTGCTACAACAGCACATTCTCTACTGTATTATTTGTAAATTTGCTATTTTCGAAAATCCAGATAGTTGAACGTAAATCAGACTTAGGTCATTCCTTCTCGATTTATCCGTGAAAAAAATCGAAGAAAACATTTGGAGCGTTTTTTTTGAGAAAATGTTTTCTTTTTAAGTTGTAATAAATTCAAACACAATTTACGTGAAATATACTCGTTTTTTAAAAAAATGAACAGAGCTATTTTCTGAAGATCTATTTTTTAAATTTATCGTTAGAAAAGATTTTATTTAAGGCAAAAATATCTATCTTCAACTTTGTTGTTTTGAAAAGTTCAACTTCGTAGCTAAAATTTTGGAATTTTCGAAAATACACAGTTTGTCGGAAATTATAATAGCATCAATTTTTTACCATCTTTGATACATAAGGAAATTTTTTTTAAAAATGTGGGAAAAATTATTTAAAAAATGCCTGGATTTAACGCGAAATTACGCAAATACTTCTCATATTCGAAAAATTGAACATGCCCTTATTTCAAGATCTGTCTTAAAAGAACAGATTTCATTTGTCTGTTCTTTACAACAAAAACCAATATCTGTCTTCAATAATGTCGTTGTAGGAACACTGAAAACATTGAACTTTCTCAATTTTCGAAAAATCAGCAATTTCAACGAAAATGAGACTCGCGCCGTTCTCTTAAGCGCTATCTGAGAACAAAGTTTAAACAAAAAATTAAGAACCATTTTGAGAAAATTTTGAAAGTTATTTTGAGCCTTCTTGTAAAGTACCCTCAAAAATTAAAACATCCGTTTGAAACTGGAGTTCGTTCAGGTCTATTGAGGAATATTAATTTCGGAGAAAATCGGCTGAACGGTTTAGGCGCTAGGTTGACCACAGGTGAAGATTCGCGGATTTATGCGGATATAACGGTCAGCGTATCGGGTTGTTGTATCCAAGATTGCGGGTTCGAACCCGATCGAAGGCGTGTATTTTTGAGGGCGAAAAAATCCTTCGTACGTCGTTCTTCGGAGGGGAAGTAAAGCCGGCTGTCCCATGTAGGAGATTTATTGCATGCAAAAGATCCTCAAACCTAAAATAAGCCTCTGAGCTAAATTCAAATCGCCCGTTTCCGTCGCCCGAGATAATTCCTTCTTTCTCCGCTAGATGGTGAAAGGAGCGTAGCGAAATTTGTGTGGTCAGACGGAAGAGCGGACCTGATGACCCGAGTCTCGCCACGTAAAATAAGACATTAACTTAACTTAAGATTCAGAATAACAGAATCGGCGACGGGAGAGGAGGTTTGTACCTCGTGGGGGCAGGCGACTCGGCGTAACGCCCGCGCTGGAAAACCTTCTTACATCTGAAGAGAGCGTTCATTGGATAGTAGCGTGTGACACAGACGTTTTGCTGGCAATTTATTTTTCAGTGTCAAGGACCCACAAAACATGGATTCTGACTACATTACGTCCTTTACGCGTTAGTAATTTACTATATGAAGGAAGAAAATTTATCTAATTTTTCGTTACCAGGGCCCGGCAATAAGAATTTTTTCTGTGAAAAATTCGCTGTTTTCCGGCACACGATTGCAATACTTTCTCTTCTTACGCAATAAGTCCTAGAAAGTAAAAATTTATATCTTCAATATTGTAGTTGCAGAAAAACGCCGGAAGAAGTTTGAACTTTTTGGAAAAATCAGGGATTTTCACGAAAATGGGATGTGCACCGTTCTCTTAAGCGTCCTTTAGGGTATTCGCGGAGAAAATTTGATCAGAAAATTTGGAGACATTTTTGAGAAAATTTTGACAATGTTTTTGAAGCTTTACGTAAAGTGCTCCCAAAAATCAAACTGGACAAACTCAGAGGACGCAAAGTTCTTTTAAATTGATCGAGGAATAGCAATTTTTGAGAAAGTCGGTTGAACAATTGAGGCGGTCGACGTAAAAAGCATATGAGAAGCTGGTAGTTGCAAATGTGAAGGTATTATCGCTTTTTTGTTTAGAACGAAATTAATGATAATAGTGACATGAATAACGTACGAGTTGGCCATGATCCTACATCAAAAAGATCCATTTTATGTCGTAATGGAGAAGGATTTTGATTCAAGACTAACATCATTTTTCTATGGAAAGCCCATTTGTAAAAGTAAACTCCATTTGGGATAATTAATTACGTGCTCATAAAAGTTCTTATCAATGATTGTCCTGTGTTCTCGCACATATTTCAAACTTTGTAGCATATACTTGGTGTACAAGGATTTAACGTAGTTACTACTGGAAAATCTCTACGTCTAGATGTAAATCATAAGAAAGTTGCTGATGTAAAACGTTTATACCTTTTTCTAGTTGAAGAGGATTTTAACTTATAGAAATTATGTTAAGTTCTTAAAAGAAGATTTAAATAATGAGGCTCTTTCTTCCATGTTCTCATACTTATTGTTGTCACGCAAATTGTCTCTGTTGCAAAGAAAACATTTAAGCTTGTTGCGCAAAATGGCCCAATATATTTCTAAAAGCTATTACTCACTCTATATTAAGATATTATTCCACATATTTGATGCTTTTATTCCATTTTATTGCCTAAAATTTGTTCTGCGTAAAAAGGGACTAGCTTTGTCAGACATTTTGGGGCTAGCTTTGTCCTTAGACGGACAGACAGACGGTCGGACAAACCAATGTTTTGCAGTCAATCGGTTTTTCTGCATCAATGACCGAGAAAACATTCATTCTGACTACACAACGTGTTAGAGAAAGTAATTCATATAGGAAAGAATAATTCGAGAACAATATTTATTCACTTTTTTGCCACCAGGGCCCGGCAATAAGAGTTTCTCTGTCGAACCTTCGACGTTTTCCGGTAGACGATTACAATACTCTCTTCTTATGAAGTAAGGGCGAGAAAGCGAAGCGAAAAATACGGAAGAAACAGATGCGGTACTCGTGCGTATGGGGACAAATGTACAGAAACAGCAACCCTCACATGACACTATTAAGCTTTGTGTGGCATTACAGCCTGATATTGAGACCAAATTTAAAACACTAAAGTGATTGTTTCTAGAATTATGTGTCGGAACGATGTTCACACCTAGAGTTGGGCAAACTACTTGAAAAAAGTATTTCAGAAACAAAATACATCCTCGAAAGTATTTCAGAAACAAAATACATCATCGAAAGTATTTTAGATACCAAGTACAAAATACTTCCATAAAAGTATTTTAGATACAAAATGGTATTTTAAAATACTTTTGAAAAAATAAAATACAACTAATAGCGATCCAGTTTTACAATTTATTTCTCAAAGCTTGGCTATGATTTACAGTTGTATACAATTGGACACGTTTCATTAGAACATTACTAGTTTTTCAAACATTGTAACATTAATATTTCTTCCTGCTATTGTAATTGATAATGGTCTCATTCCATTAACAATGAATTTTATAACAAGATCATCACATTTTGTTTTATCTTTTCCTTTTTCCTGCATATTGAAGAAACTAGATGTTAAACTTGTTTGTATTAACTTCTTGGCATTAGGATCACTATTCTCACGTCAGTGCTGTACATTTCCCCCCTAGTTAAATTTGATCTTCTCGACCAGAGATGTCCAACTTACGTCAACCAAGTGCCACAACTAAAACATTTAATATGGTTGAGGGTCATATTTTCATTACTCAAGCGAACCACATCTGACTTCCCCGTATTGTCGCCCAAGTAATACCTTATTTCTCCGCTATGGATGGTGAAAGGAGCGTATTAAAATTTGCGTGGCCAGACGGAAGAGCAGGCCTCATGGCCTGAGTCTCGTCGCGTAAAATAAGTTATCAATTCAATTGTTTATCTTGGCAAATTACCCGGTTGCTCTGAAACGGGAGGATGGAATCATGCGTGATATCTGGCCTTACCATGTATAACGCAGGGAAACTCATGGGATGATTTTGAACACCTGAATTTACTACAAAAAGTCTTAAATCTAAACTTAATCTATTTTTACTTTCTCGCCATCTCTTACGCAGTAGAGAGAAAGTTATGTAATGCTGTGCGAAAAACGGCGAATTTTCGGCAGAAAAACTCTTACTACAGGGCCCTGGTAACTAAAAACCTGATTTTTCGAAAACTGCAAAAGTTCAACTTTTTTTGACGTCTTCTTACAACTACAATTATGAAGATAGAGATTTTCCCTTAATGAAATCTGTTCCTTAAAGAAAGATTATGAAATAACGCCATGTTCACTTTTTCGAAAATTTGAGTAGTTTTCGCGTAATTTTGCAGGAAAGTACGGGAGATATAGTACGTGTTGTCTTAGCATCACTAGTTACATTTAGGGGTTGATCCCTACAGGTACTGGGTGCACAATGATCTCGCCCGACTTGGATGCAAGGGACTTCTACTTGTGACTAATGACCTTATTGAAAGGCCACAATAAATGGCCCTTCGGGCCGACAGTTGAACAGCTCTGATCTCGTCCCATTATTTTTATCATTCTCAAATTTACTTATCTCACCAGGATGAGTTCTCTAAAATGTGTAATGAAATTATCAGTGCCGTAGTAAAAAGAATGACCAGTAAAAGATTTGTTCATCATTCTGTGCATTTAGAATTTATATTATTACTGATATATATTATTTAGAATTTATATTATATATTATTATATTATATTAGTTTCAAGTGTGTCTTAAAATTTGTGGTTTGTAGGAATCACTTATTTTATCTGTGTGGGGAGATTTCAGCAACTTTTCAATAATAGTGAAATATGTTCAATCCAAATAGGATATTTTGATGGTTTATTGATTTCCACACTTACTATATCGTAAGATTGGCTGTTTAAAAGGCGCAAGCACAAGCTTTTAACCAGTGCGCCCAATTCCCTTCCAGACAGTAATGCAAAATGTGACGACATAATGTAACGTCCGTGTGGTGGTCTCCAATATCCGTTAAACGTTATCGTGAAATGTCTCCAGAAATAAATTTTCTTCAACTTAGTTGCTTCGAAATATCAAAAATTCGTGTTATCGACCTTTGTGATATCCAGATTTGACTGTATATTGAAATTCAAATTTTCAACGGCGGATCAATAAAAAGTATTTGTATTTTAAAAATACAAAATAATATCAGAACGTATTTTCGATACAAATGCAAAATATATGATTAAATGTGTATTTTTGATACAAAATACAAATTAGAAAAGTATCGATGATACGTATTTTAAATACATGTATTTTCGATACTGCCCAACTCTGTTCACACCAATAAAACATGGGACCTGAATCGCTAGTTACGTTACGACAAATCTGATGACCAGAATCATTGGTTGGGACACAAGACTTCGGACGGGACGACCTGATTTCATTTCCTGAGGCGCATGAAAAATGGGATATTTACACGACCAGATAATTCAATCTTGTTAACATGGAAGTGGCGATCGGAGGAAAATACAATGGTGGCGCCAGGGGCAGTGACAGTTGCTGGGGAGGGAATGACGGGCGTGGGGGCGGCTGCGAGGGGGAGAGGACGCAGGCAGTGCGGCGACGGGGACGGGGGAGGAGTTTCTACCTCGTGGGCGCAGGCGACTCGGCGAACGCACTCGCCGTAAAATCTGTCTTACATCTGAAGAGAGGCTTCACTGGATAGTTGCTTGTAAACGGCCGTAGTAACATGAATAAGGAACACGAATTCTGGAATTTAATCGAAACTTGTGTTTCTGAAATGTGATAGGGACAGAGTCTTATCTATCGGATGAGATAGAGAACTTGGAAATTTTTCGTTCGGATCATATTACGTTTAAGAGAAATCACGAAAATAAAGGTGGCGGAATTTTCCTTTGTATGAAAATCATTTTATATGTTAGAGCAAACTTATATGCCGAGGTTTTTCGGGTAGGGAGTTTCCATTGGCAATATAAAGAGCAGAATGCACCAGGTCACTCTACGAGTATATTCACGGAGTTATTTGGAGCTAATAGAACGTCATTAGACGATACAATTTTGAGATGGTCGAATTTTTTTCAATATAAGAGTAGTTCTACATAATTTTGCTTGAAAGGCAATTTGAAAAACAAGCTTTTTCGAATCTGCCCAATTTTTTCTGTATTTTTTTCCTCAGAGGCACACCAAATTTGATAACAAAAACGCCACAGGTCCCATTATCGTTACACACTCTAAATTTTAGAAAATTGCAAACGTTTAAAATTTGTTTGGATCAATGCAATTGGTATTGAAGAACAACTTTTCTCTTTATTCTTCAAAATTAAATCTTTAATAATTATGTCATGTAACATTTTTTAACATAGGAGTTTCTGTGTTCAATTTCTTTTTAAAGCAACCGCAAGATTGTTATAATTGATTAATTGTGATTCCGGGCAAGTCAGCTGCTAAAGTCACGAGTCCTATCAGTGCAGTGCATGCTTTTATCGCGGGAGCTGGCGGTGATCTTCCCACGATTGATAGTGAGGTCCGGCGCCGACCTACGTCGGTTTGCGGGGATTTTCCACAACTAGGTTTTTCCCACCAGCGGGGCACCACTCCAGCCGAGACGGGCTTTAAGTTCCCGACTGGTCTCCCGACAAGTGTGGTACGTGAGTGTGAGAGTAAGTAAGTGGGCGAGGATACAAGGAAGGGGAAGGGGAAGGAAAGATCGCGCGCGGTCCGTTGTCTATTTGTTAGGGCAATTTCCTGAAGTTGATGAGAGAAACCACGGAAAACTACCGATCAGAGCAGCCGCTAAAAGCTTCCTCCAGACAGTGGCTGAATTCGATTTACCTGTCTCGCTAGTGTCAAAAATCCTCCCACCGCTTGCAGTTTTCCAAAATTCAGAGAGTACAACGAAAATGAGGCCAGCGCCATTCTTTTAATTTCTCATTGTTCTATCCGTGAACAAAATGAATAAAATTGGAGCGAGATTTTGAGAAAAAGTTTTGCGTAAATTTCAAGAACAAATTATGTAAAACCTACTGTTTTGTTCAAAAAATTGTGCATCTTCGTGTGAAGTAAGAGCGAGAAAGTAAAATGTTGTACACAATCTTTCTTAATAAGCTGATTATTAGAACAGATTCCGTTGAAGGCAAACAACTCTTAACTTCAATTTTGTAGTTTTGAAATGTTAAAAGTTTGCAATTTTCGAAAATACAGTTTGCCCTAATGAGAACAGCACCACATTCTTACCGTTCTTTGATACATACTAGGAGAAAATTTAAAGAAAACGTTTTGGTGTATTTTTTTAACAAATTGATTAAAAAAATTAAAAATTGCATATTTTCATTCAAAATAACTTATATTTTCAAAGAATAATACTTATTTCAAGATATGTCTTTAAGAACAGATTTCTGTCAGATTATTGTTTCATTATTTAATGTTATGGGAGTGGGTGGAAAGTACGGTCTAAGGGTGAATATTTTAGCAGCGGTTTTTGGTGGGTAAAGTTGGATTTTTAATTTAGCGGCCCAGCTATCGATGAGATTAAGATATAGTTGCATTGTGCTACGTATTTTGTATAGATCAGGTCCTGAGGGAAATAGTGCCGTGTCGTCCGCAAATTGAGCGATTTTTATTGAATTTAGTATTGATAAATCTGCTACATAGATATTGAAGAGTATAGTGGATAATGGTGATCCTTGGGGGAGGGCTGCATTTATTTGCCTGGGGTTTGAGTGATGGGTATTGACATAAACTGAAAATGTTCTGTTGGATAGCAAACTGCGGATAATTGAGGAGATGTAAAGCGTCACTCAGTGCCGCACTTTTGCTACCAATGTGATAGCGTGGATGTTGACACTCGTTTCCGGGAGATATCTCGTGTATTCTCTTTCGAGCCTATTTCATACATCTGAGTCACGTTAGAGGCTTTCTCATCGCTTTGTCAACCGTAAACGTTGCGCGAAGTTGAAAGGTCAGTTTGGCGGCACTCCGTGTAGTGCGCGCACGGAAATATAAGTACATATTTATTCCTTCAGCCTTTTCATTCGCAATTTCTGCAGTTCTGGCGCTTTGCAACTTAAAAATGTCTTTGCGATGCAACTGTATACATATTTTTACAACATTCAATACGGATGAAGTTCCTACTCTTCTTAGACAATCTTCCGATGAAGAATTCATTGATTATTCAAAGAAATCTGACGGTGGAAATGAAATTATTCAAGCTATTAACATACGAAACAGTGATTCTGAGTAATCAGCGTCTGAATGCAACCTCACAACTGACAACTATTATAGTTGTCATCCCTTGGCTGTCTTTCTGTTGAACAATGGAATCATATTCTTGGGAACAATGGAAAATAAAAGAGAAACACTAGTGGAATTCCGTGCCAACAAAACAAAGTATTGCGATCACGAACTCTGCAATAGGAGACTCAACTTCGGTGGTGAGGGTATGTACCGAAAACGTCGGCAGCTACTTAAAATATGAAACATAACTAGACTCCTTGTGCTTCAGCGGCATCACGCGGCGAATGAAAGAACCTCGAAGGAACCTGTCAATGTAGCCAATAGCAGCAAAGCCAAGCGTTTCCGCGGGAAGCAATACTTATTTACGAGTATTAACGAAACACGCCCTTCGCAAGAATGAAAATAATCATAGTTAATTAATAAATTATTATAAATTTCTCGTATAAATACAGCACAAACTGCGTAAAGACCTGTCAAGAGAGCCGCAATCCACTGCCTTACAATCTTCTAGAGCAGGGGTGTCCAACTTCCAAGGCCTCACGGGCCAAACCTAAAACTTTTAATATGGTCGCGGGCCATATTTTCATCACTAGGACAATCGACACCTCACTTCCCCGTACTGTTGATCGCGGCACTTCGCTCGGCTGCTCTGATACGGGCGGGGGAAGGGATGGAACCGTGCCTAATATCGGGCCGTACAATGCATACCGCAGTGAAACACATTGGAATGGTTTTGAATTTCTGAATTCACTAGAAAGAAATTCTGAAGTCTACTTTTAACCAATTTTACGTTGAGAGGATTTTGACCCCGACAAGGCGCGTGCGCTAGGCGCGATGTTCTCGCCCAACATGGATGAAAGGGACTGTAACTTTTGACTAAAAACCTTTCGCGGGCCACAATAGATAGCATGGATAGCCCTGTTCTAGATGAAGATAACAATGAACCCTATTCGGTTCCAAATCGGCTAGCACTACAATACTGTCCCGTTACTTCTTGTTCATCTTATTGTCTGGGATTGTGGCTAGTCCAAAGACCGCCCAGCAGTGCCGAGCACTAACAGGCCAACATGCGCCATTGTGCTGATCGGCACCTTCGTAAGTGCCTTCACCCAACGCGTTATGTCGCTCAAGTAAAAGGAGTCTAGTTTTGTTTTATTATTTTTGAAGTAGCTGCCGACGTTTTTAGAACATACCCCCACCATGCCTCCTAAAACGGAGTTGAATCTCCTTCCTGTAGACTTTGTGAGTGCGATCTTCTCTTTGGTCATCTCTTTGGGCCCGGATAATTATGTACTAAAAATTGGGAAAATATGTACATATATATGTATCATAATATACAGAAATATGTACTCAAAAATATGAAATACGTAACATTAAATATCGTTATATCAATAATTTTTTATTAAAATACAATTATCTTAGTATATATTGTTCTATAGACTTAATACAAAGACTAGAATTAAACATTATAGTTCTCATAATACTATTATTTACAAAGATCCCGTATTAATAAGAAACCTATATCGTCTCCGATATTATTTCAGTAATATACCTACTCTTTGCTGCTCTAACACGCAAACAATGAGGTCTCAAAAATGAGGTCTCTAAAGAAACAGACCTTCAAGGAGACGTGACGAATTGCATTTTGACTTTAAAAATATGAAAGATTTGTTTAAAAACGTATCTAAATATTCATGTAAAATACACTTTCTATTCTTTTCCGTGTTTTCTGGATCCAGTGTGACGAAATTGTCCCCTCATAGCACTGCACTAATAGCACAAATTGTTTCGAATCCTGGGTTTTTCTCCAGAACGAAACACCTCTTTTTCTTCAGTAGATCCCCCTATTTACTCTCGAAGCAACTGCTAATTGGGTAATTTCAAAGCTACCAGAAAGTTTCAGGGAAGATGTTTACAAAAATTTAATTGTAGTGCTTACTGAAAAATGAGGCAATATAGTTATTCAACTTTTTGAGTATCAAACAATTGCTTCAATATGCCTATAGATCCTGCAGCTTCACAATCAAATTGATGTATAATTTGTTTTACAAAATCAACATTTTGAGTATTGTAGCTCATTGCGTCGATCCAGGTGCCCCATCTCGTTAATCCTTTTTTGTGTTGGAAATCAATGTTTCAACTTTATCAAACTGAGATCTAATCAGTTCTGCAAACGCAACGCACGCACAAGATAGGTTAGAAGCAGTAATTTTGGAACAATACCTGCAGGGCTTCTGCTGCCTTGCACATGTACCGGAAGGAAGACATTATGTTTAACTTCATTAGGCCACAAAAATCCCGTTGTATTGTTAAAAAGTTTTGTAATAGTTTGATGGTTGCATTTGGGTAACACTTCACAAGTTAAGAAAATAAGACACACTTTTAAACGTTCATTAAACCTATCACAACCTTGCCAATACAATTTCCTTGCACATCAGTTCCACAGCGAGATTTTACTTCAGATTTTTGGTCCAAAGAGATAATTTACGAACAACGGTAGAGGGACGCATGTAAAAATCAGGGAAAGAAAAATGTCAACAGCCCTTCTTGAGCTGGTGCGTGTAGTTTCTGGTGAAGGGTATCAAGGTCAAAGGAGACCTCTAAAATATGCGAAGTGGGTGCGCGATATCGCCTGCTAAAGATATCATTTTCACAAATTTCAAACTTCCTTTCTGTTCTCTACGATACTCGCGCTGGAAACTAACAGAACAGAATCTATGGATTGCATCGTCGCCTTCCAATATCGTTGGCATTTATGGATACACTCATTTCAGCGCGTAATAATAGCTTCATTTTAGTTTGGGGGCTACAGAATAAAATGTTTGACAATGCTGAATTGTTTGTTTGGATGATTCCTTATGAAAACAAATAGGAAAAGTAAAGAATTATTTTTTTAAAATGTAGGATAATGGAAAAAATCAGTAATATGTAAAAATATGTTCATTTGTGTAAAATATATAAATATATGTAATTTCGGGCAAAATATGTAAATATATGTACTAAAAACTCAACGATTTTGGCCACTAACCGATGTAAAACGTGAACATATCGTTGATTCGACTTGATAGATTTACCTTAGGAAAATATGTAATTACATAATTATCCGGGCCCTAGTTATCAAGATGACTTCCCTCTAGTATCTTACGTCCCCAAGAGAAAAAAATCGGTGATATTGTCAACAATGCACGACAAAAGAGAAACTGTTGAGAAAACAAGCAAGCCAACAATTATTCTCAACTAAATAGAACAAAGGGAAGTGTTGACGTAGACCAAAAGTGTGCGTCTGGTATGCGTAAACAAGAAAATCGTGAAGATAGCCTCTTTCTTCATTTTCAGAATGATTGGCATTAGCGGCAACAAATTTACAGGAGATTTGCAGAACACATAATACTTCACAGGTAGCTCCAGACTTATATGGTGTAAATGAATCAGTCCAAATCGACGCGGCAGTCGGTTTGGGATTGGGCGCGTGGAAGTCTCTTAAACCCTGGTTTAAGGATATTTAAATCATATTTTCTCGAAAACAGTTTCTGTCGGAAATGTAGATCTTACAATCTTCATAAAATTTAACACAGTATCAGAAATATTTGTCACGGTACTTTCCGGACATTCTGTATATCAAACTTATCTACCCGATTTACCATTCACCATCATCAAGACATGATGCAAGGGCTCTGGTACGGAGAACACATCCTTCACATCCATTGGAGATGTGATGTTTTACGAGTAGTGGATGAGATTGGCCCTAACCAGTAAATCTGGATGTATAACTCAAATTTTGAAAAAAATGGAGATGAGGTGTTTCGCAAATGACTGATTCAAATGTCTTACGAAAATGCGTAATGAGGCTCTATGAGCCCATGAATGAGTAGAAATACGTTCCCTTTCACAATATTTGGGTATATTCAGGAAAATACAGATCGAGAACAGGAAGTTAGAACAGTATATGAAAAAATAATGGGGCGTGCCGAGAATGTGGTCTTAATAAAAATCATAAGAACAATCGTACGTTGCGCTTTTTGCTCCAATTTTGTCTGCAAACGACAACACATTTACGACATTTGACGACAACTCATTTACATAAATTGATCCAAAGTGGATGAAGATATGAGCATCTGAATGGAGGAATGAGAAGAAGAGGAAGGAGACTTTTGAAAACGTTATAATTGTTTAAATTGTATTATTTTAGACCTTTCAATTATGTCTTTTGTACTCTTAACTTGTTATTTTAATACAGCCTTTCTTATATCTGACTAATCTATTTTTTCAGTAAAAATATTCAATATGTCTATTGAATGAATTATTTATGAATAATTTACAAATAAAAGCACTTGTATATACTCAGATTGTACTTTGATAACCTTTTTTTTGCCCCTTTTAGTAAAAAATCCTACACATGTAATTGCGCTGTGTGGCACCATTTTGCCGGGCGCGCACGCATACGTTACAAATGCCGCTCAAGGGTTAATACTCATTACATTGATATCTGAAAACGAAAGTAATAGACCAAGACGTAGAGTAATGAATAAACATTTATTTCTCTTTGGATGGTATGTAATATAAATTGGGTAACTCTTCAGTAATGAATAACATGAATGGATATTTTATTATTCAGTTCTTTTGTCACTGATACAGTTCATACGTTTCATTCATTAATACTTCAGTTTTATTACACAATGAAATATATTCACTGACATTAAAAATAATTATTGAAATGCATATTAGTTTATTCTCCGCCAACGATTTGCTTGTTTTCTTGTAAACAAAATATTTATTTTAGAAATACTACGTTGGGATATCAATATAAGAAATAATGAATATTCCAGTTCCTTACAAATTATTTATGTAAAATTGTGAATTACGTTTTGCAGATATTTTAAACAATGTTCCTGTTATTCTAGACTACTTAAGTCATTTACACAATTTCATTGCATGAAAATTCACTTCCTGAACCTTCTTCATTGAAGTTGGCACAAACACAATTGTGTTCTCTTGAACCTTTTGGGAGACAAAGATGTTCACTTCCACAGAAACCATTTTTATAAGCACAGTTATTTGTCACTGAAACAGAGAAAAAAATAGTATGTAGAAATATTTTAAGAATAAATTCAGATGTTGGAATATTTTAAAGTAATTGGAAAAAAACTTAGCTTGAAATGAACAAAAATTGCATGTATTTTCTAAAAAAAATTATGTTAATTCGTAATGGAAATAATCATTTGAGAACGTGATACATATTTTTCATC
>JAHLJT010008446.1:177044768-177066189 GCA_031308135.1 Acheta domesticus | reverse complement strand
ACCAAACAACAATTTGTTATCAATCTGTGAAGAGTTCTCCTTTTTTGTATAATCATTGAAAGTGTCTATTGAAATATCTATTAATGGTCACAATATTAAAGATATTCTAGGAAGTATGAAAAAATATTTTTAAAGTAGCTTTTTCAAAGTTTTTCAAACACAGCACTTACGTCTGGGGCATTCTCTTTCGGGCTGCCACTATTCGTATAACTTTCCAATAGCTGGCGATAAGGTAATTATGGCATGATTTCTATGTCCACTGTTTTTCTGGGCACTTTCAATCTTTTGTCTGCAATTACAAAAGGAAACTTATTTCTAAAAATACAATAAAAGTGCACTGATATTTAGAGAGAGGTTCTGTGTAGGAAACAAGGAACTTCGGCATTTGTTCCACGTATCGAAGGAAATCAAGGCCTGTGAGAAGGAAATTTAACCTAAAATCGAACCCTGAGAGACATTATGTGCAATGGGCAATGAATCGGAAAGATGAGTAAATAATATCCCATCGTATTTCTATTCTCTGATATCATTGTCTAAGATACGAACACTACCAATCTAGATCAATACCACGAATTCTGTGTGAAGTTAATTTTCAAAGTAAAGCGTTATGTTCAATGAGGTCAACACCTTTGAAAGATCTAAAAGAAATAAAAATAGGTGCTTCATTTGATCCATGGATGGGGCGACATCTTAAGAAAAGAAAATATGGCTGTTTCTGCAGATTTTGATTTTCTTAATCGACATTGTCAATCTGAAAACGTTTCGAATTTACTGGGAAACGTTTGCATCACGGTCATTATAGGAAACCACAGCAGAAGGTAAATTCCATCAAGTCCCCAAATTACGATGTCCCTTCACCAATAAAATGTGATTCCCCGTCAGAGATTTACTGGAGGATTAGATGTATGTCCTGAAACAAATCTACAGGAGGCGATAGAATAATCCCTTTTATTCTAAAAAAATTATCGTAGGATTTCTTAACAACGTAAAACATTGAATTGTGGATAGTACAGGGTACTTTCATGGAAACATTCTACAGACGTACTCATAGGTAAGCAGAAGTAAGGTAAGCAGCATAAGGTAAGGTAAGCAGCCTCGTTTACTAGCTACCGCTACAGTGAAATTGTTTCGACTATTTGCGCAATACTTCCTGAACATGGGAGTGAAAAGCACGCACGTGGGGAGCCGGGAAGGAAGCAATATGTTTCCACTGCCTGGGTAGGATGCACTTCCACGAGGCTAGATACACCAGAAAGGATCTAAGTTTTGCAATTGGGCACTCACCAAAGAAAACATAGTAACGGTTTTCATTCCACTAGTTCCAAATCTTACTATTTCATACATCAAATCTGATCTTTTCATACCAAGAAATTTTCTTATCTAACATAATTTCGTGAACATCAGCATGAAGAAGTGCTGTGGTATCTCATTCTGTAGATTTTTTAAAGGTTTTAAGATCTAGTTTTTCTGTTTCTTGAAGAATTAGACTACTTTTGGTTTTCAGAATCAAAAGAAATTATTTCCACCTCACCATATATACTTTCTAAAATTGTTTTTTTTTCACAAACAGGAATTATATACTCATGGAAATGAATAAAATAATTGTATTACAATAAAACGACGGTATAAAAATATATAACAGTTTACAGAACGTTTTGGTAAATTTCAAGGACAGGTTCGGCTCCTATTGACGCGCCACGATTCGGTTTCCGAACGAGTCCACTCGCGGCGCCGCCCCACAGTGTTGCCCGGCCACACGACCACGTGGCCAACGCACTTTCGTGTGGAATCGTGACGCTTCGCTACCCGTGTCCAAGTTGAGGACGAGGCTCGGGCCTTCGGCCCGCGTTAACATAAAACATCCTTGAGTCTGTTTCAACGCATAATTACCAACGCATTTTATGCATTTAACATTATGCCATGCAACGCATTTTACGCATTTAACCATTGTAATTCTCCATTACACATTCGCACCACCACCGCACAATGCACAATGCACAATGCAAGCAGTGCTCCCTGAGTGATCCGTTCTCGTGGTCCCGCGCGAGTGAACCATGCGCAAGTGAACCGTGCGGCCGTTGTTTTAGTGAGCCGAAACCCTGTCCTTAAAATCAGCCAACGTTTTTAATATTAACAAAATAATACAATTACGTCATACAATTAATTAATATCTTACGTTTCACCAATCCGTCAGAAGTAGCTGCTTGGAGTAATTGCTAATCCAAAAGGGTACTTTATTCCATCAACTACAATTCTAGACTCCGAAGTGTTTATGTCAGCACAACCTAAAAGGTTAAAATAATGGATTAAAGTTTTTTGTTGAACGCATTTATAATGCGATACTGCATGGATACTTACCTATTGCATGAATTCCTGCATCGGCCCAACATAACTCATTACTATTCCAATCAATAGCTTAAAGAATTTGGAAGACCCACTAGGATGCTTTCCAAAAATATATGTCGTCCAGTTCCATCCAGATTTGATGATTCTATTTTTGGTCTATTACGGTTCCAGTCAGACCAAAACATTTTTCTGAAAATAAAATTATAACAAACACAGCACCCATTATTCTCACGCAAAGAAATGTTCCGGTGTTTTTAAACTACATGTTAAATGTTCTTATTTATCTATTTATTTAACGAAAAGAACTGTTAAAACTGACTGACATACTATGAGGAGAAGTGTAGTCTGTGCATGTTTCTTGAGCTCTGGGATCCCTACTCTAACTCATTTACATATTAAGTTGAGGTAGATAACAGGCAGACACGAGCGTTTATGGCACAAATTGATAAGAAAATATTCGCTCTCATGAAATAAAAACTACTTGTATAGACAAAACTCCTACATATTTTGGCTATTGTCCCTTATCATGCCCTTTTTGAAGGAATCTACTTACTGCCGCTAGCACTTGGAAATGGATTATCTGAATAACTATACTCCCCGCTGAGTTCAAGGAAACGTACACATACAGTGAAGCTATATTTATGTCCAAAACATAACAAGGGGGCATCTTATCATTTGCTCAAAGGATAGAATGAAAGAACTAGACGAAAAACCTGATTGAGATGGAGGTCATTGACCCAGAAGCTGAGATGCAATACTTGTTAGATGCAAATTTAGTCTTTTAGAATTATACAGTATAAGTGTTAACTAATACATTAAATATCATTTTTAAATTAATATTACTTTCCTCTGTGATGCTCAGTATAGTATCTTAAGCGATTTTACAAAGCATTTGTAACACTAAAATATTTTATCCGTGCCTGAAATATTATTTATCACTTTGTCTTATAACCTAAATATTTTCGTTTTACTGACTGGGTACCTTTTTACCCCTCTATTTTTTCAAAATAAATACCTTTTTTAAATAGTTTATTAATATAAGATTACGATCATGTGAACAGAGGATTTAGTTGTTTTTTTGCAGGTAATGACGGTAATTTTTGTTTTAATTAAAAATATAAATATATTCGATATTTTTCATTTATTATTTTTTAAATGCAAATTTTGCTTGAAGGTAACAGTCTCGTGAGACCCAGTATCCTTTAATGGGTGTATTTTAAATATTTTATTGTACATTTTAAAAATAGTTGTAGTTACGATAGGATTAAAATAGGGACCAATGTAAAGCACTACCAGTAAAAGTTTTCTATGGTCCACTGATATTTGAAGTATTTAATATATTAAATGTATATAAAAACCGTTGAGTATTATCTAAATATTAATAAAAGCTTCAAGGACAAATACTTGAACTGACAGAATTTATTTTTAACTCATCAATAACTTGTTTAAAAAAATATATGATGTGGATATAAAACTTTTTTTTAGGAAAAACGAAGCGTTTTCAGACTCATAACAAGGTTTTATAAAACCAAAATCTCCGAAAACTGACATTTTTTCTTTTCTTAAAGATGTTTCTTCATCAATGGACCAAAATGAAGCACCCATTGGAATACTTTTAGATCTTTTGAAACCTTTTAGCGTTATTGACCATAGCATCTTGCTCTCAAAATTACCTTCATATGGAATTCGTGGTATTGCCCTCGGCTGGATAATCTCATACATTAAACATCGAAGAAATAAATACTGTACTGGCACGAAAGGACATTATTTACTTATCTTTCCAAATCATTGCCAATGGAGGATGGGGTCCCGCAAGGTTTGATCTTAGGTCCTAATGGAAGAACAGTTCTGTTTGCCGATGACACGAATGTTCTTTGCAAAAATAAACAATTAATTGTATGATTTCAGAAGTTGAAAATTGGTTTTGTAATAACAAATTAATATTTAACGAAGGAAAACGGTTCCAATGCATTTTTGCATTTCAAATCGGTAATTGCATGCTCCATTGAAAATGAATAATATGCAATGAGCTGATGCAAAGGTAACAAATTAAAAGGCGTCTCAATTCAGTCATACCTCAAATGTAATACATATAAGAGAATTAAACGCTAAATTAAGTTCATTATGTTACACATTCAGAATTCATTCAAATTCTGTCAGCTTCATGCAGTTCGTTGCGTGTATTTTGCAATGTACATTCCCGTCTGAGATACGGAACAATAAACTGGAGAAGCTCATCCGGTACCTACAACCTTTAGATTGCAAAAGAAAATTATTCGAATAATGAAAAAATGTCATCCACGTGATCCCTGCAAGTCTCTTTTCATTCAGCTTGGAATCTTACCATTGCCTTGCCTATTTATTCACGAATCCGTAATATTTGTCGAAACGGACTTACTTAAAGGTGGGAACATATTTTCATGCAATACTGATATTATAATGACGACACACGTCGTAGAAATTACGTTTATCAAGAGTAAGTATCAACAGCTCATTACAAGAAATCTCAATGCAAAATATGCACGTTACTTTACAACGCATTGCGAGATGGCATTAAATAATGTCGGTAGACAAATTAAAGTTAAAAGTAAAATATTTTCTGTTGCGTCACTGTTTGTAAACAATTAAGGACTATACTGATCATCAAAAAGAAAAATGTTTATTTTACCCTGGAGAGGTGACGGTTGCTAGAGTTACGTTAGAGGTGGCGCGGGGTCATTTCTGACCCCTTTAAACTATTTCTTTATAAAATTATATTTAGCCAGAAATAAGTGCGAAATTAGTTATTTTAATAATAATCAATCATTTTTAATGTCGTATAAACATAATGCACTATTATAAACAAAGATGCAAATGAGGAATTGAAACAAATAAAAGGGCAAAATTATCATTTATCTTTCATTTTATGTAGTGACTCCATTTACATTTTTCTGAATATTTCAACGACAAAGGTATCAGAAAATTCAGCAAGTTTCATTTTCTAACATTGTCTCACATAAGAACAAACAATTTCTTGAAAATGATTCAAAGGCAATCAATACAACTTAGAAAAAGTACGAAATTAAGGCGTTTGTATTGGTTTCACAAATATTTGTAGATAAATTATTACATATCAAATTTTGAAAAAAATGTCAGACAAAGGTATAGAATGTGGTGAAAGGTATGTAAAGGTTCTGACTCGCAAAATAAGGCAATTGTAGATAAACAAAGATACGTGGGTTCACAAAAGACCCCGCGCCACCTCTCCCTGGTTAAAAAAACACTTATATATGAATTAGTTTACATTTGTATTGTATAATTAAAAAGAGATTTAATATGCCTGTTACAAGTAATGCATTTTAGCTTCCTGATCCTATTTCGATCAAATTTTTGTCCAATTTCCCTGATACTTTGAGCAAATGCTAAAATGGATCCTTGTTTTGCTTCTGGACACAAATGTAGCTTCACTATTAGCACGTTTTGTTGAGCACTCCTTTTGATTGTAATGGTAGTAGAGGTGAGGGTGAGTTACTATTTTATTAGCAATGCAGAAAAATCAAATATGCAGTTCGTCTACAGTTGCAAATAAGATTTATGTAACTCGGGAACGAATATGTCTAGCTTTTTAAATGTTGCTAGTCTCTCGCTTTTTTAAATTGTATTACTTATTTTGTTTCCTTTTTAACTTTTATTCATCTTTCAACTATTTGTAGTTAAATGCTGGGAAGCGATTCTGGAACTCAAAAAAAAGTGGGCAGATTATCTTCTCCCCCATACGTCATGTACAGGTTTACTGTTTGTTGACTAAACAAATCAAATATTGTACCCTCTCAGTAAACGTAGGGTTACACTATTGGGGACAATTTCGAGGAAGTTTGAATACTGAGACTCAATGAATGTAGCAATATAGTTGAACCGTAGCAACTACGTCAAAACTCGAATATCAAAAAACAAATATTTTTAGAAAACAAGAGAAAACTCTTCAGTTCTATCATTATGCAACGTAATATTGAACATCATAAGATAAGTAGTTCTGATTATTCACTTCTATGGCGATTGAGGCCAGATTTTGAGATATGAGGTTTTGCATCTTGAGCAGCGCGTCATATTTAATATCTGGAAACACGTAACCCAAAATCGTCGTTTTTGAGATAAGAGATTTTCTCATCTTAACGACGATAGCGTTTGTTCCGTGTATCCGCCCATATATAAATTATGGGTATTTTCCCCGCATTTAAAACACCTGCTTACAAACATTTCAGGCCTATAGTGGAGAAAATATTGGTTCCAGAGAAATATTCCCCTCACGTGTAAGAGTGAAAAGTCAAAACCACTATTTTTTCTCACTTGTAAGTCGTATGTCACATTGGTTTTTCTTTCGAACCACTTTTGACCAAGGTTTCATGAGAAGGAATTTCCGCCTAAATATTCTTCCAGAAAAAATTCAGCTCAGCTAAGAAAGATGAAAATCTCTGCAAACTCTCCTTATGCGTAATTTTGAGGAAAGCCCTAAGTCTTGTGATCTCTATGGAGAGCTCATTCATGCATATGTGGAACTGGGAGTCAACGCTTCATGCTTTTTAAACTCTGGATTAGGATTTCCTCTTAAAATTATCTCCGTCGTGTTAACATCATCAGTGTTTTACTTGCCGTGCATGATGTGAATAAGTAAAAATGTTCGTAAAGAAATAATTTAGACTAGCCAACATCTCAAGCGTTCTTTTTGAACCACTTAGTCAGCATAACAACCTTCTCGACACTTTAAAAAGAAAGTTCAATAGGGGCTCAGGATATCCCCCGCAAAAAATTAGGATTTAATTTTGAAGACGAGATTTAAATAGGAATATATGTCTATCTTCTGAAAGATGCGAAAAAATCTAACTTTTGCGATTTTCCAAAATTTAGAGTGCAACGAAAATTAGACCTGGTCCAATTCTCCAAGAGTACGTCACCTTATTTTAAAAAAAGGAAAAATGAACCATTTTTTGAGAAAAAAATCGTTGAGGTTTCATGTAAATTATCCCCAAAATCAAAATATCTGCAATATGTGTTAGTAGAACAGATTACAATGAGGGAAAAAAATTTGAAATTGTAGTTCTAGGAAGACGAAAAAATTTTGAACTTTTCTTATTTTTGAAAATTCAGAGAGTTTAACGTAAGTGTGACTTGCGCAATTTTCTTCCAGAGTGCTTTGCTCTATTCGAAGAAAAACTAGTGGTGCTACAGAATGGTACAGACTTTCCCGTATTAGTTTTCTATTTTCCTGGGTCTTCGCTAGCTATTCGGAATTGCCACATACTCTTTCTTGCCAGCTACCATCTATCATCGCCAAAAGTACATTTTTTGTCATTTTCTTAATTTTTCGGTTTCCTATTGGTAGAACAGAAACATTAATTTTAGAATATTAAAGAACACAAAAACCTAGCCGTAAATGGCAATTTTCTTTTAAAAATTATGAGCCGTTTAAGAGAAAATGGCGTTTTAGCACTACTAAAAATGCGAAATTTGAAGCTCATTTTCACAGAAAATTTTTGAGTTTTCAAAATACTTTATTCGAAGTTATTTGAAGCACTTACACTCACAAATATAATCATCTTTACAAATTGCGGATAATGTGCATATTAAAGATGTGAGAGATCTTTCAAAAATTTACATTTATATAATTTTTGAAAAAAAAAACAAAAAAAACTCAAATAAACTTCACGCTATACTAATGAGTGTAATTAGCACTATCCGTTACAAAAGTTTCAAGAAAAAAATTGCAGCCATATACGAGAAAATGACGTTTGAGCATTTCTGAAAATGCCGAAATTTGAGCGACTTTTCACAGAAAACGGTAGTGTTTTTCGAGAAACTTTACTTGACATTATTTAAAGCATATATACTCGTAAATATAATAATGTAAAAAAATCGCCAATAATGTAAATTTACATTTTTGTAATTTTTGAAAAAACCAACCGATAGACCAAAATGGCTTTTATGTCGTTGATAGAGTACATTTACCACTATCCCTACCAAAAGTTTAAAGAAAAAATTTGGAGCCGTTTTTTAGAAAATTTTGTTTTTGTAATTTTTTAAAATTGCACATATTGCACGCAATATTGCACGAAAACTACCAAAATTGTGAAAAACATTTACATGACCTTTATTAAAGAACTCAATATGAAGACCAAATTTTATTTGAAGAAAAAATCTCTTATCTTCAATTTTGTAGTTGGAGAAAGACGCCGAAAAAATTCAAACTTTCACAATTTTCGAAAATTCAGAGCTGTACGTGAAAATCGGACCTATGCCATGTTGAAAGGTGTATTTTCCTCTATTCATACAAGAAATTTAAAGAAAAAATTTGGAGCCGTTTTTGAGAAAATGTTGAAAACCCCCGGGGGCTTCATATAAAGTACCCCCAAATTTTAAAGAATCTTTTTTCAAAATCACAAAGTTTCGACTAGAATCAGATCGACTGGGGAATATCAATTTTGAAGAAAATCGACCGAACGGTTTAGGCGCTAGCGTTGACCACAGACGGACAGACGGACGGAATGCCGTCAATCGATTTTTAAGTATAAAGAAGCAACAAATCATGGATTTTGACCACACCACGAGATAGAGGATTTTTTTTTCTTAATTTAGCAACTGGTTTTATCCACTTATTCGTTTTCACGGCCCGGCAATTAATTTTTTTCCGCCGAAAATTGGCCATTTTTCGCGCAGCATTACATAACTTTCCCTATACTACGTATATCACTCCGTGTATACGTACGTACGGGAAAGTAAAAAGAATACAAAAATTTGGAACCATTTTTAAGAAAATTTTGAAAATGTTCCAACTTTATGTAAGAAAACAAACAAAATCAATATATCCTTTAAAATTCGCAGGGCCTCGAGTTTGGTCAGATCAATTTGGGAATATCCATTTCGGAGAAAATCCTATAAACGATTTGGGCGGTAATGTTGACAAACGAAGAGACATTTTGTCATAATTCACTTTTTAGGCACTAACAAGAACCCAGAAAACGTTGATTCTGACTATTCAATGTTAGAGAATGTGATTTACTCTGCAGTGGAGCAAGAATTGTGCACTTTTTTGGTATCGCGCGTTCACAAAACGAAATTTGGCTTGCCACTTTTTCTGCAGAATTACAATATTTTTCTTTACAATGTAAGTACGTAGTAGGATAAAGAAAAACATTTTTCATTGAAATGAGAGCTTAACTTCACTTCATTGGATATTTCGCCATATGAAAGTATTCGCATAACGAATGAGTCTTTGTGAAGCGTGTATCTGCCAGCGAGAAAAGTTGGTGATTGACAGAGACCAACATTGCATGAACAATGCTCAGCCGTATACCTGCAGTTTCCGGTTCTGCGCGTACCTCTACCTGAGTGTGAGAGTGAAATCATCAGAGAAGACGACGGCAAACTTTGAAAGAACGCTACTTTGCAAACAACTCGTGGTAATGGACACAATTCAATTCTGAATAAATTTTCTTCAGTAAATTTGCGGCATCGCGCGATGACATGTGGTTGAACGCCAGCGTGTATGTTTGTACTTTCTCACATGCTACTACATTATAGAGAAGGTTATATAATGCTGCAATGAAGAACGGTGCTTTTTCGACAGAAAAACTTGTTTTGTGGGAATCTGATATCGAAACAAAGGAACATTCTTGCTCCTAATAGATTGTGTAGTGTTTTATGGATCCTTGATACTAAAAATTGATTTACAGCAAAACGACTTCTTGCCCATCTGACCAACACTATACTTCGGTTTTCTTTCTTGGCGCACGGGAGGGTGTCAATAAAATGAAATATCTCACGGTATTTCGCGTCGTTCTCCGTTGTGCCGCCTGGAATCGCATGATCGCCAGCACTGCTCGCCACCGCCTCGGGGTTCGCCCCCCAATAAAGTACAAGTGCGAGGGGTGCCATTCGGCATGCACGTATACATACACAAGCACTGCTCGATACAGTGGCGATCACGCGACTCCTAGCGGTACAACCGAGAACGACATGAAATACTGTGAGATATTTCATCTTATTGACACCCTCCCGTGCGCCAGAAAGAAAAACCGAAGTATAGCACTTGATGCCCTGTGAATTTGAAACGAAATATGAGGGTTGTACCAAAAGTAAGGTTGCCAATGAGCTACAGCCTCGAGGGAAGGTGCTAGGTTAAATCCGACAACAGTGCCGTGAGCAGTGGTTCCCCCACTCTCGAGCTCGCCCATCCGCGATTAGCTACGTCGCTGTGTTCGCTTGGCAGCCGTCAGAGATGGAAGTGTCCATCGCCGCTCCCGCCGTGTGCGAGGTTCGAGCAGTAATCCAGTTTCTCCACGCAAGGAAGTTACCGCAATCCAGAAGGAGCAATCCAGAATCGCCGGAGAGGACGACTGACGGAGGGAGTAGTGCTTCTTCTTGACAACGCTCGACCCCAAGTCGCTCGTCCAACACAAGAGCTTTTGAAGAAATTTGGGTAGTCCGTTATGCCCCAGCTCCCGTACAGGCCGGACTTAGCCTCCAGCGATTATCACCTCGTCCCCAAGCTAAAGGAACCCTTAGGTGGCAAACGCTTCAAGAGCGACGATGAAGTCCGAGCAGAGGTCACATGCTTCCTCAACGGATTGGCGGGAGACTTCTCCGACTTATGAATACAAAAGCTGGAGCACCGTCTTCAAAAGTATGTCGAAAAAATGGAGACTATATTGAAAAATAGACAACAGTGTAAGCTTTCAACGATGTATAAATTAATAACAATAAATAATGTTTTTTATTTGTAAAAAATATGGGAACCTCACTTTTGGTACAACCCTCGTATTTACTTTTGGCGGCTACTTTACATGAAGTTTCAACACTTTCAAAATGTTATCAAAAATGGATAAAATTGTTTGATTAAATTTTATGGTGAATGGAGCGAAGTACGCTAATAAAAATCGCGCATGTCAGATTTTCTGTCAAATTTCTTAATTTTAATAACTACAAAAATATTAAAAAATGTCGGCATCTTCTTACAAATATAATAATGGAGGCAGATAATTTTGTTAATAGAATCTGTTCTTCAAAATGAAATCTTTAAAAAATGTCTAGTACAATTTTTTAAAATATGAGTTTTTTTCGCGTAATTTTGAGAGAAATAGTGTCAGCTTTGAAAAATGACGTAAGCAAAATTTCTAAAATCTCCAAAATTTAATTTTTGTTTAAAAATCGTCCATTTTTATTAAAATCGTGGAATTTTCAAAAATTGCAAATGCTCTACTTTCTTTCTAATTTGTTAGAAAGGTTTTTAACGCTCTTCAGAAAATGCATGTATGGATGATTCAGTATTTGAGCTTTTCCGCTGTTGTTGGATACAAGAGCGGGAATGTTTTTATTTTGCAGCAAGAAGTCGTACTACCATTTTAAAAGATATTCCATAAAAGTACTAATACTATTTAATTTTGAATGGGACGTGAATTACTTTGCCCTTGCAGAATACTGAATCATTCTCTGAATTGTTATATTTACCCGAGCTCAGGATGCACTACGATTCCTCGCGGGTTCGTAAGTCCATTTGAAATTAATATCTTCCTTCCTTTGTGATCTATGTTGGCAACTTCTATTGTATCTCTATGGGAATCAGTCCAGTATATGTTTCTTGAAATCCAGTCAATACTCAAACCTTCAAGTGACCCCAAATCTAAAACATATGTATTATTTTAGTTTCAGACTAATAATATTTGATTTATTAGGAAAGTATAAAAAGTTTTTAACGATCAACGCCATGGAAAAAACTTGAATAAATTCAGTGCAGATAATTATTGTTCCAAGGCATTTCCTTATTTAATAAACTTTCACAGATGATTTTAATTAGTATAAATATGCATACATCCTGGAGGCTCTCGTTTGCTTTGCATGAGTTACGTGTTTTGATAGTTGTTTATTAAATTTTATGTACAAAAATTGTTCTGTTGATACAATTTTTATTAAAATTATGTATTTGGTGATGCAAATCTACCGATAAGTTTAACATTATTCTTAAACGAATGATCATTTACGACCTTAAAGTATTTAACCACAAGATTTATTTCATATATTTCTTATTATATTGAATTACATTGTCTATGTTGATTATTCTTTTTTAACATTTATTATTCAACTAAATTAGTGATACAACAGTAATTATGCTTCTGTGTTGATTATTTTTCGAAGTAAAATGGATGCCACAATTCCCGTGTTACTTGCCATAAAGAAGAATAAAATGAAGCAAGGAATAGTTTTATGCAGTGATAGCAATAACAAAGCGATAACAAAATAATTACTTGGAGAGCTAATGAAGAAAATCTCGTTTGATGTGTGTCTTTATCAATTTAAATAAATTATATAAATATTAAGCATAAGTCTGCAAGTACATTGAAAGACATGTATCTAGTGATTGCTTAGGCCGTCTCATATGAATCAGAGTTTATTAAATGATCAGTCGTGTATGATCGAGCTTATGAATACGACCGAGAATACTGCAACAAATAGCTTTTCAATGTGAACTGAAAGTAAGTCCGCTCGCCTTCGGGAGTTGTCATTCCCCTTTGGGGTCGAGCTCCCTTGCCTGATAGCTTGCTTGCTAAAATAAATTTAGGACCTTTTCCCAAGTAAAATGTACTTGTTGACTGGACTATGTAGTCGATCAAATGACAAGAAAATACTCCATAAAAATTAGTACTATGAAATAGATTGTTCATACATTTTTTAATATATTGTTCAACGAAAATGGAACCTGCACCATTTATATAAGAATACCTTGCTCTTTACCAGAAAAAAAAAATTGAAAGAAGAAATGAAGTCGTTCGGGAGAAAACACTTTTTAAATTTCCTACAATTCAAGCAAAAATTACGCAAAAAATTCTCATATTAAAAAAAATTGTACTTGATCAGTTTACAGATCTAATTTTTTAGAACAGATTTCAGTAAGGAAAGAATCTTTGTCATCAATATTGTAGTTTTTGCAACATTAATTTTTGGCAATTTTCGCGGAAAGGGAGACCTGCACCATAAAATGAGGCATACTTCATTCTATTCCAGAACAAAATTTAACTCCGTTTTTGAGAAAATAATTTTGTAAAAACTGCCTACATTTCAAACTAAATTATACAAAAAGACTCATATTTTTCAAAAATTATATATCTTAATCAAAGATCTGTTTTGAAGAACTAATTTCATCAAGGAGAAAAAAATCTCTACCTTCAATATTGTAGTGGTAGGAAGAAACCGAAAACAATGTATAGCAGGAAAGTAAAATTAGATTTTTATGAAAAATCCTACAAAGCAGTAAAATAGGCATTTGTGAAGAAACATCTCTTTGAACCAAAATGTAATCTTTACTTCTAAGTAGAATTACTTAGTATAGAAAATTCTTTACCAAAACGTTTCAAGGAGTTAAAAATCTTCGATGTCATATATTTTAATCTCTGTACGAATTTACTTTCTCATTTTTTTAAATTTAAAGTTGTTCTTTTTGTATTCAATACGACAAATTATCCTTTCCGAACAAAATCTTAGGTTATTTTATTTTAAAAATTGAGCTGTAACTAGTCGTCTGCCTTTGTGGGCATGTTTAGGCGTTCTAGGATGTAAGGAAAATTGGAGCATTCCTGTGTCAAAACCCATAAGTGTGATAGTGAAGAATATTTTCTTACAAAAAAGTGATTAGGTTAAAATAATATCTCACCTGTATCTAAGAATATTTGGACATCTGATCCATTATAGAATGAACTTTTTATCACTTTTCCTGCTATATCACTCCAATATACTCTCCCTCTCTGACAGTCCACGTCAATTCCTGCAAGGAAATCCAAAAGCAGGAATAAGAGAATTCATTATTGGGATAATGACATTAAAGATTAATAAAATGTACGGATAAAATTATTAGGGAATTTTGAGCACTTTTCACCACGATTCTCGATCACTTTTTATTACAAAAATCAGAAAGGAAAAAACAGGAATAAAAATTCTTCTTTCTGAGCCTTGATCGACAATTTTTCAACTCTCTAGTGAGTATTTTTATAGTAATGAATCTCATTTTTCTGATATTTTTAAATATTAGAAAGTGTTTGTGATCGAAAATTTTGTGTTGAAAGATGCTCACTAGCTTCAAAAATACTCAGTGTTTGCCGGAAAACAGACCACTACCAATTCTTAACGTACATTGTTGTATACAAAAGGAAAGTTTAAAGAAAAAATTGATCCATTTCTGAGAAAATGTTCATGTTACATGCAAAATATCCCCGAAAATAAAAATATCTGTTTCAATCTCACAGAGTCTTGAGCCGATCAGATCGATTAGGGGAATATCAATTTTGGAAAATATCGTATAAACGGTTTAGGCGCTAGCTCTGGCCACAGAGAGGCATATGGTCGGACGGATAGACAGACGTTTTGGCGTCAATCGATTTTTCCGGTGTCAAAGATTCACAAAACGAGGATTCTGACTACACAACGTTTCAAAGAAGTAATTTATTGCATATAGGAACACGATTTATCCACGTTTTCGTTGCCAGGACCCGGCAATAAGAGTTTTTCTGTCGAAAAATCGCCAATTCCGGCGCACGTTTACAATTTTCTTCTTCTTGTCTTTGTATTAAGGCAAGAAAGTGAAAAGGAGACGAGAAGATAATTGTTGCATTCATTTATTTCATGATTTGTTTTTACTACTGCAGATATTTTGCATCTGTAATTGAAAGGCCACGAGCCACTACTGATTTACATTTACTTTAATAAATAATGCGAAAGTCTGTGAGACCGCTAGTTTTTGGTGGGCCATTTTTCAAAACTGACGAATGAATATTTCAATTAAAATATGGATAAACTAGTTTTGTTCGTTTCTTGTGACTCTTCGACGTTTCTTGGATGAGGATAATTGTGCAGAACATCCCCAACAAAGTAGCGGGAAATCGACATTCGAAAATGTTGAGGTCGCTTATTCTCATGTATTGGATATAAATAATGTGTAGAAAAGATTTGAACACGATCTGTAGTCACATTAAATTAAATTTTACGCACGAGATGAGTACTGTTTCTAATAGCTTTCTTGAAAGAAGCGAACAAAATTCATCCATGTCCTGTCATTTGGCTAGTTCAAACGCACTTCATCGCCCAGGCCAGGGATCACTTCACAGTTCATCGATACGGAATTTGTGGTTGATAAATCCAGTTCTCGGCACCCCCTCCCCAACGCTTCACCATTTCTTCATAAACTGATTTTGAGGGATAACATAATCAATAAATATCGGTATAATCAATATCGCTATCATCTACTTTCTAGATCACGCAGAGCCTCAATAACCTTAGTATACTCCGATTTAAATGTAGAGTGAAATGCCTTTTTATCTGCTGGGATGCAGTTATTCAATCGGGAGCTTCAATGTCAAAATTCGTGAGGCTTCAATGGCTCTCTTAATTTGTAACGAAGTCCGATTGGATAATCCCGTGCCACCTAATCGCTGTCAATTCGTCTTACAGTTAGAGGGTAATTGACGAAACCTTAAACGGACGCGGTGGTCTCAGAAAAACACTTGTGTACATTAATACACGGAAAACCTTCCTCTTTTCTGCGTCATTATAACAGTATCTAACACAAATTATATCGGTGTCGAAACATTTATGATAAATATTCCAAATGAAATGAATGATAATACACCACGAATTCATGAATATTGAAACAAATTATTTCTGATTATTTGCTGTAATTCTGTACGCATAAATATTAGCTACAACCCTTTGAATTCACTCTTACCTACGGCTTCTTGAAACAGTTTCATAACAATTGGTCGGCTTTCATTTTTTCTTTTGAAACAGTTATCTTCAAAACGGCCATTCCTTGTGTTACAAGAAATTGGTTTTCCCTCTCATGAAGCATCGGTGTACATGTAACACCATTTCCCACAAAACCTTCATTACACTTGCACTGGAAATGATTCTCAGAGCTCGTGACACACGTAGCATCAGGTGAACACATACTGGGATCGTCTAAACATGTTTCCTCTGGAATACAACGGTTTCCCATCCTTCGATGACTCTGAAAAATGTGAACTAAATAAATAACAAATATATTTTGCATCATATAAGTTGTTAGTAATGTACAGAATGTTAGTATTGCCAAATGCCATACAAGCGAATACAAGCAATAATATGGTTTGACTATGTTTTAGACAGTTAACTTCTTACAAAATCTGGAAAACTGCAACGAAAATTTTAGATCTCCAGGTCTTAGAATCCATTAGTGAAACTGATGGATTCTAAGGGATATCAGAACAATCAACGTTTACGTTAGGAGTATGTCTCTTGACTAGTAAATTCGAAGTAAGAGACGCGATATCACATTGAATGGCAAATTGACGTACTACTTGGACACTACATATTTGTTTCAGGGATGGTTTTGTGTCAGAGATGTGAGAGCTACATTTATTTTAATGGCTTGTTTTGGTCTTTTAGCTTCATGGCTTGTTTTGGTCTCTTAGTTTGAAGTCTTAGTTTAAAATAATCATAGTAGCTCTTTCTCACGAAACTCAGTTATTTTGCGTTGTAGTCTTATCGGCACGAAACTTCCACACACATAACAGAATGAATCAGGACTGTTCTTACAGCCACGACGTAGAACGTTGATATAATTTCAATAGAAAGATAATCTTTTATATTGAAATACGTGATAAACATCGTATGTCACTCAATGTAGAACACTTATGAAGACGAAAAAAATTTTTTTTTACTAGCAAGCGAAGCGCAACTCAGACTAGCGGACAAACCACAACAAAATTTCGCCACTCAGCAAAACTTGCTCCAATGTACCGATTTGCCGGTTCTAGACTCAAGCGGTTTTCTGTAAAGGGTTGTCAGCTGACTGCAGGACATTGAATTAATAAATTAATCTAGAAATCTTAATTAAGCAACTCGTAAGAAGTGCAATGTAAAAAGTACATTAGTAAATGAACGAAATACAAACGTAATGTAAGATTTAAAACAAAACGTGACGTGATGTGGGAAAAATTACGTCAGATGGTGATTCAGGGTGCAAAACTAATCCAAAAAAGCAATACAAGATGGCGGTAATGAAACCATCGCATGCAAGTGTAATGTAAAACAACTGAACGTAAACATGGGCAAAGCATTGAATCAAAATCGGCGAATTCTTGATCTATAAGACAACTCTGTACTCTGCTTGCAAAAGGCCTTTGCCCTTAACGGGATAATTTGTAGGCTCATAATATTTTGTTGCTTCAAAATATAACCACAAAGGGAAATTTGCCCAAAATATTAGAAAATCCAAAATAAAAAGCTTTTCCTACAAAAGGTTGTAAATTTGTCTGAAGGTTCCTACACTAATTATTTCAGTACGTTCCTAGAACTAGTGGTTTGTAGTAGAATAATATTTTTAGATCAGTGTTGATTTGAATAATTTTGCACATGTCAAAAAGCATTGAAAACACTTACTTTCTTACATTTGCACTTGTATCCTTGCACTACCTTGTCATAAACACATTCTTCTCCTGTTTTACAATTATTCACTAAATTGCATGGCGTAACTTCTCTCTCACAATGTATTCCATCTCCTCTGTATCCCAAATTGCAGCGACATTTGAACATTTTCTTAAATGTGTCGTACGCGCAGTGGGCGTTCTCATGGCATGTATTTTCACACTCTTGTTGGGGTTCTGAAAACAGAAAATACAATATTCGAGTTAATTAAATGTAAATGTTATTAGTTTCCAATGTACAAGAGAGAGTTACTCAGGTACACTGAACTGAGAGTTACTCAGGTGAATTACTGACGCAAATCAATAGGCAAAGAATTGTTATAAGTCCTAGCTTAACATAGAGAGGCTTATATGAATCACGTGGATGGGATTTGCTTATTATTCGTACAATTGTTTCTGTAATCAAAAAGTCTGGGAGCTACAGGATGTATGTCGTCAGAATGCAGAACAGGATGTATGCCATATCTCAAGAGAGAATGAACATTAGCAAAATATACACACCGTGCAGCACGAAGGCAGATTGAATTTGAAAGAATCTTGAAATGTTGAATGAAATAATGAACTTAATTTTGTTTTAAATTCGTTGAATAAAAGCGTTCCATATGAGGTTTGACTGAACTGAGATACCCAAACAATTTGTTTCCTTAACATCAGTCAATGGCACATCGTTCATATTCAATGGAGTGTGCATCTGTTTATTTGAAATGGAAAACTACGTTGAAACTGTTTTCGCTTCATTTACTATTAATTTGCAATAATGGAACAAATTTGAAACATCTGATATTGTACTAGTCACTGCTTCTTTATTGCAAAGGAGGGCATATCGTTTACATTTAATAGGAAGAGAATAGGATCTAAAATCCTACCTTGCGATACCTCATGTGCAATTAACCACTGATTGGAAAGGTGAGTAAATAATATCCCTTCGTTGCAATTCGGAATTTATACTCTCTGAGATCGTCGTTTAAGATACGAACATAACCAATCTAGAGCAATACGAAGGTAAGTTTGAAAGTAAAATATAATGATCAATGACGTCAACATCTTTTCAGAGCTCTAAAAATATTCCAATAGATGCTTCCTTTTTATATATGATTGAAGCGACATCTATAAGAAAAGAAAATACGGTTGTTTCCGTAGATTTTGATTTATAAAATCTATGTTGGCAATGTCAAACGCTTCGTACTTACTACGAAAGGTTGCCATTCGTTCCTAGAAAAATCTCTAATATTTTGAGAAAACTGACAAAAGTGAAATTGGCCGATAATTTTGAATATCATTTGGTTGCCTTTTATAAAAAGCGGCTTCGTTAATTTATTTTAGAAAAATATCTGGAAATGTTCCGATGCTTAACGATGCATGAAATTTGTGAGTTGATGGTTGTATAATGGCAAGCGCACAAATATTTAACAAACAATGGGGATGCAGAAAGTAAGGAAAGTGAAAGAGATGGGTTTTTGACAGGACACTGTGTGGGAGTCGATTTGATGATGTGTCGTGCCAGCTCATTAACGAGTGTATATTTTTCAGTAAGATTCATGTTAATACCATGACGGGTAAAGTGTTTTGCACAGAGTAATTTAATTTAAAATAGTGCGATATTTGTTTCTCTCAGATGCATTTTAATTGTTGGTTTGCGTTCTTAATTCCGATGCATAGTGTTGATCTATTGTACCAGAAGGGCAAAGTGGAGACTACAATGTTTTGGGCGGCACATTGTAATTTGTTTGCATGTTGTTCAGGTGTAAGATGACCGCCTAAATTATCATTCTGCCCTCCTACGTTAATGACTGCGCCTCGATGGGTGTCTTCCTGTGTGTGCCCAACTCCGTAATCACGTCTTCTAACCTCCCGTTAGGTTTAAAAACAGATGAAAATGAGTAACAGAAAGTTAAAGTTTAAATACAGATGTTAGAGGGTATCTTCCTACTGAGATTGGATGGTGGTCACGACTGTCAGCTAAAAAAAACCCTGTTTTTAATGCTCTGTAGGAATGTCTTTGTTTTCAAGTGGGCTAGGATATGCAGCTTTATGGATTTTTGTTTTGACACGCTTCCTAGCCTGTTTGTGTGTGATATTACCGATGGTAGAGGCAGGTTGCGGAATCAGAAAGGCAAGGAAAATCTGTTTCGTAACCTAAAACACTGAATTTGTTTTGAGTTACGACTGGATGTGGTGTCTAAGTCGTGTGTGGCGTCACGCGTGCACATTTGGAAAGGTTCACAGTGATGCCGACTTGTGATCAACTGTCATCGCAGAGAAAGACTCTTCTAACCTTCGGATGTTGATCTAAATTATTGTTTATAAGTATCAAGGCTTTCAGAAGGTCAACTTTGCGGACGTAGAGAGTAAGATTTGATCATAATTGTGTAGCAAATAGTACGACTATGTAGTGTGTCAAACTCTTATTCAACTTAGTGAGCCACATCTCCCTAAAACGCTTCATTACGTTTTGACAACTAGTTTATGGTTACATTAAATTGCTTTGTTACTGGCATATGGTTTTACAGAATTCTAACCTTAACGTTATTTCATTTTCAATAGTTTATATCATACACGAATTTCTTACCGTTATCCTTACAGAGGAAACCAAATAACCAATTTTTCACACCGATCACTAAGTGTTCTTGACTTCCCTTGTATGACTTCAACAAGAGCACAAGATCTCTTTTCATGAGCCTAATGTAATTGCATAATCTATAACCACGTGGCAGCATATACCAATACGTAGAAGTAGGGTGATAAATCAGGGGCGAGTAAATGGTTAAACCTCCCTCAATGGTTAAACCTCCTGAGCTTCCGTTTCGTAGTAACTCATATTTTTTGCCTTTTTTGTATTGATATGAGTGAATCACTTTGATGGTTTTGTGTCTTACCTGTTTCTTCCTCGCCCTCCGTTACATCTAAGTGACATTCTTCATTGTACACATAATATCCTTCTTGCACACGCACTGATAGTGATTAAACTGGATACTCCACACGCACACCGAATTCGGTGAACAATCATCATCTGTACTGCAAATTCCTGTTAGGAAAGATATTAATCTTATGTTAGTCGCGTGTTGTTACATATTACATGCGGGCGAACTTTAGTTCCGCTTTGGCATTGATGGTCATATAATATTAATTTTCCACTTTTATGTTGATGTGATAGTTATTTTGTTTTAGTTCATTACAACGAAATATTTATTAATGTACATTTATAAATCCTTCGATGTTTATTGTGAAGGTCTCAAAACTGCATAAAATGAAAAAAAGTTCTAAAGCGCGTGGAAACATTTTCCGCCGTTTTGCTAGTTATAATGCACTTATTTAGAATGCTATTTCCAGATTTTTCGGAGTGGTGCACTACATCAATATATTCTTAATATCCACAATACGCAATTCGAAATTACCAGTGCTTTTAAACTGTTGAACGTAAACTGCGTTTTTGAACATCGGCACAACAATAAACGTTAGTTAACTCAGTTACTCGCAAGCGGAAGCGTCTTAGGTAATTGGAAAAAAGAATATTTAAGAAACAATTGATACGCGGAATAGAATATCGCGCGCAACTTATCTAGTGTTATATTATAATTTCTAAATATTAATTCTTA
>JAHLJT010008446.1:177021630-177043768 GCA_031308135.1 Acheta domesticus | reverse complement strand
GTGTTCATCCCTTATTTTCATCTGTTCATAATTTCTTTATGCAGTAGTAGCATACATGACAAATGCCCAATCACTCAGATTTGTAAAAAAAATACTGTATTTACAGGTCTATTGTTCGCCATTTATTCAAAGAAAAAATATCTTAGAATAGATATGAGTAAATTAGGCGAAGAATGAGAAAAGCAGAACATAATAAAATGTTCTTATATATTTTGGTGTTACCTAATATGCGGTATCTTCAGGACCATTTTCCTTTACGACACTATACTCTTATACTGATTAATTATTCGTTTTCTTTCAGGAGGTGTCTTCAATCATACATCCACAATAAAATTTTTGCAGACAGGACAAACTGTGAATAATTACGCAACACTATATGGGTACTGACGTCTTCAATCAGTTGAAAATGAAAGCGGAAGTCCAAGGCAGTCTTCCCACCATTCCACTGGGAACGAAGTTAGAAATATCGGAATACGAAAAACATTATACGCGAACATCGCCAGGTGAGTAAAAAAATTAAATAATTATAACTTTTGGTTGCCCAAAAGAATTGACTGCCTCGGCCGGGATTGAACGCGGATTTGCTAGTATATGCCCCATTGTTCTAGCCCCGTGAACTACCGACACAGTCAACTCTTCGGACAGCCTTAAGGACAAAAGAGACCGTCGATGATTTCCATTTTCACCACTGGTCACAGTTGGAAGTTTAACAATTACGTGGGAATACGATTGCCGTTTCGCAATTGTTAACTACTGTTGCAACTCCACAGCACAAAGCATGATGTAATCGAACCGGATCTGCTGGCATACGAATTATAAATATAAATTATGTTTGTACTCTGGCACTATTGCCTCATCAGTCTATGGCTTGCCATCGCGTTCCAACCTGACGGCCATGGGCTCCAGAGACCCGTGACAAGCAGGCTGCAATCCCTTACTCCATCTTTTGGCATCTCTCCCTGAGGGGAAGATTTCACATTATAAACCACCTATACAAACTGAGATATGTCCGTGAAAGTGACAGTTTTGATATTTGACTCATCCGGATATCGAACCCGGAGTCACACAAAGGAATGAAAAGCTAACACGCTAGCCACAAGCCACCGAGAGGGCAATTATTAATTATATACCTATTTTAACATTATGTAAATTATATAATTATATAATATATTATTATACACATATTTTTTAACATTTTCATTTCTATTTTCACTCACATCTAAATAAATTGCGTACATGATGGGGAGAGGTTGCCAATAAAGGAGTTTTAACCCAACTTCATATTTTAATTATTAATATTTTTATTTATTATTTATTTATTTACGTCAAAAACAGTTAAAATGCATATATGTAATGCATATATTAATAATAGATTATATATTGTTAATAGTATTGTGTATTTTATTAACAGTTACATAAACTATTTTAAACATAGAGAAAAGAATACAATTCTAATGCTTATTGAACTGATTGAAAATAACATAAGCAAGGAACGGATGTGGTCATAAAAGTAAATTAATTTATTATAACTTCCATCTGAGCTGTGGTTTTGGCATTAGCTTCGTAATAATGGGAAAATACAATAGTTAAATGGGGTAGTGTTTATATTTTAATATTTTTCTTATTTTATTTTGCTATATGATCTCTAGTTTATTATATTTAATATAAAAATTAAGTGTCTTTGAATGGGGTAGATATAGTATAAATGGTAGCATTGCATTCCAAGCAAAATTACGAAAATGGATAAGGAATTGTCGATCATCTCCAAGGACAGTTTCAACGACATTATGAGTTCCGACATTGTTCGTACATAAAAGCAATAACATACAAACTGAAAAAGTGAGAAACAGAACTGAAAAGGCGTATTAATTTGTTTTTACAATTAAATAATGTGACTTCAAAGGATATTCTAAAGATGTAATTCAAAACAGTGGCCTGTGGCAGCAAAAGCTGCTAATCTTTTCAACAACATTTTAAGCATTATATTGAAATGAATTAAAGAAAAGTTTTGAAATGGAATAAAATCTGTTTATAAGGTAGCTTTCTGTAGTGTATAGATATCACACTATATATCATATCAATGAGAACCATATCAATGCTTTGCACAAAACGTTGATGTTGTAACCAGCCACGAACGGATGGGTGTAGGTGGTTATGATCCAATAAAATTCTAATACACACAACGTTTAATAAATGTGACGCTTCGTCACCATAGAAAAGCAGAATTACAGGATTTGCTGAACTCTTACCAACGGTATGTTTCCTGACTCAACGATCGTGTATACCTGGAAAACTGTGCGTCGGAGGGACTTAAAACCTCGTTTTCGATGAAGGGGAAGAAGGGACTAGGATGGGTAGTTACAGGCGTATGATATCTTGAATTCTCGTGAAATTAGTCTTTTCGATATTTTTTGAAATTTGGGTTTCCACATGCGAGAGATGTCGCATGGATACGCTAGTCAAATATAACGCAAATGCCAGTTCAGTTTCAGCTAGACCTTTTGAGCCCATTCGCACAAGGTCACACAGCAGCGCTCGAGTAACGCTGCTACTGGTAAAACACGGGTTTAAATGAATGTCTTTAAACAAGTGACGCATTGACGCTGCTGTGGCGGTCGGTGGCGCACTCCCACCGCTCGCACAGCAGACGCGTTTCCGCCCACCGCCAGAATAGCGCCACAGCGCAAAAGACAACACAGCAGGCTACTCAGAAGCGCTCTTCAGCGTAGCTGTCACCACGGAGACTACCTTGCAGCTGCTGGCGCTCTTAGAGGGGACTCGCGAATCCTTCCTTTCCCACGCCTAGGGGCGTGGTGGCAGCTTCTTTTTAAAAGGGGCCCGGGCTCCTCAGTGGCGCTGTGTGACTGCGAGCGACTCCGTGTGAAGACGGCTCTCGCGAGGGCATACGGGGAGTAACGCTTAAGACCATCCCAAAATAAAATTATTGCTACATTGCAGATAGGCGCTTTGTCGGATATGCAAATCTGACGGATGGTTGAAATCGTTGTGGTGGACCATGGTGGCGAATATGATTAAAAAAAACAATTGGTAACTCTGGAAGTTCATGAGTTGTCAGATGAAACTTCTTATCTATGCCGTGGGTTTATCGGAATAGGCTAATGTGTTTTTATTTAAGAAACCTGGCGATGTAAACAACCATTGTGACAAAATGGTTTCCGAATATTTCAAAATATCTGTATCTTTATGGTATTGTTAAGATGTTTAATTTAACTCGATGCCAACATTTTTGCAGGTAAAATGTTTTCACGAATGAGTCATTTCTTCATGCTGGAAGGAGTTCTGTTCAACATCCATATGAAATGGAACATATCGTTGAATACGAAGAGTGTAAAAACCATCCTCTTAACTTTACTACTCTGCACATGAAAATAACAAGAAACCTAGTAGTCTATGAAGCGCATGATGAAATTGTGCGCTATGGAATGACAAGCAAGATGATGTTTCCACAAGGTATTTTACTCTGTAGTTACTGAGCATGTTGTAAAACAAGAAATATTGTATACACATTTGTATATAATGTGCGTTTTTTGCAATGAATGTATTATTTTTTATGTAAATAGAGAAGATAATTCGTTGACACATTTTTACTCTGTTCAAATTTTTCAAAGTTATTTTGAGATAAAACAGAAATTAGCAAGCCTACTATTTCTAACTGCCACAGCAAAACAGACACTAGGTGCTCAATTATCCTGCAAATCTCAGTCACTGATCACGTTCATCTGGAATATTGTATGCATGGAATGAAGATAATTTCTGGCAGGATAAATTATTTATCGTCAAATGTACACACAATACACAGAATAATTCAAAGAAATATTATTTTCTAGCAATTGCTTTCTCCTTAAATAGACTCATCGTCATAAAAAAGCTGCACCCCGAAGGACCCTACTGATCCGCTGCAAACTCGATGGGTATTTTGCACACATTCGCTTAGCCAATGATTTCGTTTTCACGGTCGGCCGCACACTGAGGGGTAGGTGGTACGTGCGTGGACGTTGCGCCCACCGGTCTAGATAAGAGGGATTCAAACGGCCGCGCCAGCCATTGCGACATCGGGTAGCGCCGCCAGAGCTTCACTGCACGTACACTATGCCTAGGGGACGCGTTCTACAGCCAGTTGTTCAATTAGAGACGCTTTCGAGGAGGGGCAACATTGTGGGTGTTCGGAAGGCTGGTTGGTCCTGTTGCTGTATTGCGCGCCACACCGGTCGTATGGACACCATGGCCGCCTGTTGGCGGCAATGGATTTGAGGAAGGTACGCACATGATATGCATGATCTGGACGTCCACCACGCACCACGAGGAGGGAGGGACTGACGGATTGGTCCGCCACGTGCGAACAGTTCCAACGGCAATAACTGGTGTATTCAGCGGGCTGTACAGCCTGCACTGTCACATCCTGTTAATGCCAGTACCATTGGCAGATGATTGCACAACGCAGGGATCGCCGCGACGCCGACCGTGACGACGCCTGCCACTCACACACCAGCAACGTCGCTACAGACTCGACTGGTGTCGGGAACGACGGACCTGGGGCCATGCAGACTGGCAGCGGGTTATCTTCAGCGACGAGTGCCGCTTCTGTCTTGATGGCGAGGACCACCGGGTCCGTGTGTGGAGGCGAAGTGGGGAGCGCCACGACGAGCGGTTTGTGGTATTCCATCACACGTCCCACCAGCCTGATGATGGTGTGGGGTGCGATATACCATGGTGCCCGTTCACCTTTAGTGTTCCTTGGAGGCACCGTGACAGCCGCACGGTACATTCAGAAGATCCCGCATCGCCAGACCTCTCCTCGATCGAAAATGTTTGGGGTGGCTATGATGTGTGCGATCAGGATCCCACCCATACCACAAATCTACAAGAACTGCACGCTCAGGTGCAAGCTGCATGGCGGGACTAGCACAGGACTCCATTAGAGACCTGTACGATTCCATGCGCGACGTGTGGACGCGTGTGTTCTCCCACATGACGGCTCCACGCCATACGAACATGTACCGTCTGTGGGCCGTGTGGTGCAATGGATTTTGGTCCTACAAATGTGAAAGTGTAACCATCTTGTATGCGGGGTTCACTCTACCTGCCTGCCAACAATGATCGCAATCCGCCTCGTCCTTCTGGGTGCAGCTTTTTTATGGACGATGAGTGTATGAAATTTAAAATAGTTAATGGGTGGTGTACGGAAAATGCACATGAGTGAAATATAAGCATATCATTCGAAAGGGCTCTGGAAACCTTGGTACGCAACCGATTTGTCGAAGAAAAGTTCCAATACGTTTGTCCGAGATTCGCTGCACAATTCTAAAAGGGGAAAGCAATCGTGGTATCCATATTGAATATTTTGGTCCTAATTCGGAGGAAGTTTCCTGGGCCAAAATAGTGGGATCTTAGGCCTCGAAACATGGCTGTGTATTTTTTAAACCCAACTGTGAACAAATTTCATAACACTAGAAATGCAAATAGAATCATAAACTTCCATAGTTCCGTATTAAATTTCCATATGTTCGCAAAACACAATATATTTATACCGGTAACGCAGAATTTCCTAACAAAGCAAAATTCGGCCTAAAACCTAAGCAATTTTGGTACCGCGTAAGAGTGATATTTTGTAGAACTTCCCTAAAACTAGTACCAAGACAAAAATAAGTAAAAAATTGAGAAATGCTTAGGTATATGCCTCTCGTGAACTCTAGTTCCTATTTTACAACTTTTTAGAATTTCATTTGAAAAAAGATATGTACAGAGTAATGAAATTAAAAATGTCCATTTGTATCAGAGGTGTCCAGCTTGCAGGCCTTAAGGGCAACAATTACCACCTTTAATATGGTTATGGGGCGTATTTATTTATTTATTATTGTCAAAAAACCAGTAAAAACAGTATATGACGTGTGGGCAAAGGAATTTATCTGCGCACATTTTCTTGAGGGCCAGAATTTTATTAAAAAAAATGAATTTAGAAAATAATTATTTTAGAAAAATAAAGATATTTGAAAAATGTTTTTTCCCGAGTTATACAAAATCAATTTCAACTGTAATGAACTGCAAGCAAAAGGAGTGCTCAACAAAACATGCGCACAGTGAAGCTACATTTACGTCCAGAAGCAAAACAAGGGGCCATCTCAGCATTTGCTCAATGGATCAGGGAAACTGGACAAAAACCTGATCGAGATGGGGGTCATTGACCCGGAGCTGAAGTACATTACTTGTTACAGGCGTATTAAAATATTTTTTAAATGTATACAATGCAAACATAAACTAATCATTATATATCTTTGTTTTGTTATATTAAACATTATTTTCTTTTTCACGATCAGTATAGTCTCTAATTGTATAGAAACAGTTTTGCAGCAGAAAAGATTTTACTTTTAACTTAAATTTGTGTACCGACTTTAATTGTTTTATGTCATCTGGCAATGCGTTGTAAAGTAACGTACATGTATTGTATGTTGATTTCTTGTACTGAGCTGTTGATACTGACACTTGATGCACGTGATTTCTACGGCGTGTGTTGTAATTATAAATATCAATATGCATGAAAATATGTTCCCTCCGTTAAGTATGTCATTTTTGACAAATATTACAGATTCATAAATAAATAGACAATGCAATGGTAGATTCCCAGCTCAATGAAAAGAGGCTTGCAGGAATCACGTGGAAGGCATTTTTTCATTATTCGAATAATTTTCTTTTGCAATCTGAAGGTCTGAATACTACAGGATGAGCTTCCCCAGAATATTATGCCATATCTCAGGCGGGAATGCACATTTGCAAAATAAACGCAACGAGCTGCATGAAGGCTGACAGAATTTGAAAGAATTCTGAATGCATAGCATAATGAACTTAATTTAGTGTTTAATTCTGTTATATGTACGTTCCATTTGAGGTTTGATTGAATTGAAAGACCTAAACATTTTGTTGCCTCAACATCAGCTAATTGCATATTGTTCATTTTCAATGGAACATGCGATTTCCGATTTGAGATGCAAAAATGCATTGAAACAGTTTTTCTTTCGTTAACAATTAATTTGTTATTATTAAACCAATTTGAAACTTCTGACATTGTACTATTTACTGCTTTTTTGCAAAGAACATTCGTGTCATCAGCAAACAGAACCGTTCTCCATTTTTAATAGACGAGGGCATATCGTTTACATATAACAGAAAGAGAATAGGGCCTAAGATCGAACCTTGCGGGACCCCTGCACCAATTGGCAAAGAATTGGAAATATAAGTATGTAATGTCCTTTCCTGCCAGTATGGTATTTCTACTCTTGAGTCCGATGTTTAAGGTAAGAAGTTATCCAATCTAGGGCAATACCACGAATTCCTACGAAGGTAATTTGAGAGCAAGATCTTATGGTCAATAACGTCAAAAGCTTTCGAGAGATCTAAGAATATTCATGGGTACTTCATTTTGGTCTATTGATGAAGCAACATCTTTGAGAAAAGAAAAAATGGCAGTTTCCGTAGATTTTGATTTTCTAAAACCGTGTTGTGAGTCTGAAAACGCTCTGTTTTTTCTGAGAAATGTTTCCATTCGTAAGTAGAAAAGCCTTTCTAATATTTTTGAGAAAAACTGACAAAAGAGAAATTGGCCGGTAATTTGAATATCATTTTTGTTCCCTTTTTTAAAAAGTGGCTTAATTTTGCTGTTTTGAAAATATCTGGAAATATTCCTGTACATAAAGAAGCATTGAAAAAGTGAGTTAACGGATGTATAAAGGCAGGTGCACAAGTTTTTAATAAACAATCCGGAAATTCATGTAAACTAGATGAATATTTATTTTTAGGATTTCGTTGGGAGAAGTTTCGGGAATAAAACATCGTATCTGAAATTTTTTGGGAAGTGTAAAATGTTGAATTGTGTGATTTTAGTCCCTTCGTGAGATCAGACGCAATTCTGAAAAGTGTTTGTTGAAGAGATTGGCAACTTTTTCCGGATTACTCGTTTCTCTTTCATTATCCTTTAAAATAACATTCTCTACAAGGTATCGAGATGATGTGGTTGTATTTTTTACGATATCCCACATTGCTTTAGTTTTGTTACTAGCGCTCAAAATGTCCTGACTATTTTTCATTATTTTTTTTGCCTGAACTATTACTTTTCTTAAAATTCTTTCATATTCTCGGAAGTATATATGGAAACCGGGTGATACGTTATGATGTTTAGAAATAAAGTAAAGCGTACGTTTGTTTTTACACGATGTTCTAATTCCTGCGTGATCCAAGTATTACTTTTGCTTGAAATGTTTAATTTTCCTCTTTTTAAGAGGAAAAGAAAGCACGCGTTAAAATGAATTGAAAGCTTGGAGAAAAATAAATTATATTTTTCATTGTGTCAACAGCGTTTATAAACTTCGTCCCATGATTCCTTCATCAAGTAGTCCGTAAATAATTATATTAACTTTAGTGAATGCTCTGCACATGCGTGTATTATTTATTGTGTCAGTGTTTATGTTCTTAGTAATTGTAAGAATTTGTGCATCGTGGTCACTGTATCCTAGATTATTCGTTATTATTCATATGTAGTTGTGGTTTTTGTTAATTATAATTTGATCTAATGCTTTTTTGTGATTTAAGCGTTATTCCGTGTAGGTACATTCACTGTAATGTCTAAATAAAAGAATGAAGTAAAAACTTCTCTTTTTTCGTGGATTCGCTCAGAAAATCAATATTGAAATCTCCACATACAACAATGGATTTAAAAGAGAGTTTACTAATTTTGTTCAGATTTCAGGATTTTGTGATTGTTCAGTATTTTCTTTACTCGGGCGATCCACTATCGGGTGACCACGTATTGTTGATCTCGGCAGTTTCCCTGCTGCTCTGAAACGGGAGGGGGGATGGAACCATGCGTGATATCAGGCCATTCCATGCATAACGCAGTGAAACACGTTGGGAAGATTTTGAATTTCTGAATATACTAGAAAAAAATCCTTTAAATCAAAACTTAACCTGTTTTTACTTCCTCGCTACGGAGTAGAGAGAATGTTACATAATGCTGCGCGAAAAAATGGCAAATTTTCGACAGAAAAACTATTTCAGGGCCCTGGTAACGAAAGAGTGATAAAATCCAGTTGCCGAATTTAGAAAAAAAATCCTCTAACACGTGGTACAGCCAGAATCCATGTTTTGTCTGTCCTTGATACCGAAAAAAGAATGATGGCAAAACGTATTTCTGTCCGTCCGTCTGTGAACAACGTTAGCGGCTAAACCTTTGAGCCGATTTTATCAAAAATTGATATTCCCCAATCGATCTGGCTGATGTCGCGTCCCCTTGAATTGAAGCCGATAATGGGGAGTACTTAACACGAAGCCTCTGGGTCATTTTCCAATTTTCAAAGAAATACCTCCATCGTTTCTGATTAATTTTGTTGTTGGATAGTGTGAAGGACCTTTAAGGGAATGGCGCAGGTCTCGTGTTCGTTAAAAACTCGATTTTTCGAAAATTGCGAATGTTCCAAATTTTGTCGAAATCTTCCTACGAGGGTCACTCCAAAAGTAATGCACAACAATTTTTGAAACATTCAATTTATTTTCCATTACCGTGCTATTTTTACAGTATGTTGATCCATTTTTGAGGGACAAAAAGTCAACTCTCCACATTATCTCGGTCTATTTCTACTGCCTTACGACATCTTTGAAGAAGGGCATGTATACCCGTACGGTAGAAGCCTGGGCCAGAATGTCTGAACCACTGTTTAGCACCCTTCACACTGGAGTAATTATCTCCTGGAAATCACCTGCTAAAAACCTTTTTCAGTTGTAGTTCTTTCAATATTCTGTCCATACTCGCTTCTCCTATAGCCGCTTTCAATGACTATTCTTTCACGGTTACATTTTTGTTAGCCAAAAAGAGATGGTGAATGAGCTGCACATTGTCAGGAAAATGTGAAGGGCGCGATCTGCCTCAGCGCGGGACATCTTGAGTATTTGCTTTCCCTAATTCATCAGATAATCTGAAATCCCACCGACTAACTCTGCGATCAACAGCATCATCTCCATTCACATTTTTAACCGCTTGTGAATGTTTGTGATTCCTTGTTCTCACAGCACATTGCTACAGACGAACATGTAATGCAGCAGTCATCTTAAACGAGTGCTATGAGAGCAACACTTGCGGAAACAGGTTGAACTAAATACGAATTCAAGCGAGAAAGAATGATAATACGAAAATTGTTAAGAGCAAAGATGTAGGAAAAGAAAAGCATTTTTTAAAAAAAGCATGTGCATTACTTTTGGAGTGACCTACGTACAACTAAAATATTAAACATAAACATTTCCCCCTAATGAAATGTGTCGTTAAAGATATATTTTGAAATAAGGTTATGTATAATTTTTCTAAAATTTGAGTACTTTTCGGGTAATTTTGCATGAAATACGGGCGAGAAAGTAGGTGCTGTTTAAGCACAACTAGTTATATTAAGGGGATGTTGACCCCCGCCAGGGCGCGTGCGCTAGGCACAATATTCTCGCCCTAAACGGATATAAGGGATTTTCGCGTTTGTCTAGTAATCTTTCGCGGACCATAATAAATAGCCCTGCGGGCCGCATGCGACCCGCGGACCGCCAGCTGGAAAACCTTGATCTATATATACGTGAAGAGAAAACTTTGAATCCCTTTTTAAGCATATTACGTGAACCGAGAATTGTGAAATTTGTCATAGTTAAAGTTTATGTGGAGAAGGAATGGAAAAAGCTAAAATTTACGAATAATATCTTGTATAAATTGTACATTAAATTAAATAGCGTGTAGATGCAACCCGCTACAGGCAATTCTATCGAACATAATTCGGAAACGGTGCGTTTTAGAGCGTTACAGAGGAGCGTGAGATTTGATATTGTTAAATTTTGTATGGAGAAGGAATTCAGAAAGCTATTTTTTTTTATATAACATGTAATACTAATATATTAAATAAAATAATGTAATGTGCGGATGCAACCCGCATCACACTGTAACTCCCTACTATCGTACATAACTCGCCGAACGATGCTTTTTGGAGCCTCAAAATCTTATTTTCGTGTCCCCTAAGGAACACGAGTTTTGTTTCTATGCCCTATTCTAATGAGACACTTTAGACTTTCCAAGTCTAGTGTTTAGGAGAAAAATACTTTATTCCATATTTGCATTTGTGTAGGGGAAAATATTAATAATAATAATAGTAGGAATAATTGTAATAATAATTTTCGCACGTGAACGATATTAATTTTTACAGTTTGTAGCGGTATTGTTTTGTCACTTGTCATTAAACATGAACAAAAGGTGGTTGTTGTTATGTTAATGCCTTATTTTACGTGGCGAGACTCGGGCCATCAGGCCCGCTCTTCCGCCTGACCACGCAAATTTCTACTACGCTCCTTTCACCACCTAGCGGAGAAAGAAGGTATTATCTCGGGCGACGAAACAGGCCATTTGAATTCAGCTCAGAGGGCTTCATTTAGGCCCGCAACAGACTACACCGAGGAATGTGTTTTCCAGAAATGTGCGACGAGAAATGTGGAAATCGAAACAAGGTACTCTTATGGACCTCCACACACTAGAAAGAGTTTTCTCGTTCGCCTCTGCGGAGGCGAAAGAGGTCCTCGCTCGAGTCGGTCGGCGAGCGAGTTTTCTCGGACACATTTCTGTTCCCTCATTTGTTTTTTAGGTTTTCTACGCTCTGTGGGATTACCAGACGTTTAAACATTTGGATTGGCGCGATCGTGGTGCGAAGCTGGAAGCAGGTGAGAAGTGATATTGGAGTGTTTTGTAGTGTGAAATTTCGAGCAGCAGAAATGAATTTAGAAAAATTAATTGAGTGTGTGAAAAATTACCCGTATTTGTACGAAACTAGTAATGAACAATACAAAAATATAAGTTGAAGGATGAAACGTGGAGGACTCTATCCGAAGAATTAAATGGAAGTAAGCTAACTCATTTGGAATTATAATTAGCATTTATGTATTTACAAACAGTTTATTGTTAATTTAAATAGCAACGCCATCTTTAGTTTACACAGCAGCTTAACTATAATTTTAACAGCAATAATATAAGATGATTCTTTAACAATTTAAAATATGTTTTCTATAACTAATTTTCATATTCATTAACAATTCAATAAAATATGTATTGATCTTTGTACTTTTCATCAGATTATTTTCTTTTATATTTGGAACAAATGACCTTGCATTTCAAATCACATATCTTGTGATGTTGCAATGGGTGTTTTCAGATGCCAAAGAAGAATGGAAAAAGTTAAGAGACTGTCACCGAGATGCCCTTAAAAGGAAAGTTGTACGTTCAGGGCAAGAGGGACAAGTAAAAAAAAAATGGAGATATGAAGAGCAAATGGCCTTCCTTTTGCCTTCAATGGCAAATAGAGAAAGGCATAGCAACATGCAAGAGGAGGCAAAATTGTACCAGTTACAAGTACAAGATATTGAAGAAGAAATGCCTTGTTCTTCTAGTGCTGGAACTGAAATCAAGGAAACTTCAAGCACTCCAAAATTGGGGAAAAAAGTTGACCCAATTTTGGAGTACTTGGAAAAAGGAAGGAGGGAAAGAGAAGCCAGACGGCAAAGTAGGATGAAGGCAGATGAAGAAAAGGACGAGTTAGATTATTTTTTTTGTCTATGTTACACTCCACCAAAAAATTACCCAAGGCATACCAAAGGCACATTAAAAATATTTTGTTGCAGCAGTCCAAGAGGCAGAGGCACAGGTGGAGTTGGAAGAGAATTCATCAAGTGATTGCGTGTATTTTGCTAATGAATAAATAAATACTTATTAGGAAATGCTGGATTACTTTGTCATTAATGTCTCATCAAAATGTTTATTCCATGATCCTATAATTTTGTGAGCCCATCAATAAATTTAGTGGTGTGATAAAATATGCATGGTAAGTATATTATTAATTTTTAAATTAGTGTAAATGTTGCAAAGATTACACTCATTTAAATATTAAGGAATTTACAAGGAAATCTTTTATAATTTTTGTTTTGTTTTGGTGGACTTGGAAGTTACAGATAAAATAGGTATTGTTCCACAGAATAGAATTACAAACTTAAAGATAACGCCTTTTTAATGTAAGTTAAAGTTGTATGAAATTTATCAGTAATAACTATGAATTAATACTTTTAAATATGGTTTATTGTATCAAGAATCTCATTTGTTTAAAATAGCTCAGAGGGGTACAGATGAACACCAAAGTCATGCATTCTAGAGCTACGTTTCAGCTCTTGAATTATAAAATTGTGAAGTAAATAAGAAGAGGTTATCAGTGTATTTTTTGAGAAAAATCTAAAATCTACAATTCAATTTTAAGAATTATTTTGTTAAAAATAATAATACAAGAAAATTCAAAGGTTAAGTCAAAGATAAAACAAAAGAAACATTTAAAAATGACCTTTCCTAATTGCATCCATTTGCCATGGAATACTCCCTTGCGATGAAAAAAATTTCATGTATTTTTCTCTAATTTCAAATGCTTTTTTTGTAGCATTATAACCATAATGTTTTAATGGAATGAACTGGTTTTTAGGTTCACTGAAATCTTCTTCCTCTCTAAAATTAATCAAGTCTTGTTCTACACTGTGAGTGTTCTTTTGAGTTCTGAGGTAATTATGTAAAACTACTGTTGCTTTCACAACTTTGTCCACTGTTTTTATATCGCATTCGAATGGTTTCAGGAATACCCTCCATCTTGCTGCTAAAATACCAAATGCACTTTCTACTAATCTCCTGGCTCTAGAGAGCCTATAGTTAAAAATTTTCTTTTCAGTGCTCTGCAACTGAGTCTTAGGAAATGGTCTCATTAAATTCTCTAGCAGGGGAAATGCCTCATCTCCTACAAATACATATGGGAGACTGTCTTTACTACCTTCTAATATGCATGGTTCTGGAAGATCAAGTTTATTACTTCGCAAGGCCTTTCCAAACATGCTTTCATTAAAAAACATGTCCATCACTAAATTTACCACAGGAGCCAATGTCTACAACAGAAAACTTATAGTCAGCATCAACAACTGCAAATAGAATTATGGAAAATTGTTTTTTATAATTAAAGAATTGGGATCCACTTTCATGGGCTTTCTTATAACCACATGTTTCCCATCAATTGCCCCAACACAGTTATTAAACTGCCAAAGCTGCTCAAAATCTCTGCTATTGTGAAGCCACAACTGTTTATCTGGCTTCGGTAAGTACAGTGGTTGTAAATGTGTCCATAGGGCATCACAGACCTCATTAACAATCTGGGCTACTGTACTTTCTCCTATTCTAAAGCTATAAGACAGTGTTCTATATGACACCCCAGTGGCTAAATATCTGAAAGAGAGAGAATTGTGTTAGTCTTGAACATCAAAAGTAAATCAAGTGGATTTCTTTTTTAATTGACTGAATCGTTGAAAATGTATTGTTAAAAACAAAATATATTAAAAAAGTATATTTATTTTCAACAATGAAGTTAAGAATATTTGCCTTAGGGTGACGGTTAGCCGTTCTTCGGTTCCAATGGGCCTCCGAAAATTAGTGTATTGTTTTTTAATGGTCGATTCCACGATCTGGTGAATGTCCATAAATTGCACCCTGGTAACCCGCAAATATTTTCGAAAGGACTCGTCATCTAAATCCGGTACCAGACTGTGGAATTCGCCTTTTTCTTCGCGAAAGCGAATGTGGTTCCTCACCCACATGCTTCGGAGTCGTTTACGAATTAAATGAAGAATAACTATTTCCTCTTCTTCGGACTCTGCATCATCTGACGATTCCATTTGATTTATTGCAACATCGTTCATGGTGAGTTCAAAACAATATCAAATGAAATAATTAGGTACCTATCACAGCCAGGGGCGGATTCGCGCGTAGGCACAGAAAGCACGTGCCTACGGCGGCAAAGTTTGGAGGCGGCAAAAATTTTGATCTAAATTTGTGACAATACATTTCTAAAATTTATATAATGAATAAATTATATATATTTTAATAAATACAATTTTGATAATATGAAGATGACTTATTTCGTTTATATTTTCTAATGTTAATAGTACAGATGTACATAATTTTAAGAATTAATCGTAGAACAACGGTCGGCAATTTTTTAATGTGCCTACAGGCGACAAAATTGTTATTCCACTCTGATCACAGCTCATTTCATTTCCGTGTAGCCCGCTCTGCAGGACGCACAGAAACCAAAAAGTATACAGTGTTATCGAGACCCACGATTGTGGCATTTCGAGACATCGAATGACTCTTTCTAGTGTGTGGACGCGGCCTCGCTGGCCTCTTTCCGCATTTCTCGTTGCACATTTCTGGAAACACATTCCTCGGTGTAGTCTGTTGCGGGCCTTAGGCTTGAGGATCTTTTACATGCAAGTAAATCTACTAACATGGGACAGGTTTACTTCCCCTCCGAAGGAAGGCGTACGAAGGTTTCGCCCTTAAAAATCCACGGCTTCGATCGGGTTTGAACCCGCGAACTTGGGTATGACAGTCTGGTACGCTAACCGTTACACCAGCGAATCCGCGTTGTGGACACATAGGCCGGGAACCTGCAAGAAAAACCACGTATGATAAGCTCAGAGCTAAAATTGTTTGAGAAGCCAGTATTATGAAGAATAGGGAAATGCGAGTATGTCGGCTTTTATGTAGCGGTGTTGCGCTGCTCAATTTTCTTAATGTGTCGAAAAAACAATGCTCGTGAAGAATAAGTACACAGATAGTTCTCGTTGTATACTGTTCGTTAGATAGTCGAAGTGTGAAGGAGTTGTATGCTGTATCGATGTGGCGTCTCAATCTTCCCCTATATTGAAGTCAAAGAGTTATTTTTTATGCTATCTTGGATATGAGTTCAAAGTTAATCTTTTGGTCTAAAGGTAGAAAATTATTTTTCATTGCCGATTATGACCACGCCATACCGTTTTGGCGTCTCTAAGAAGCTGCCTTACTGACTCAAAGACGTACAATTTGTCTCTAGGTCATGTATCATATGTACACACCGAGAAAAATATTTGCTGTTGTAGTTGTAGCACCACTAGTAGTTCATCTGATGTGAGGGTTTTTTGATTCAGAGCCAACTAACTGATAAGTGTGTTATTGAAGCCAACCTACTGAAAATACTATTCAGAAAATGCTAATATTTCTGTATCATTGTCCATTAATAACACAGATTTTAAAACAAAGTGTTTTGACAACAGTAAGAAGATGTATTTTTCTTGAACTGAATAGAAATTAAATAATGCGATGTGCGATTGTATAATGTTTATGTAGCAAACTGAATCTCTCTCGTAATGTAACTCTTTCCAACCTTGTAGAGTTTTTTATTATCATTATTGTTCTTTGGGCTAGTTATTGTTACCTGTCCAGAGTCATTTTGAATTCGTTTTTTGCTACAATATTAAACATTAATATGCTAATAAAAATGTACGTCTTACACAGATCGCGATCCTTGTGAAGAAGGACGAAAAACATGCATAAGACACAGCTCGTGTGTTGTGGACGGAGATTCCTACAAGTGTATTTGTCATCCTGGGTACGTAAAGTTTGAAATAATACAATTTGAAAATAAACTGATAAGCACTTATTTATTTATTTGACATCAAAATGTAATTATTATGTGATAAAGTTGATACCTGGATATATTTATTCGTATTTTTTTTCATGAGTTACGCTATGTTGGGCATTTGTGTCTAAACATCTTTAAATATTAATCATACTATTATAATGATGAAAAAATTGGATTTTATTTGCCGATGCCATTGCAGGCAGTGTAAGATAATGATGTTAAAAAACTCTTGACATTTAATTACCATTTAAATAACATTTTTTCTTTGTTTTTAGCTTAGGTTACAATTTGAGTTGTTTTGAGCGAGATATCGTCACACAAAGGAACTCTTCGTTTCTTTCTGAAACAAATTCAAAAATTAAATTAAAAAAATTTCGGTACTAACAATAGCAGAAAACCTTGTCTTTTGTTCTTTAGCGTGCAGTCATACTTATTTTGTTAAGATAATATACCCCTTTAAGTCTGAAATGTATTTGTGCTTTGAAAACCTCAGACCATTCAGACATACTGTACATACATTGCAAAATGCTACTTACGGACAATATACATCCTTTTTACGAATAAAAATGTTTAGAGTAACTTACTTTTTTATAAATAACAATAAACGTTTATTAAGGAATTTCTATGAAAACATGTGCCTGTATTTGAAGGGTACCAATATATCCTGTTGGAGAATTCCACACGGGGAGACGCTGCATGTGTGGATGTGAACGAGTGTGCTTCAGGAATAAATAATTGCCATTCTTACGCAGACTGCATCAACGAAGAAGGAAGTTACAGCTGCCGTTGTAACCCGGTTACAACGGCGATGGTCGATTCTGCGGTACGTACATGCTTCAAATGCGGAATATTCAATATTTGTATAATATTAAACGTCTCCTATTTTTTTAAAATTTTATAATTAAAGTGAACACGGTTACACGAGTTGCCACCAAAGAATATATATTTTAGAATTTCGCAACTTTGAATTATTATCAGACTCAGTAATCGAAATGTATGGGAATGGGCATATCTTCGGCTCAGTTCCAAAAGACAACAGCTCAAAATTATAAGTTTTGATATATTGCCATTTTAAACTTTAATATATATCTGAAATGATAGTTACATCACCTCGATTTTAAATATATTATTTATTTTGTATTGTTACGCCATTCATTTCAAATTTAAGTGATGGAACAGACATTTTCAGGAATATATTAAACCTAAAAATGGGAATAAATAAAAATGGAGGATTTTTAATTGTTGCTTTTCAGAACTCACCGACGATATATTTCCGGGTATGCAAGGAATCGTTGGAAGAATTAACAGACTTAAGTTTTTGATGAAAATATTTATTTTCAATTTCAATTGACATTAAATAATTCTGTTTCTCAAAGAATTATCAAGGTATCTTGCTGCACTTCAGATACAATGTTCTTTAGATGAATCTCATACTTTTGTGGTTTATGTAAATTTTGTTTAATAATTATGTTAAATTTCATGATATCTTTCATAAGAAGAAAACCCGATCTGACGTGGGAAAGAAATTCATTCCAAAGTGTACAAAAGTACTTGTAATTCATGTTGCCATTCCCGAAACACACTTCCGCTCAACCACTTAATTAAGCTTTACATAATAATGTGAAATGTGTATTTAATACATTTTTATCGCTTTATTTGATATCTCAAGAGCTTAGTTACGATATCCAAAAGCTGATGATAGTTGTGGAAATAATTTGGAAATAATTACAATTATTTCATTATAATTCATGTACCAACTTTATTTAAAGATTGTATTTAATAGTATTGTGAATTTTCTTTAAATACAGAAGCAGAAGATTGCAATGTGGCGAATAATTGCTCTCCTTTCGCCACTTGTCAATTTGATACACTTACCCAAAGGTACACCTGTGTTTGTATACCTGGTTACTACGGAGATGGATTAAGTTGCTATGAAACAGATTCAGTAAGTGCAAATTGTAACAACACCGACTGCTGGTGCCCTTATGATTTTGTATTAGAAGGTTTGATGTGTTTAAAGAAGAAAACAAATGATCTTTCCTCGGAGGAAGTAAATTTCGGTAAGTAAATGGAAAATATGTTATTTGTATATTAAAAATTTAGTATTGATACTATAGTTTCCAACACACCAAGCATGTAGTGTATTGTATGTGCATACGAGTACATGCATAGATTGGCATCTGCTGTGTAGGTTTACTTCTCAAATATAGTGTGTTAGGTATTTACTTCTCATATTATAGTCCCAATTATTTATATTCTCATCCCATGTTTGTCAGCAATCAAAATCACGAGTATTTTTCCTATATTCTATATCTGCCCCAGATTTTATTTCTTATATACCTTTGTTATCTTATTTTCTTCTTCCTCCTACCATATTTTTAATCTGCAACTTCTTCACTCCCGCCTGAGATATGGCATAATATTTTGGGGAAACACATCTTATAGCTCACAGACTTTCAGATTACAAAAAAAATTGTACGAATAATAAGCAAATCCAACCCACGTGATTCTTGTAAGTCACTCTTTATTAATCTAGGAATTTTACCATTACCTTGTCTCCTGATTTACGAATCAGTAGTTTTTGTCAAAAATGACTTACTTAAGGGCGGGAATATATTTTCAGCAAACGCCGATGTCTATAAGTATAACACACGACGTAGTAATCATATTCACCAAGTGGCAGTATCAACAGCTCACTACAAAAAATTCACATACAATTCATGTACATTACTCTACAACACTTTGCCAGAAGACATTAAACGATTAAATTCAATAGAAAAGTTTAAGTCCCAAGTAAAATCTTTTCTGCTGCATAACTGTTTCTATACAATTCGAGACTATACCGAGCATCAAAAAGGAAAGTAGAATTAATTTTAACAATGATAGTTAATGTAATTATTTATCATTTGGACTGTATAATTCTAAAGAACCTGTAACAAGTATTGTACCACAATTTCTGGGTTGATGGCCCCCATCTCGATCAGGTTTTACGTCCAGTTTCCCTGATCCTTGAGCAAATGCTGAGATGGTCCCTTGTTTTTCTTCTGGACATAAATGTAACTTCATTATTTGTGCACGTCTTCTGAATTTCAGTGGGAAATATAGTTTATTCAAATTATCGTTTTTCATATTATCGCGGCAAAAAGTATTATTCTTTCATGAAGACATGAGGGTTCAGGGCAGGAATTTATAGCTAATTTACCTTTGAAAAATATATTTTATTATATAGGAGCGAATATTTTGTCAACAAAACTCGAAAAAAAACTCTCTTTTCTGTATTCAAAATTCGACTAGAATATGGTTTAGGATAGAGACCACAGAATTATGAAAACGTGCACAAAATTCACTTCTCCCCATAGCTCGTCATACGCAGTTTTTAACTGTTTTTTGACGTAAATAAATAAATCCAAATAAATTCCTCCGACTCAGCATTCTTTGTTCATTTAATTTACTTTCTCTTCTACTTTTCGTTTGTACGTTTTTATTTGTCTTCTGTGAGCAATTTTGTTGCCACGGCAGTGCAATTTGTAGAACAAATCCCGGACATGTAATCGGAATGAATCAGTTAACATACTTTTAAAACAAAATAAGATTTCTCTCAAAATATGTTTACATGTGTTCCAAAAATACGTTTTGTTCAGACTGAGCTTAATGGGCCCATTATTGGGACCAAATATTGAACTAAGTAATCGTAGAGCTCGGATTTATAGGCTTAATTTGTGCTAATTGTTTCTTGGAAATTTAAAATTAAAAAAGTAGAAACGATGTCGAAATAAAAAAGACATTTAAAGTAGTACATAATGTCGAATAAAAGTGATCTTATTCATAGTGATCACATCATGTTATTTTTCGTATATGATGCTGGCATTTTCACTGATCTAGATTATGAAATATCTGACACCAGATTTAGTGTGAGAAGAGCAACTTTGGTGAATTCCGTTGAAGAGCGTGTAATGCTATTACGTCCTCCCCGAGAAAATCCCTACCTTTGAGGAACGAGTTGAGCATGTCACAGGATGTATAATAGAAGAAGCTAAAGAAAATTCCTGACTGATCAAGTGTCGTCGCAAGGTATCCTCTTGGTTGAATGTACAGCTGACTGGCGAGGAGTGGAGGACTGGTTGCCTGAAAAGGCGCAATCAAATCTTGCAAACAGGATTTTCTCGTGGAAGCAACAAGGTTTAGAAATAATTTGACAAAAACTTAAGGATTTCAAAAGAAAGTCCTGGCAGTATTATGTGATTAGAGCGACTGCAAAAGATCCATGGGATGCCCCCACAGGATACTCAGCGCTTCTGAAACACTGACATTCACGATCGTCAAAACGGAGTCTACGCCGCAAGGCAGATACTGAAGGAGCATTTTGAAGTTTTGCTGAAAACCTTTTACAGCAATATGATCCTTCTATGGAAACGCCCTGGAATATTTAAGAGCTAACGTAGAGTAAGAGTCCAAGGGAGAGGAGTCAGGAAACCACGCTATGAGAGAATTGGAGGACCCACTTGCTAATAAGAGTGTGAAAGGTTGCGGTCTTGAATAACATCCGAGCCAAAATGATCTTAATGAGACGATGGCTGTTTCAGGCGGGGGAATGAGGGAAATTCTCCCCCCTAAAAAAATTCAGTAACTATTAATATTAACTTGTCACGAAGCAAAATATTTTCGGATAATCATTAAAACGAATAAAAGTCGTATCGCAGCATGAGTTGAATTAAACCTGCGTCATTCTACATATTCTGTAATATGACACATTCGTCCAAAACATTTTGAATAAAAATTTGTTTTAGTTTACCGATCACACACGACTCACAGTGGGGCATTCCTAGGATTGGGAAATATAATAACTAGGGAGCGGATCTTGATGACCTAAAATATTGCAAAAAATTATACCTAAAATACTCTTTAAATGTTTTGAAAATGCTCTGATAGCAAAGAAAAATGACGGAAAAACGTTTATCAAAACAAATAAGATGCTTAGCTCAAGCTGTTGGATATGTTACTGATGTAATCGCAGTGGCGGATCGAAAGGGAGGCATGCCCCCCCCAAAAGGTCTAGAGAAAAAACTTTAAATGGTAAAAGGGTAGCAAAAATAAAAATTAGAAACCCAAGAAAAAAATTGTAGACACGTCTAAAATGTATCGATAAAGTAACCACACGTTCTGTCCTTGGCCTTTAGTTACAAATGGGAATCCTGATTCTCGCTGTAATTTAGCCCAGTGGTACGTATGGAAAATGTCTTCGACTGCTCTCCAGAGGCGTGTGACAGCTCATGTCTCCTTTTTATCTCGCTCGAAAAGCGGTGCTACGGCGACATCCACATATTGGAGTGTGCCCGACGCAACCGGAAACAGTCTTGACGGAGTAAGGTCTCTTTCTACGTACCAGGCGAGTGATCGTGGGCCGCTGTGGCATTTCGCAAAATTATAGTGTGCCCGAAACATAAGAATAGGCCATGCATTGCGTTCTTATTTAAATTCTATCTGTTCACATCTGTATCTTACAATTAAAATATAATATCCTAATCATGCGTCGTTTTGCAGCTTTAAATTCAACGATTTTAATAACAAACTAGCTGGAA